>OY747131.1:28387324-28790135 GCA_963556465.1 Berberis vulgaris | reverse complement strand
GAGTGTTGAGAGTCGCCGCTAACTCTAGTACTCTCTAGAGACTTCAAGTCTCACACTCAACTCATGATATCTCTAGAAGTTAATGAATCTAGAAGCAACTAAGGCCTAAGATATTTTGTAGAGAAATCTAGAGAAATGTGATCTAATTGGGTCTCTAGAGGCTTCCATAAAAAAAATCTCTAAGTTCTCCACCTACTTAAAATTAGTATAAATAGGGGTGAGAGTTAAGTTGTGAGAGCATGGAAGCAAAACAATCTCAATTGTGAGTTGTGAGTTTAATCAATAGTGGGTATGAATTTGTAGCATCTTTGAGAGATCAATCAAATTCAGTGTTTTATAAGTCCAAGTTCTCCCTCAATTTCACAACATTTACTAACTCCCATTGTATCGCATAGTGTTTAGAACCATGGTAAACTCAGGCTGCAACATTAGATCTCGGCTAAATGGGATGTCCAAATTCAGTGTTTTATAAGTCCCATTGAAACCACTTGTTGAAACTCCTCGAGGACTTGAACCTTTGCTTGCCCTTTGACCTTCTCGAGTGTATCAAGAAGCTCTGAAGCCCCCTACCTTGCACATCCTCTGAAACTCTTCCAATAGTATTGTGTGCTTGTCTATGCCCAGTGTTGTGTTGTGGACTAGTCAGTTTACCTTAATGTAACTCTCTTCCTCTCACTTTAACTCATAAACCAACAAACCCGTCTATCTTCTGCCAAAATCTTTCTCAGTTTATATCTGGAATCTTTGAATTTCGAGAACTACCCATTTATCTCCATCGTCGATTTAGTAGAACCCCATTGATTTCAACTCGTCAAAGGGTCACAACATTCATGGGGAAGAAAAAAAACATTGAAGGTGTGAGTGAAGAGTTGAACTCGACTGCCTCACAGAACATGGACTTTGCTCCTGCTAGAAAACAGGTTCGATCTACTTTCACCTAAATTTAGTAGCAGCTCGATCACATTACTTGCTTCAATCATTTCATTTTATTTGATTTCCTTTCCCTAGTAAGTAGTGTCTGATCGGATCCAGTTGTGTAGATAGTAGCTTCATCAAGGATCAGAAGCATGAACTGACACCACTTGTTGAAGCTCCTTGAGGGCTTGAACCCTGGCCTGGCTTGCCCTTTGATCTTCTTGAATGTATCAAGAAGCCCTCAAACCCTCCCTTGTGCTTGTCGCTTGATTCAGAGTCTGCATTGAATCCTGAAATGAACCAAATCGATTAAGTTATTGCCAACATTGAGGGGGGTGTATTGTATATGGATTCTTATGGAATTGATAAATAATTTGAAAAGTCCACGGACTCTTTAAATTGTCCACGGACTTCTGCTGATTCTTAAATCCATAGACTTTTGCCACAGACTTTCCAAAGATTTATGAAAATCCACGAACTTTGTATGAACGACTTTTACAGATTTCTAATTATTTGCAAGATAAAAAAGAAGTTGGTAAATAGTGATGAAACAAAAAATCGTCCGCATATAATTAACAAAAGTGAGAGATACATGTGCTAAAAAAACTAGAAAAAGAAAAGGTCGTTAATTAGCATCTTTAAAATAAGAAGTAAACGTCCATAAAATTGTATTATGATCATTCTTCTCCTTCATGATCATGGTCACTTTCTTCATTATCATTGTTAGCAACGTTGACGTTTGCTTGAGCTGCTGCCCACATTTGATTAGCAATATTCATTCTCCATTGATTAGCATTTTCTCTTTGCTGCTCTTGGGTTTGAATATCATCCCATTCAAAATTATCTTCATAATTTTCTACCGGATCATTGAGTGCGAACCCAACAAAGATTGTAACCATTATAATTGAGGACTATGTGCATACTCCAAAGGGATTGACAAAGCTTTTTACGAATGCGGGTTTACTCAACTATTGGTTTCCAGTCGAGAAGATGCCAACAAATGGTAAAGATTGGCCTACTGTGAATGACATGGTTGCAGACAATCACCGGCTTTTAGTTTTTACCTCTATAGCTTCAAAGGAAGCTGATGAAGGAATTGCCTATCAGTGGAGATATATGATAGAAAATGAGTGTAAGTAATTTATAAGCTTGGTATGTGTTATTGTTTAATGGTTTAAATAAACATATATAATATCATTTATTCATTTCAGCTGGAGATCCTGGTATAAAGCAAGGTTCATGTCCAAATAGAAAGGAATCACAACCGCTCAATTCAAAAAGTGCATCTCTGTTTCTACAGAACTACTTTCCAACATTCCCAGATCAAGACAATGCATGCCAAGAACATTCGGTTGGTCTACTTGAGATGGTTGGTACCTGTTACAAAGCAGCTGAAAATTTGATGCCGAACTTTCTTGCTGTGAACTTTTACATGGGTTCGCACAAAGTCGCACAATTTCTTGCTGTGAACTTTCTTGCTGAAAATCTTTGTTGGGTTCGCACAAAGTCCTCATTTATAAACCCTAATTTAATCCAAATCTTAATCCAAAATCATCAACGATGCAACTATGAACACTTATGCAAAGATAAAAAAAGAATCGAGAAAACAAGAGGATGGGAACCAACTTCTTCGCGGCTGGCACAAGGAAGAACTTTGGGAGACTTTTTTTCACGTTGAAATCTTTGATATGGAGGCTGGCAAACTATTGAACTTTGTTATTTATACCTAACACTACAAAGTCCATGAGAATCCATGATTTTCCAAATCCATAAATATGAATGATATTTTGAATACCCTAAAACTTTTGTGGACTTTCTGAAATCCATATTGAATACTCCTAGACTTTGTGGATTTCAGAAATACTTTTTAAAATCCTGATTGAATACCCCTAGACTTTTGTGGACTTTTTAAAATCCAAATTGAATACACTTGGATTTTCAGAATCCATGAAATTTATTAAATTGCCCACAAAATCCAGATACAATACACCCCCCTGAATCAAATTGTTTGGAGTCTGCATTTTTTCAAGTTAGCTATGACCTCTACAACACAAATGCTCATTAATAGCGTTTCAAAAACGCTATTGTAGGCTATCATAGCGTTTTAAAAAACGCTGTGTCTGCCGGAGCTATAATAGATACAGGGTTATTTATAGCGTTTTAGAAACGCTATTGTAAGTAAACCATTTATAGCATTTCTGAAACGCTATTGTATACTATATAATAGCGTTTGAAAAGCGCTATTGTTTAGGTTGTGATAGCACTTAAAAAACGTTATTGTATAGTTACCAATAGCGTTTATGAAACGCTATTGTCTTCCCTCACGTAGCATTTAACAAATGCTATTGTATTTAGTTTCTATAGCGTTTCTCAAGGCCCTTTTATTTTCTATAGCACTCATCAAGTGCTATCAAATGACTTTTTATAACATCTTATAAGTTTTATTTCTAGAAAATAAAAACTTAATGTGCCAAACATTTTTCCATGAACGACGAGGCACAGTAATGTAATTAATAAGATAATGTATTACATTGAGTCACAAAATCTATCAAATAATAAAGATCAGACTACATTTATTTCAGTTGATGCATGGTAAACAACCAAACATCGACCCAAAAGCCTGTACAAACTCTGCCCAAGACACCATACCAATCAGCGTTCAACGACAATTTCAACACTACGCCCTCAGCGCAGCAGCCAACGCTGCCACCGCCAAACAATCCACAGCGAGCCAATACACCAAGGATAAAAGACTTGATAAGCCAATTGGAAAGTACTTGAGCACTGCTCTACAGTTTGCAAACTGAATTTGCAACTTACAAGCACAAAAATGCAACTTGCAGTCACAATGTTCAACCACATTTCTGCTAATGCTTCTTCCATACGAGAGAACTGGCCTCCCAAGAGTAAGAGTGTTCTTCCCCACTGCTGTTGCACCTTCTCATACCTGCTACTTGGGGACTGCATTGGACGGCTAACAACATACCTGCTGCTTGGGGACTGCATACCGCTTAGTATTCTGTCCAGGTAAAAAATTGATAATGTCAAGTGAAATGCCAAAAGAGTTTGGTGATAAAATTGGAACAAAAAGTTGGCTATTATGAGAGATCCAGGTTACTCACATGAACAGAGACACCTTGCTTAATGTTTTCTTCATCTGTGTCTAATTCCTTTTTCTCCGTCACAACCAAACACTCATCCCTGCCACTAAAGTCCATAGATTGAGATCGCCGCTCATAGTTTGGGCCAAAAACATCTTGATATCTTTAAAGAATAGAAGGTAACATACAATCATGGTTAGTTGATGAAAACGAACATAAAACAATATTACAGTTGTAGACCATTAAAAGAAAATCCAATCACTTGTAAGAAGATTATCACACTGTTCTTGAAAAAATAAATGCAGAGTTGTGTTGCTGTTTATCAAACAAGTTCAAGAATCATTCAGTTTTCTTAAACGAACAAAGTGGTTGTGCGGTTGATAAACATCTAAGTACAACATAGCCCTACTTAAAGCTTTACTAAATCCAACAAGCTGCATTGGAGAAAAATTCAATTGCTATATATAGCTTTGATAATGCAAAATGAATGACTATGGTATTCAAACAATTCAATGAAATTCTTTAAAAAGTCAATGCTCCCTACTTCCTCACTTCTCTACTTACAGGCTTTTATTGATGGTGGAACGCAAACTAAAAGACGCCGAGCACCTCCTTTCATGCTGGAAGCATCCTGTTTATCCTGGTGCTCCAACGAAATCTTTTTGGCCTGACCATTCCATTGCATGCACCCACCTTGAGTTTCCTGCTCAAATGTTTAATGCAAATTAGATAAAAATTGAAGACGGTTTGTGGATATATATATATAATAAAAATAAAATAAAATAAATTGTAAAATTCAAAATTAAAACAAAAGGAAACTGGATATTTCTATCTTACCTAGCCAGTTGCAAATAAGATCATACTCTCCAGCATATATGAGCATCTTGATTCCGTCCTCAAGGAGACCAGGGATACCAACTTCTAAATTTCTCATCCAGTCCATCATCATGGCTTCATGCACTGAAGGGCTACAAGATACAAAGTCTATCTTGCCGACACCAAGAGCATCCTTAACTAATTTCTGCGGCAAGAAATTTTCCATATTCGAGAAATCATAGCAAAGGTCTCCCTCACTCTTCTTTCGGTTATCATAATACTGCAAAAGTGCAAAAGCAACATTAAGTTACTCATGAAAATAAAAGAGATAGTTCTGATTTTCACATGTAATACTCAGAAAATGAACAATCAACTTTTCACAATGTCTTACATTCTTATCTCCAACAAGGGCCATGACCTTACTGTACATGGAATTGCAAACAACATATGCTGCGTAGCAAGAAGTTTGACCATCGGTGCCTGAAAAACATTACTTGTCAAACAGTGTGGGTGGCTTTAAATGCTTAAAGAATAAAACCATATTTTCAACTAATGGATGTTTCTTCAATAGTTGAGAATAAATACAAGCAAAAGTGTGAATGTCATACAAGGAAACTAATAAGGATAAAATCTAAAATACAAAGTATTACCACAAATTTTGATTGCTAATTCACATGCTGGAAGCATCCTGTTTATTCTCTAAGACCGCAAATTTTGATTGCTAATTCACATGCTGGAAGCATCCTGTTTATTGATCTTGTAGTCTCTGTCAAGCTAGCTGCATAAACCACGCCTGAATTTGCAGCAGTAGTTGAGGGAGCTGGAACAACATAACGTTTCTAGGTCATGTTACATTGTTAAGATCAAAATGTATAAGAGGACTTACATTATCTTGTATAAGAGGAATTACATTATCCCGTTCTATGGAATTCTCCTGATAAGCTCTCCAACTGGCCGCAACTATTTCATGATACAAATACAATTATGTCCCCACTTCGCCGATTTTCTGTGCAAGACAGAAAAATTATAAGCTTATCTTTATTATTAACAAACAAATTATACACTGGGTCTGCAATGCTACGGTAAATCAAATTTTACCATCATTTGCAATCTTATCAAATAAAAAAAGAATAGCAAGTCGAGTCAAGATAACGACAAAATCATCCTGCAATAAAGAAACAGGAGATTCTCTTCCAGGATAGGGTCGACAAAAAGATAACCCACTGAAGTTGCGTATCTCCAAAGCATCACTTAGAACATATCTTCCAGTCAGGAATATTTCATGGAGTGCATCACGCAAGTACTCCCTG
Source organism: Berberis vulgaris (assembly GCA_963556465.1). Classification (NCBI taxonomy): domain Eukaryota; kingdom Viridiplantae; phylum Streptophyta; class Magnoliopsida; order Ranunculales; family Berberidaceae; genus Berberis; species Berberis vulgaris. The sequence continues at coordinate 28,783,993 of OY747131.1, read as the reverse complement.
GAATGTACAGGAGGATCGTAACAAAAATAACACCATTCTGCAATTGAAAATAATTAATATTTAGTGCTTAAAAAGATTTCCAAGTATATATAACATTCGCAAAACATGTTCTACTATGAATAAGATTAGCAATTTAGCATGATCAATTACAAAGTATCAAAGCGAAGAGTATCTAAAAGATCGAAATACATGATCCTCAACTCTACACAAAAGAACAAAACACTTCATTCTATATCTCAGTAAGCTATAAGAATCTTGAATGAGAATGGAATAACCTTAATACAGGTAACCGAGCATGACAACATAGAACATAAAAGCTAGCATACCTTGATGTTGATGTTTGATAGACGTTGTTCTAGGTTTGACTGCCCTTGTTTTACCCTAGTGCCTGGAAAGGATGCATTGCCACTCAAATGACTTCTCTTTTCATCCATTCCATCTTTTTGGCTTGCGGATCCCTGTGGCTTCAAAGGTGAGTCCTTAGGTCTATCAATATCTTCTTCTGGTTCAGCTACACCATCTTTAGCCTTCTCAGTATCCTCCTTAGGCTCTTCATCATTGTTTTCAAACTCTTTAAGCATTTCTGATATGATACAAACCACTTCTACTGTTCTATCTTCTAGATTCATCCCAAAATGGTGTTCTGTACAAGAAAAATGAAATTTAAATATAAACTTGCCTATCTACTACAGCACAGAGAATGCACACTGGCTACAGCGTCACGCTAAAACAGAGATTATCATCACTGGCATTTGTTCAGGAGAGCAATATTGATCTGCATTGCCAAAAAGAAAAAAAAATGAAGATTAGGAGATTCTGTTAGGGAAAGAGTCAACTAAGAGATAATCCACTAAAACTTACAATTGGTTCAGATCTCAGTTTTCCCAGATATTGATGGAGGAAAGGAAGCATTTCGTCCCTGCTAGGTTGTTTCTCAAGCTCGCCTTCTCCTAATGTCAAAATAGATTTCCAACAGATTACTTGCAGGTTGAATAGAAAAAAAGCCTTTGTATAATTGCACAATAAAACACTAGAAAAGATGGATACTTCCATATCTATTTTAGATGTTGTAAGATTGTACTCAACACTATACATTACCTGACTAGTCTAGAAAGCTATTATGGTCTTTAGAGATCAAATTACTCAAACACTTGACACATGGTGGACACCAACACTCTCTTTGTATTAGTTCATACGACGACATGAGAATTTTAAATGATGCTGGCATAAAAATTACAACACGCTGCAACTGAAATTGACTATATATCTTATGCAAAAAAGAAAAAGAAAAAAAAACCTAATATATTAGGGAAAGAGACTCTTAAACAAATGCAGTTCAAGAATTGGGAAATTAATGAATTCCAGACCAGACATGCACAAAATATGCTCTACTATGAAAAAGAGGCATCATTAAACATGGTACCAAAGGGCCGATTCTCCAGATACTTGCCTTATCGGGGTTTATGAGTATTGGGCTTTATCGCGTGACGTGTGGCCTTACACATTGCAATTCAGATTCAACTTTTTGGAGTCTGTCAATAGTGGCTTAATGTTGTTTGGGCCTCGCTGGATTGAGCATGCGATTGGGCCTACTTTATTCTGTTGACGAGATTATCATGACACGTGTATGGTGCTAATCAGATAACGGTTTAGACAAGTTGCATGTCAAAATGTACTAAAATGCTTATTTTTTTGGTTCATGAACTATGTTAGACTGTGGAGATTAGAGTGAAGATTGACTATGATGGTTGTGTCAAGGAAGGTTAAGAGAGTTGTTAAAGGGATGAAAGGTATGGGGTTTGTTCTAATCACAATGTTGATGCATTATTAAAAGCTTTGGAGTGATTAGCCTTTTTTATCATTTTAATATAATTGTTGCTAGATATTATTTCTTACAATTTCACTATTTATTATTATCAATCCTCCCATTTCAACTGCAGACAAGTTTACCATAATATTTGACTAGACGAGTAAGTCATTGATAAATCCTTTGGATACTTCATAATTTCTAGTGTGAAATTCTAACTTTTTCTTGTATAAAAGTTCTGAACGAGCTTTTAAATGAATTGATTGTTTATGATTCTAGTATATTAATTGAAGACTTCATTCAATCTAATTTTTCTTATTGCTATGTACTAATACGATGAATGATGCATTGTAGGGATACGTTGGGTCAGTGATGCAGGGAGATGATGTCCAATATGGAATTATCGAGAACTTGGAGAATTTTTTAGTTTTCTTAGTGTTAGCATACTAATGATGTAGTTGACATGTACTTTTTTTTAAAAATACTGATCCAATATGAAAAACAATGTTGTAATTGATTGCAACTATTTCACTTTGTAATGGTTGTAAGATTATTTTAATTTGGTTATTAAACATTGGTATTTGAATACTTGGATTTTATAATCTCATTAGATGTCATTCATTTGTTGATAGTTTTTATTTATTTATTTAATTAAAAAGAAATGAAATTTTAAATATTGATTTTTGTAAAAAAAAATAAAATAAAATTGTAACACATCAATATTTGTACATTGTAACATGCTATAATGTCATTAGCAACATTGGACAACTGTTTTACAAAATTTGAAGGTTGTAACACATAGATATGTTACTATTATTTGTAATGCCCTAATTTGCAAGATTTTTGTGGTGTTACAAAATTTTTAGTAACAAAGCTAGTGTGTTACTAATTATCCTTTTTGGTTGTGTCTTTCAATTTTATTAGATGATTATGATGACACATTTGCAATGTTGAAGTTGGATGAGGGAAGAATAAAATATTGAAGTTGTTATTTAGGAATCTTTTCTTTGCGAGGGAAACATGGAATCAAATGAGAGCACCAATGATGAGTTCAATGCTTGAAGGAAGTACTCTAGGGAGATTTTTTGCCTGGGAAGTATTTCAACCTCAATGAGGTGCAGACCAACATGAAAAATGGAATTTTAAGGCTTGCGGTTCGAAAGGGGATAATAACACATTTGCAATGTTGAAGTTGGACGAGGGAAGAAAAAGAACCGTCGAATTTGTTGTTTGGGAATCTTTACTTAGTGAGGGAGACATGGAATCAAACGAGGACACTAACGACGAGTATTCTAGGGAGATCTTGTTGCCTAGGACATCAATGCTTAAAGTATTCTAAGGAGATTTTGTTGTCTGGGAAGTATTTCAACCTCAATAAGGTGCGGATCGACATGAAAAGTGAAATTTTAAAGATTGTGGTTTGGGAAGGTGATGAATCTCAAGTTTTCTATGGTTTCTCCATCAATAGTAGTTTTCACTGTTAAATCTAAAGATGATTTCCTTTTGAGTTTTTTCATAATCCTCTTTTGACTGTTTGATTATTATTATTATTGTTGTTGTTGTTGTTGTTGTTGTTGTTGCTATTTTCTTAACAAACAAAGTATCTTATTGAGGTGTGTGGGATGCTCAAGAAAATGTGGAAAACTCAATAGAAAACTTATTTCATAAAAGTTGAGGAATTTGATGAATACCAAATAATGACATCTAATTAGGGGTGGGCACGGGACAGGATGGGACGGGATAGACTTCATCTCGACCTCATCCCATCCCAAACATGTTCGGGACTGGATGAGACTATATGGTACTAAAAAAAATCGCGCAGCAACAAATTTATTCAAGTCTAAAATTCACATCAAACATGATTCAACAACATAATACCTCATGATTCAAGTCTTACACACCAACTACATCAATAATCAAGTTTGAAATAGTTAATACTACAATTACATGATCATTAACAACATCAAGAATCAACAACGAGAATTAAGTCAGACTTAATTAACATATTAAATTAATAATAATAAATGTTAAATAAATAAGTTCGGAACATGACAAGATGGGATGGGCAGAATTGAAAATCTTTATCCCGATCCATCCAACTCTAGATCAGGACATGATCGGGATGGGTTTGATGAATCCTAAAATGATAAAAAAAAAAAAAAAAATCGGAACGAGACTAAGATGGGATCGAGATTGCGGATGGGATGCCCACCCCTACATCTAATTTGTTATATTTGCATATTGCATTAGATGATTTTAAAACATAATGGTAAAAATCAACAGTTTGGGGAGGAGGTAGACGAGGAGATGGAAGAGCAACTAAGGAGGAGAAGATGAAAGCAATGGTTGAGCCTTATCAAGGCATGATAGCCACGGGCGTGTCATGTTGAAGGTGGCATATGGTCGAACAAGCAACAAAGAAAAAGTCTCAAATACTGAATGTAATAAGATAACATTGTCTTTATGTTTCTAATGAATGATTCTTACCAATAAAAAAACTTCAATCAATCTCATTTAAGATGATGAGGAGGTTTGTTTTAAAGGTTTTTAATAATACATTATGAAATAATTATTGATAGTTTTGAATGCTTCGAGAGGTATTAAATAAGCCCCGATGTGCACTTGTTATATCACTTTTCAAGGAGTTGGAGATTTATGCAATTGGATGAATAAATTGAAGAAGAATAGTGAAACATAGTCTGTTCGAATTTTGATGGATTACAATAACAAATTATTAATTAACATATCAACACTTTAAACTTAAAAAAGTTGTTCCTAAAAGTAGTTTTTGCTAATTTTACAACCTGAAAACAAATACTTCAAAAATTAAACTTCATTCACAAAAAATGGGTTGAAATGGTGAGACCTCCCTAGTTGTCTAGCTAGAAATCGAGTGAAATGAGTAAGGGTGTTGCTCTGTAACATCACCAGCCCAAATGTAACACCACCATTAAATATGGAACTCTTATCTTATTTCCCACTCTATACGATCTATTCTCCTGCAAAAAAGAGCACTCTCCTCCCTTTTATTCCTCTATCTTTCCATGTTCCTCTTTACGAGTTGTTTTGTTGTGAGTCACGGAGAATTGTAAAACATTAGATAAGAGTAAAGAAGGCGAGGATCCACCTGCGTCCTCCTCGGCCACCTTCCATTGCTATTGCTTTGCCCACCACCACCCTAAGCCCCATCCCCAATCTCGTAGGAAAAAAAGGTATCGCACACATTTTTTTCATTTTCAATTTTGCAAGCTATGGCTGTGAGATTGACTCTTTATCTCATAGCCATGGCCGTTGAAATTGGAAAAAAAATAGGGTCTCGCTAAAATCGGTGAGAATGGAACCAAATCTCGCAGCCTACAATTGCAAAATTTGGTTCCATTCTTGCCAATTTGGGTGAGACCCAATTTTTTTTCTCAATCTAGCAATCGTTGGTTGTGAGTTTGGGTTCTTCTTGCGAAATCAAAACCCAATCTCACATCCTATGGCTACGAGATTGGTTGATTGTTATGGAGAGAGAGGTCAAAAGGGGGTGCGGGTGGGATGGTTATTGTTGAAGTTGTGCAAGTCGTTGTTCTTGCACAAGTTGTTGTTACTGGTTCTTGTTGTTACTACTGCAAGGTTATTGTTAATGTTGTTGTAGTTACACTTGAAAGACATGCAGATGAGGAAGTAGACAGACGGGGGTAGGTGGATAAAGAGGAAGAAATCGAACAGAGATGGAAAAGAGTGGAGTTGTCGGTTCGAGAAGAGAATGCGGGGAGAGGGAGAAGAGAAAAGGAAGAAAAAAAATGGTCATTTTTAGTGGTGGTGTTACTTAATAGGTTTGGGGTGGTGGAGTCAATGAGTGGAAATGGTGGTGCAATGAGTATACCACCCTATTTAAGTGTGGAGGTGGTACTGAGTGGAATGACGGACTGTTAGAAAGATTGTGTGGGTGGATGTGTCTATTTAGTTTGGGCTGGGTATTTTTACGCTGAAAATCAACTTGGCCCAACACAACTCTTTTATTTGCCCGAGCCCTTTTGGTCAGACTTCGCCTTTTTGGACCTCCTATTGAACTCATTATATATTATATATATCTGAAAAACACTTGGGACCAAAACCGCCCAAGAACATGAACATATTCATTCATGCGTTCGTTATGAAAGTAAAGATGATGATGGTTACAACTCTTAAACATGTACGTACCATTTTACCATGCTTCCTAGCAACATTGTATCTATTATAATTACATTGGAAAAAAAAAAAAAACTGATAACTGTGGACGGATTGATTAAACCGTGACCATTCAATCACAGCTCGCGAATCTCCGGCGGGGCATGGCCATTTGGCTGTGCACTGCCTATCTTCTTGGTGTCTCCAACCACAACCACCTCTGACATACCCAATTCTCCCTTCTTCCTTGCCTCTATTTGTCTCTGGGTAGATTTGTAGAATGTGGCATACAGTATCAACTGAGCTATTGCTAACAGAGTCCCAATACCATTGGGAATCTACACAATCATATCAAAGGTAAACAGACAATAAATTGAGTTAGAAGCCTTTACTATCTTACTCAATTAAATGACTCTTCTAATAACTAAAATCATTTATTTTTACGCTCTTATAAAAATAAAATCATGTAAAATAATTTATTTAAAAAAAAAAAAAAGATATTTTTTTATATGTCCTCCTAAATACCTATATCATTTTACCATATGTATTTTGCATTTGAAAAATAGACCATATATATGCACGCGAATAATAAAGTAAGTCAAGCATAACCATATTCCACTTAGGTAATGATAAAACACCAATTCCTTGTTTTCTTATTTTGGTATGACTTGCAAACTTGTCCAACCTTGATAGATTGACGTAAATTTATATTACCGTAATAAAGAGATCAAAGCGGATGAGAGCATAGGTGGTCCAGCATAAACCATTGAGGAAAGAAGCGAAAGAGAGAAAGAATGGCATGTATTCAACACTTCGGGTTGTAATCACCAATTTCTGCATTAAAAATCAAATTAACAATAAGATGTAGAAGAATATATATATGCCAACACAAAAATGAAACAAACTAACATTAAAAACACTTGGGTGCCACTTGTCTTATTATCTGATACAAATTGTAAACTTGTCACTTTGAGGGGAGATGTATACTCAGTCCTAGGTAAAGTGAATTCGTACTAATCCATTTTTATTTCAGTTCATATAATATATTTATTTTGAAAAATCACGTATTATTAATCTCTTTCTATTTGACATTAAAAGAATAAAAAAATTTAGGCAAGCTGCCAAGCAAATGCAGGCAGAAAATATGTAACCACATGTTAATTAGGTGCATTAATTGACATCCTAATAGCTAGGCGTGACCACGTTGATTCAATAAACGCCTAACTACAATCATGATGAAGAACATTGCAAAGCCCTAAAAAAACACAACATATATATCATTTTCTGTGAACTGATTTTCTATTTTTTTTTTCATAAAAAAAGAAAGAAATGAGAGTGATTTATTATAATTATTATTTGCAATAAAATTTGATTGGTATTTGAATTTTGTCGCTTATCCTCCAAATTTTGTATAACTTGTGTGAGGAAAACATGGCTAAAGACATAATTGAACTATAATAATGTAGCAAATTTTGAAAAAAGAATCAATCAAAATTGTAATTAATAGATTTGAAAAAAAAAATTAACAATGGTGTCGTGAGACTCAAATTCATTTAAATTTCAGTGGTCAAAGTAAAAAAAAAAAAATATTAACAGAAAATTTAGACATCATTAATTTTAATAAATTAACTGAAATCTAAGTGAGATAAAAAATAAAAAAAATTAAACAATCACATCTATCATGGCTTGAAAGTTGAAACTAAATACAGAGAAAAGGGGAGAAAACACTCACCATGACTGATAAGGGAGCAACATACATCATCGTTCCAAAGATCACACAGATGCTTCCGACGATGAGAGATCGTCGCTCATGGGTGTGAGCTAGCTTTATCACAAGAAGCGCAACAATGGCAACAAATACCACTTCGATCACAAAAATTACGAAAACTTTCATCCTCTTTTTCCCATCAGAGTGAAGAAGAAAGAGAGAGACATAAGCAAGTTCAATGACTAAACCAGTCCCATTGATAGTTATAACCAGCATGCTATGTGGATGAACAATAGGGAGTCCATAAAGAACCCAAAACATGCAATTCAGAAGTGTGGCTAAGTATGGAACAGGTGAGAATTGCTCAACAGATCCCTTCTTCCATATCTGAATAAAAGTTGGCCTAAAAAAAAAAAACAGAGCACGTACCCATTTAGTAATTAAAATGTATGTAAGAATCAGTACTTATTGTTCAATTTTGGGAATTATGCAAGAAAAACTCACACTGGTGACAAGAACAATGCAAGAGAAATTACATTTCCTACAAAAAATGATACATATATGTTAGCTAGACCAAGAGACATGTGGAAAGAAGCAAGAAGAAAGAGAAATTGTTTTTCATACCTATAACGCCGACCACGGTTCGAATGGCATCAGGGGAAACCATGGCTGAGAAGGGAAGGGAGGAGGTGGTGGTGATGAGGAGAGAAGAGAAGGGAAGGGAAGGGAAGGGAAGGAGGAGTTAAATAGGAAGAAAATGGGGTTTGGGCTCGGCTGTATGCATAACCTCTTAAGGGGAGGGGGTGCTATAAATACTGGTTGATTACATGCATGACATGTATTGGTTCATGTAAGATTAGATTAACACATCGAAATGAGAAGTAAATGAGATGGGTCATGTCATGGCACTACCTTCAAGATTCTCAAAACCCCACTACATGTTTCAAACACTCATTGCTCAAATCATGGTAAATTTTAGGTTATACCCAATCCCACCTTTGCCTTGCATTTAATTTTACTCTTCACTCAATTTAATTCTTTCTTATCCTTATCCATATATGGTGGTGGTGTTAAGGTGAATTTTGAGTTCTTATTTTGGGTGGTTAAACATTAAAAAGTGGGGCTGGAATGGAAATGTGCAACATGACAACTAAACTTATGACACCTCGGGTAAACCATCACCATCTAAGCTTAACTTTACTGTTAATCATTCATAAATATCGATTAAGGGAGTTTTTAGTAAGTTCATTTTTGGGCTCTTATTAGCTAAATATCCAACATGCATCGTCCGGAAGACATTTTAACTATACAATTAATCCTTGTTACAAACATCTTAAATCTATTAAGAAAAATAATAAGTAGATCGCGCTAAAGAAACTACTGTATAGAGTCTGAGTACGTTGACAAAATTAAGCAAATTAATTAGAATGTTTTGATACATCTCGGGATTTTTAACTCAGTCATGCTCTAGCTGTTGGTCATGGATTTACTTATCTTTTGTTGCAAAGATCCATTGTTGAGGTATATGGCGCATGATTTTAAGATAAAGGTGGGAGGTTCAATGGTTTAATGTTTAATCCTAAAATCATGGATATGTGAACATTTAATTGATATTGTATAAACACATGCCTCCAAGTATTGTATATGAACTATGGTGGACATGATCTTAACCAACATTATTTGAAATGGTATACATTACAGACTACAGTGGTCGAAGGTGTACCAGTTGAGTTGGTGGAGGTGTGACGGATGGTTTCACACGTCACATGTTCAAACCCGGACAACGGCATGAAAAAAAAAAAAACACTACAGCGAAGCAATGACATTTTCTTTGTTATTGTGTTCATGGAATTGGGTTAGAGCCACAATTCATAAATTTTTTTGGAAAAAAAATCTTGTTTCAACTTAATTTTTTTAACCTATTTAGATAAACCAAAAATTTATTAAAACAATTTTTTTAGATTTTACCTATGTTGACTTTGACTTCATCTTCAAAACTACATTATTTCATTTTTGTACTTATTCAAATCTGGAAACTTTTGATATAGTGTTTTCTCCACCACCACCCTAGCTTCCTTGTGAAGCTGGATCCCCCGCCAGTGGGCCATCAACTTTGTATAGAACGGAGCACCACCACCTACGTCCACTGCAATTTCAAACTTGCAGAACACCACCCACTGCAATCTTGAAATTGTAACCACTAACCATCTCCACCACTGCAATTTAGAAATTGTAACCGCCACTGATTACCCTCCTCCTCTACCAACAAAAAAGACCACCAGAGAAAAATAAAGAACAAGAACAGACAATCTGAGATAGAAAGAAAGGGAAGTCCAATGAATCTCGCCGGATCTCGAGCTACACCACAACCCACCGCCTCTTGCTATGTTGGATCTTGAAAACTACCATGACCCACTGCCACCAGCTCATCTCTTTACTTCATAAACACAGAACTGGTTGTTGGATTTTAGAAAGAAAGATTTGTTGGTTTGTTTATTAGAAAGAGAGCATAACGGAAAAATAGAAACTTGAAAATATTAGGTTTTTTTTTTTTTTTTTTTTTTATTGGTATGGGCTGGTTTCGAAATTTTTTGTGTAGTTCAAGAATTATTGTTTAATTATTTATAAGTTCATGTTTATTTTGGCTCTAGTTTTAGTAAAATTAAGCGTTATTTCTCATTTGTCCCCCATTAGTTATAACTATTAAGAAGACCCCCAAAAAATTTTGTATTCTAATCTAACCTTCATTTTAAAGTTTGATTGTTAGGTCAAACACCTTGACTAGCTTTAACCATCTATATTTGTGTTAAAGACCAGATTGTCCATTTATTCGAGATAGATACAATTCTATATATGTGAATCTCGAGGCAATATAAACTCATCTTCCTAAAAAATTGTGAGGGCAAAAAACTACATAATTTTGAGGGGATTAAGGGAGGGTTTGGAGAATAAAGTGAAGAGGAGAGGTTATAATAGAATAGCCATTGAAGGTCGTCGGGTCGACTCGGTGAGTCAATATTTTTTGGGTTTGTTGTGGTTATGGGATTGAGGCCAATGGCATGAGAGCTCTATGGTTAGAGCTTGGCGGATGGTACCACTAGATCATGGGTTTAAACCCAGCTTGCGGCATCTTTATGGGTTATGGCCTTTCAAAAAAAAAAAAAAAAGAGTTGGTGGGAGGGAAGTGTGTTGGAGGGTGGAGACTAAGAAGCTTAGAAGAAGGAAGGTTGACTTTGGGTTTGGCCTAAAGACTACGAAGGTAAAAAATTGATAAAGATTTGAGGAATATGGGTTAGTATTACAGGAAAAAAAATGATTTGGGGAAGATGGGTTAGTATTACAGATGACGAAAAAAATATATATTTGGGAAAGATGGGTTAATATTACGAGAAAAATAAAGATTTGGGGAAGATGAATTAGTACTACAAATAAGGAAAAAATATATTTGGGGAAGATGAGTTTATATTGCATCGAGATGCAAATATAGAATTGTATCTATCTCGAAGAAATGGGCAATCTGGTATTTAACACAAATATGGATGGTTGAAGCTGGTCAATGTATTTGACCTAACAGCAAAACTTTAAAATAGGGGTTAGAATAGATACAAAAACTTTTGGGGGTCAAAGAAGAATAGTCATAAATTAATGGAGGCCAAATGAAAAATAACCATAAAATTAATATATGTTTTAAAGTTGTTACTAGGGGTGTTAATCGGTTCAAAGTTGGACCAAAACTGAACCGAACCAAAAATTCGATTTTCGGTTCGTTTTTCACATTTATCAAATAAATAACCAAAATCGAACCGAACCGATCGGTTCCGGTTTGGTTATTTTTGGTTTTTTCCCTTTTATTCTTTTTTTTTACTGCTACAAAAAATCGAGTTGGCTCTAATACAAAAGGAATAAGTCAAAGATACAAAGAATGGAAAGAAAGAAATGAAAGTTGGTTTGCAATGGAGGAAAACCCAGAGACAAATAATACAAATAAAATAAAAGAGAGAGAGAAAAGGGGAAGCAGTAAAGGGAAAACAAATGTTAGATGAACATAAAGAGAGTTTCAAGGCCCCGACTATTCATTTATAGAGAATTTTTTCAATTTTTTTGCCTATTTCTCTTGATAATTCCACATGATTAAAAAAAAATTGTTCTATCTCTCATATACACGATACTATAACATCATACATAATATTATAACCATAACTGCACTGTTTGCATTTTAATCTATCTCCACCACACCCATGTGATTATCTGAATAAGACCAAAACCTTCGATGACGATTCTACTAGTCTCGTAATTTCATCCTGCAAGAAGGTTATTTTTATCAAGTAAGAAGTACCGAAGTTGTAGCCATTGCCATTGCTCGTCTTTGCTGCAAGCAAGCAAGTGAAAAGTTTGGTTTTCTTCAACAGAATTGAGCCAATCTCTGTCTCTCGTCCTCAATTTGCAAGTGGTTGGATAGAGAGTGAGAGAGTTAAAAAAGAGAAATGAGGACATTAATAAAAATAGAAGTTGGGCAGGTGGGGAGAGGTGGGTGGGGCTTAAATAAAATAGAAAATATAGGCTTTTTCAACTCTTTCACTTAATGGGACATTAAAAAAAATGAGAAAGTGGGAATTAAGAAAGAGTGGGGACGTGAGATGCATTGGAATGAGGTGAGAAGTTAAATAAGAATAGGTTAGTGGGGAATTAAATAAGAGAGAGAAAGGGTTTGGTTCGGTTCGGTCTGATTGTTTCTAATGTGTGAAAAACAAAAACCGAACCGAACTCGGTTCGATTCAGTTTTCTAATGTTCGATTTCATTTTTTCTCGATTCGAGCTTTTTCGATGATATTTCAATTCGGTTCGAACGATTTTCAAGAACCAATTAACACCCCTAGTTGTTACTAACAAAAAATGAAAAAAAAAAATCTTAATATTTGTAAGTTGACCTTAGAAAGCAACCGTAAGGAGTCATTATTACATTTTAAGCCGACAAAACGCCCCTGGGTCTACTTGATAGAAGGAAGACTGGTGAAAGTTAATGGTCAAAGAGAAAATATACATTCCTAATCAAAATGCTAAGAAAAAAAAAAATCCAGCTAGTCAAAATGGAAACTATCTTTTCTCTAATCAAATATAAATACATAAATACTTAATTAAAAATAGTTAATAAATAAATGATTTTTTATCCCTATTAAAAAGCCTTTAAACTTTGAGAGCTTTTGTCTTTCAAAAAGAAAGAATAACTAAAGGGCATCGACTACGAATTTGAGGTATTAATTAAAAGCCTAATTCAATTGGTTCCGAATCATATCGATGCATATTACCTTACCGGAATCCGGAAGATCATAAAAATTGTCTTGAACTTGTACTTCAATTTTTAGATAAAGAATTGTGTATGTAAAATGTGATTTTGTAATTTTTAGCATAAAGTAAGGGAGAAAGAATCCATTAAATAGGTTTGCTTTAGAGTTTTATTCTAATGCAGGGAAATGAAAACAGGACCTACCTGAAATACCATGGCATCAAGACACCATCCTGAAAAAGCTACCTTAGTCAACGTGGTTACTCATGCAAATGAGTATGGGCAAGCCTGGTTGATTGTGATAGAATAGATGGAATGAATGTAGGTACCCATTCCACTCTAGATTGATGATTCTCATTCTTAGGGAATAATTCATCCCATCTCTCATCTTAACTTTTTAGTGTGTATAAGAATGGTTAGAATAGCTTGCTGGTTCACTAGAAAATGATATCTTCCAAAAAACAATCTCACTATGATTCTTTTGATTAGTCATACATGTACAAAATGATTATTTAAATGATAGAAGGGAATATTTACTTCGAATTAAGAAAATAATATATAGGGGTAAAGAGAACTTCTAGAAAGAAGAAAAAATAAACACCCATTTCAAGATTGTTGAAATTGATCAAATTATTAAGGGGTTTTCTATTTTTTTTTCCTCATATAATCGCATAAATTATTTTCCAAAAATTGTTCTCCTGTGAGTTTGATCTGCAAAACCATTGTTAAACTGCCAAATACCACTTTTTTAGTGGCCGAAGACACTCTGATGCTTAAGTCAGTAACTTTATTGGAAAAATGAAGTAAATCTGGACAAAACTCAGTTAAAATTGCATACATTTGTCAAAAAATTTCTTTACCTTTTATAATGGTCGTAGTTAACTCTCTGCGTGACTTAAGCATGTGAGGTGCAACGGAAGGAGATGTTTCTTTAACAGTCTCCTCCTTAATGGAGGTGCGCTCGTGGAGGCGTAGGTCCCTCCACGACTCTTTCTTGGTGCAACGTTCTTCTTCTTAATGAGAGAACGTGTGACGAGCTTGGATTTGACTTTGATTCGTTTAGGTTTGGACTCGAATCCCGCATGCACTTCCTTAGAGGCGAGCCTATTCCGGGCCTCTATAATTGTCCTCAATCCTTTTGGGTTTTATTAGCTGGCCCAATGGATTGGGCATTGTATTCTTGTGATGGAGCTTTATGCCACGTGTACGGTCGTGATAATTGGTCCATTTTGATGTATCATCAGCTACTCCCCCTTTAGTTAGTGAGTATGTTGACATGTCTATTAACTATGTGATGGTTGGTATGTCGATTGTGCTTTTACGCTAACCTTGATAACTTTTAGCTGCTTGACTGTCTCGATTACGGCGTTGTCTATTCGTTTTCACACATATTTTTAATGCACCATTGTGTTCCGTATTTCGCTCCGTGAGCGGTCTCTTCGTTTCCCAGTCGCTTAAAAGGTGTTGTGGCTATTCTTTTTCTTTCTTTACGCCATCTGTTGTGTTATTTCTTTACTTTTACTGCCTATTATTTCTCGTTCATTCACGATTGCTTACGATGCCTGCTAGTGATATTTTAGTCGACAATCAACTTTTCGCTTGTGAAGCACACTTTTCTCCGAACAAAGCCTCTTAAGTTACTTTGGATAGTGTTCGTTCCAACTATTTTTTTCCTGAAGACTTTGAAATCGTTCTTCCTCACAAAAACGAAAGTCCTTACTGCCCGAGGAAAGGATATATCGCATTGTATCCTCGCATGTTCTATGCCGGTTTTTGGTTCCCTGTTCCGGAGTTTTTCTAGTCATATCTGGATTTCTTGGACATTCCTCCTGCTCAAATGGGGCCGAACGGCTGGAGGGTCATGGTTGCCACGTGTGCTAAGGCCATTCTTTCTGGTTTTTCCTTAACACCTCGAATCTTGCATTCTTTGGTGAGATTCAACGTGACGTCCAACCATACATGTTTTATGTATTCCCCTGCGTATTTTGGTAACCTCAATGACGGCATTAGGGGTTGGTCACGGGATTGGTTCTATGTGTCTGTTGGTTTTGGTCACTTCAATTTGCGTGGTGTTCTGATAATAAGGTCTTTTCGAGTTTCTGTCAAACATCGGAATATGAAATTGACTACTGAGGAGCAGATCATCTGTGAGCGCTTCTTGAGGCTTTCGATGGTCCCGTTGAGTTCCTATCTTACTGATGATGTGGTGAGGCGCAGTGGCCTATATGTCATGAATGAGACTGAAAGGGTTTTGTTGACTGCGAGGCAGGATGCGAAAATTGTTGCTTGTGCTGTCAGCGATGAAGTGATTGTTGATCGAAAAGTGGGCTCTGATGTTACGAATCTTGATGCTCCTATTCGTACTGCTACCGGTTCTTCCAGAAAGAAGAGAGTGGTGAGGCCGATTAGTCCGTCGAAGCGGTTGTTTCTATGTTTCGATCGTGTGCCGAAGAAGAAACGACTTGTTGATTTTGTGCGTCACACGGATCTTTATTCAGATTATATGGGCAGAGATCCTCCGAGGGAGGACCCCTGCTATATGTAGGAGGCAGAAGAGTTGAGGTTGGCTATGGAAAGGAGTGTGAAGGATACCGTCCGTCCCTTGTCGATGGTGAAAAGAGGCTTATCTCTACGTATGGTGGCCTTAACATTGTTAAGTGTTCTGAAGAGGATCCTCAGTCTCTGGATGATAAGATGCTCCAGTTGGTTGTTGTTCAATCTAAAGAACTTGACGGTCGAGATCTGGCCTCTGAGTTGCGCTCTCGCCCTCCTCATTCCCCTCTTGCTGACGGAGGGATGGAGGTTCCCCCGTCCGCAGCCTACTTGAATCCATCAGTTGTTATTCGCTCCGACTCTGCCGAGCGACGAGATGGTGATGGAGGTTCTCGTGTCGTTTCCTCGTTTTCTCCAGCCATGGCTGGTGGTGGTTCCTCCATACTACTTGATCTTCGTGTTCTTCATTCGCGGATCAATTGGAAGGAATCCACTTCTAAGGAGATTCGAGTTAAATCGGATGGGAAGTTTTGTTAGTTTTCTCGTCTTCATGTGCATGATGGTGCACATATATTGATAAATGAATGGCACAGACGGTCGATAGAGAGGCCCCCGATGTTCATGCTGAATCTGAACCTTCACCTTGAGGATGGTTTTAGACCCGTAACGGAGGGGATGACTCATCTCGCCTATGCAGAGGTGACAGGCTTGAGTCGTCAGGTTAATCACAGTCTTATGGTTTCTTTGGATAAGAAGCTTTCGTGCTTCTCCTGGTGTTATCCCAAGTTCTTTACCAGTATGACGTGTTAAAAGTGCAATGTTCTAAACGAACCAAAGCAGCTGAAGTTGCTCGGGCATCGCTGACCGAGATGGAAGGTGCACGGGATCAGTCTGTGACAGTTCTCCAATCTCTGAGAACTGACCTGGAAGGCGCCTGCACACGTTTGCTTGATGTGGAGAAGGAGCTTTCTACTGAGAAGGCGCTCCTTGATAAGACTGCGCAGACCATGTTAGAGCATTCTGAAAATCGCGATATTGCTTAGAAAAGGGTGGAGTAATTGTTGTCTTCGCTTGACGAGGTCAAGGCCGATTCTTATGCTATGCTTTCTACTGCCGAGGGCCAACTTATCGCTGTAAGAAATGAGCTTGCTTTTGTTAAGGATAGACACCGTGTTATGGAGGTGACAAACTGGCAACGCGTTGTTGATGGTCAGACTGAGCTTTTGGATTATATCGAGGGTCATGGTGTCGATTTGACCCAGTACCGTCCTCTGGTGCATCGGTCTTTTGAGGACGTGGAAAATGTCGTTGGAGATGCCACTGGAGATCCTCCTCTTGAAGATCGAGTTCCTGTTGTTGATCCGGCACCTGTGGCTGATGATATCGAGGATGTTATAAATGTCTTCCCTTAATATTCTCTTGTTGCTTTTGTAATTGAGCGGATTTTGAATGAATGTAATTAGTTCCTTTATCATCTCTGTTCACTTTTCGTTGTTTTACACTTTGCATTCGATGTTTCACGGATGTTTGTAATAACCTTTCGGTGGGTTGATTTTTCCCATGCTTTAGTGCACATGCCTCGATCTTGTACTTGTTGTTTCTGAATTGTTGTCGAAGGGTGATTTGCTTGCATATTTTCTCATTTGAATTATTCGCCTAATATCTTGTTTTGCCAGTTTTTCATGATACAAAGTTGCTTCGTTCAATTGGCTTGTTTGTTCAAGGTGCAACACTCTAGTTTATTCAAAGTCATTTTATTTGGTTGAAACTTTTACTTCGTTAACTCGATTCCTTGATCGATTCGAAGTTTTTATTTTCTCTCTGACTCGGGTGTCTTCGTTTTGTGCGATACTCAGGTTGACTCGAAGTCATTTCTTTTTAGTTGATTCGTTTGTCCAACTTTTACTTTGTTAACTCGACACCTTGGTCGATTCGAAGTTGTTGTTCAGCTTGACTCGGGTGTCCAACTTTTGCTTCATTTTGTGCGACACTCTAGTCGACTCGAAGTCATTTTTAGTTGATTCATTCATCCAACTTTTACTTCGTTAACTCGACACCTCGGTCGATTCGAAGTTGTTGTTCAGTTTGACTCGGGTGTCCAACTTTTGCTTTGTTTTGTGCGACACTCTGGTCGACTCGAAGTCATTTTTAGTTGACTCGTTCATCCAATTTTTACTTCGTTAACTCGACACCTCGGTCGATTCAAAGTTGTTGTTCAGTTTGACTCAGGTGTCCAACTTTTGTTTCTTTGGTTGATCAAGCCATAAGCTTATCATGAATACTTGACTTGCGTATTGATTCTTTGTGGGCTTTTGCGCCTATTGTTTTATGTAGGTTTACTACGAAGCTGTTTTGTTTTGTGAGACGTCGATTCTGAAAATAAAACTTTATTGAATTTCTCGACTATTTTAGCAGTCGTTCTCCTAGAGTGGCTCCGTTACATCGTGGAGCGTTTCTTCTTTTATTCCCGTGTTGCTTATTGTTTACCCTTGTGTTGGCGCTCATGCCTCACAATAAGAAACACGGGAATAAAAGGGTGGTGGTTGCTCATGTTTCTTCTAATTTATGACAACACAAGGGTAAAATAATTTATGACATTATTTGCTCGCGTAAAATAGTCGAAATAATTATTTGGTAAAATAATTAGAAGAAACGCTCCCGTGGTGCTAAATTATTCCCGTGGTGCTAATTTATTGTTTACAACACGACAGGCTTCTAATTTATGACATTATTTGCTCGCGTGGTGGTTGCTCCCCGTTTGGCCCTGCCTGTCGTGGCTTGATGTAGTTTGTTAGTTTCTTTGCGATTGATTTTGGCCAGATTTGTCTCTGTTGTTGAGGTCTTTTGAGTATTAGCCTTTCGATATAGGTCTGTTCGGGTGGGAGGCGTTTCTTCCCCAAAGCGAATGTTGTGTAGGGCATATATTAATTCCCTTGATCGTTCTTTTGATCCCGTGGCGGTAGCGTCCATTTTTTTCCTTGCCCTTGAACTGCTTATTTGATGTGCCGACAAACTCGTCCAGTCGTCCCCTTTGGACCCAATGTTCGATCTCTTCTTTTAATTTGTAGACTTCTTTGGTATCATGCCTATGATCCTTGTGGAAAGAACAATACATGCTCTTATCTCGTCCTTTCGGGTCTTCTTTCATTCTTGTTGGCCAGTTGACATTTTCCCAGTTTGATGTGTTTTAAGATGTCGGTTCGGTTTGCTTTTAGGGCTATGTATGGTTTATACTCCTTACTCATTACGCTGGTTATTCGCTCATGATTGGGTCGTGTTGACGTCGATTTTCTGGATTCCTGTTGGTTGGACTATGTGCGCCCGTTGCTTTGATGTCTTTAAATGACTGTTGTCTTCTCGTGATCCACTATTTCGTCTTCTTTCATCTTTTCTTTCCCGCTTTCTTGAATGGTTTTCCCTCTTCTGGTTGTTCTTTTTCCTTGTAGCTTTCATTTCCTCGAGGAAAATATGTTTCTGTGTTATTTTCAGCAGGACTGCCATGCCTTTTGGAGGTTCCAAGTTAAGGGCATCGAAAAAGGTACCTCTCTTCAATACTGCAACAAAAGTTGCGGCGGCTGTGTCGTCGTTGCATCCATCAATCATTGTTAGTTCATTGGTGAAACGAGTAACATATTCCCGTTTTGTTTCATTAGGCTTTTGTCTGATATGCAGAAGGTAATGGGTTCCTTTCCTCATCCGCTGGCTCCCGATGAATCTGGTAATGAAAGCAGTGGCTAAGGCCTGGAAAGAATCTATTGACCTTGGCGGTAAGCTATTGAACCAGTTCACTGTTGTAGAAGTGAAGCTTGTTGGGAACATTCTGCACAGGATCGACTCTGTGGTTTCCTTTAGAGCCATCATATAGTGAAAGTGTCTTAAGTGATCAATTGGGTCGGCGGTGCCATCGTACACTTCGAACTTTGTCGGAGTGAACTTATTTGGCATTGCCTTCTTCATGAGTTCATCAAAGAATGGTGGCTTGGCCAATTCATATAGTATATTGAGATTCGTGACTCCGATCCTGAACAATATCTCAACAACTGTTCCGCCGCTTTGCGCAATTTTTTCTCGGTTGAGTTCGCTGCTCTCAACGTTTCCCTGTTGGGGTTCTGCTAAAACTTCGTCGCTCCCTTGAGTTCGAATAGTGGAGTTTTGTTGAGGCGGTGCAAGAATAGGGTTGGCTGGCTGAACGTATTCTTGGGTGATTTTCTCCAACATCTCCGTCATGTATTTCATCTAAGCCATTAGCGAGTCTACCTGAGGGTCCGCGGCAACGTCGATGGCCATCTGGGTTGTTCGAACTGTTGCATGTAGTAGATCCGCGTTTTCGGATGTTAATGGTTCGGTGATCCGGATTGTGTCTTCTTCTCCGGCTGTTAGTAGTGCATCGGAGGGAGAGTTGTTGTGATTTTGGGTTTGCATCATTTTATCTGATGGTTTGCTGGCTCTTTGTCGGGTTGTGATGAATCTTTTATCACTGTGTTCTATGAAGAGGAAACTTGTCATTCCCCATGGACGACGCCAAACTTATGCGTCTAAAAATCATCCTATTGTGAATTTGACCTACAAAATCACTGTTAGACTGTCAAATACCACCTTTTTGGTGGCTAAAGGCACTCTGATGCTTAAGTCAGTAACTCTATTAGAAGAAAGAAGTAAATATGGAAAAAACTTAGTTAAAGTTGCATACCTTTGTCGAAAGTTTCCCTTACCTTTTATAATGGTCATAGTTAACTATCTGCATAACTTAAGTATGTGAGACGCAACGGAATGAGATGTTTCTGTATCAGTTTCCTCCTTAATGGAGGTGCGCTCGTGAAGGCATATGTTACTCCACGACTCTTTTTTAGTGCAACGTTCTTCTTCTTAATGAGAGAACGTGTGACGGGCTTGGATTTGGACTTTGATTTGTTTGGGCCTGGACTCGAATCCCGCCTGCGCTTCCTTAGAGGTGGGTCTATTCCGGGCCTCTATAATTGTCCTCAATCCTTTTGGATTTTATGAGCTGGCCCAATAGATCGGGCGCTATATTCTTGTGATGGAGCTTTATGCCACGTGTACGGTCGTGATAATTGGTCCATTTTGATGTAATCATCAGGGCCAATGGTGGATAAGGACAAGTGGCACATACTAGATCGCGTTACTGAGCCACCTTAGTGAAAATCTTCGTAGCATGTGGAGGTATGAGTTCACCTTTGTCCATGGAGGGTTAGGTCAAGTGGCACATGGCCAATAGCGCTACGAGGTAGCATTGATAAAATCATCACGGATTAAAAGGAAGTGACACTAGCCCCAAAGAGATAGAGGACCGAAATAAAGATAAATCTAAAATAATAGGATTACTACAGACCTAATTAAGCATTGATATACTAAAGAGTAAGCAGAAAAAATGTTATATATATAACAAATCATTATGGCGTCTTAGGTTGGAGATAAAAGGATGACTGAGATTTACCCAAACTTAAAGATCTAATGGATCACATAGATGAGAGATAGGAGGGTTGTTGGATGAAATTTATATTTCCATAGGACTGAAATACCCCTGGTTAAAGTTGAAATTCTCCTCCTATCACACACATTTTCCTATCCATTCGAGATTGGAGATAAAAGACAGCTGGGATTTACCCAAACATAAGAATCTAATGGATCACAAAGAGGGAGGTTGGACAAATAAGTTTTTTAAGTTTTATGCCCCCAACCAACTATAATCATCATACATCTAAAGGCTCAGATTGAATTTGAGTGTTGAAGGCACGGAAAATGCCCTAGTCTATATTACAATTCAGAGTGGTGTTTTACTATTCATTGTTGACCGAGACAAACTAAGGATTGCAGATATAAGATGGCTAGGATTGAAAGCTGGAAAATGTATTGAGGGTTGAGATTCATTTCCTATGATGGTGTATGATGATACATAAAAACGGTCACATCCTGAGCTATACACGTGTCAAGATGTTCTCGAGGAACTACGGACCTCAACATCAGCCCAACATTGATCTGACCCAAGCGGTTCTAAGCCTGCTTAATTCAGTCCGCAAGACGAACCCGAACTCTTATAGCATGCTAGGCCCACACTTCTCACAGCTATCCTCAATACCCGTAAGTCCTACTAAGGCAAGTATCTCGAAGATCAGCTTCGGACGGGCAACTACAGCAGCTCTCTGCTTCCAACTAAGAAGCAAATATAAGAGTACATTCCACACAGGTAATCTTTCTTCTACGGATTACTCTCGTATTAGGAACTATCTCTTGCATATCTAGGAGCACAAGGCTAACATGGAACTTCTCTCCTACAACACGACTCCTAATTAGATAAGGATTTCCAAGAAAATCATCTTCCTAAACTATGCCTTCGATGGCTTGTTAGAACCAAGACTCCTTGCACTATAAATAAGACATGAGGTTGGTAAGCTAAGGTAAACTACAAACTGTTTACAACATTACGCCTTCCTCGGATCCTTGTCTGACTTTAGCATCGGAGTGTCAACGGCCACTACAACGGTGGTCCGTGGCTCACGTTACTTGTGCAGGTTAGCAGGTCAGCAAGACTAGGTTAAAGCAGGGAGCGAAAAATGACTGCATCAGTTTGGCGTCGTCCATGGGGACGACAAAGTTTTTAACTTTTCATTAGTGTCGTCTCCTTTCAAAACCCAGAAAGATGGTGACCACAAGGAGGGTGGCCACGATACCAATGACTGCAAGAGTCTGAGATATGAAGTTGAGTACTGGATTCGCTAAGGCAAACTTAAAGAGTTCCTGAACTCCGAAAGGTGGCCAGAACGAATCGTAGACAGGGGGAGTCAGTTAAAGAAATAACGAAAGATACTCTAGGGATAATATATGTCCTTCATGGAGTTGGACCGAATGAAGACCAGTCGTACAGGTCTAGCAAGCGGACCTTACTGGAAATGCGAACACAACCCGTGGATGAAGACAAACGCATCTCCCACTCAATGATTTAGAGCCCCATTCCCACCTTGACTTTTACAGACAAAGACCTCGAAGGAGTTCGAGCGCCAAATAATGACGCCCTAGTCATCTCAGTCTCCATAGCAAAGTGGGAGGTAAAGAGAGCTCTGGTGGACATAGGAAGCTCACTCAACGTCCTGTTCTACAACGCATTCCGCAATATGGACCTCAAGGAAGAAAACTTAACGTCTTTAGATTACTCGCTAATTGGATTCAGCGGAGAGAAGTGCTTCCCGATCGGGAAGATAAGGTTGGCAACAGTGGCAGGAGAGTCGCAACTAAGAAAGGTCATGTTTCTAATATACATGGTTGTAGACGCACCTTCGACCTACAACCTTATCTGGGGAAGACCATGGCTCCACCAGATGGAGGCAGTAGTCTCCACCATTCACAAGTGTGTTAAGTACACTGCTAACCACTCAAAAGGGAGGATATGCGGAGACCAACCTACGACACGAGGCTGCCATTACACTGCACTAAAACAAATAGAATGTTCCAAATTCAGCTACATATTGTGGGGCAGCCTGAACCAGTGCCAGGCCCAGAAACAGCGGGGGCATCACCTTCAAACAATGCAGGAGATGTTTGCTCTTCTGCCCAGTGAAACAGAGAGGCCAAGGCAAGCAGGAATACACCCCTGACGTTCCGTCGATATAAGATTGACCCCTCTACAAGGTTTAATCTTCAATGACCTCTGAAACGCCTCGACGGTCCGCTGAACGATCCACAAGGGCAACCCGGATTCACTTCATGGTCAGGGTCAATTCCTCCCGCTCAACAGTTAGTCTGCTTTCAGTTGTTTATTTCCCTTTCCATAATCAATGTAGAGTTTTAGTTCTTAAAGACTTATGTGATTTGCAATCATTTAAGAAATAAAGGAAAAATTACATAAACAAACTCTATTGATTATTGGAAAGATGTAACAACAAGCGCCCTGAGGCGGATACAAAAGACTACATACTACAAGCATCTAAGTACAATGCAACATGAAGTAAAATACTCGCTTAGACGATCTAACTACGTAAAGGTGTCTGAAGGAGGACATGTAAGCTATTTGCAAGCGACAGCAAAGACATGCGAACGAACTACTATCCCCCCTTCCCAAGATCAAGAACAAAGTGCCAGAGAGGATTGAAAGGACTAAGAGGTCAATTGCCCCATCAAATCACCCCATAAAGCGATCGTACAACAACATTGTAGACCTTACAACGGGCTGCTGATTTCCTCAAGAGACATTCCACTCCCTTACAGGCTTCCTCAAATGATTTTCGGCCTCCAGAAGAGGGATGAAAGAAGGCAGATGAGGATGGCTACAAGTGGCCACGTCGACAAGGTCTCTCAGTACTGTCAAGCGAGATCACTTTTCCCATGTGTGATACCAGAAGTGACTGAGAGCTATCATACCCGAAAGCATCGCACATCGGCTAACACTTTGATCAACCATATGTTAGCAGCAGGGTATATGAACACGTGGGCACAAGTGGCATAGAGTAACAACACCAAGGCATCTCCCTTGGTAGAAAACCCGTACTACTTCCTCGCAATATGAGAAGAAATTACAAGATCTCAGCAGACCAACTACGTGCCCATCCATAGTAGGTGACCATTTATAACATCAACTATCGTCGTGTATGATCAATACAAATGGCACAACATTCGGAGACTCCATTGTTGGAGACCTCCCTTCAGCCTTTGAAAAACTCAAAACATTTTCTTCAAGCAAGAACATTATAGGAGATGAGCTCTGCAAAAGATAGTGCCTACAACGATTGGAGAACACCATTATATAGGCGTAATGGTTCTCCAAACGAGACTTCTGCATTAACTGTTAAACATGGAATACCGTATGGGAAACGAGGAGACGACGGTTCCCAAGGAAACTGCGCAGACCACTATCACTAATGCAACCTCATCAATTCAGGGGGAGTAACCAGTATTCAACCGTCACGCAGTATACGTCGTACACGTGTCACCGAATGATCTATGCCATACACGTAGCGCAACCGAACAGGAAACCCTAACTCTTCCTTTACGGGCCCAAATGCTCGATCCACTCGACCCACCATTCAAACAACATTCTGCTACATGCTAGGCATGAACACAAATCCAAAGCAGCCTTGATGCACGGACCTACGGATCGTTGTTTGTTTTAAGGTAATGTTGCCCGCACAGTGTGCGCCACTAGTGGACATGGGTTCTCACACCCTCAAACGGACGGAACCCCTCTCCAACCGGGCAAACTTAGTCAGCCTAAGTTGATGTCGACAACTTTTTTTATCACCCGACACCTAGTCCACTTAGCGCGGATCTCGATGGTTTAGGAAGTGGGAGTCTAATCAGCACTATCACGCTTGGTGATGACAACTTGCCAGGGATCATTACTCCCCTTCGCGGTCATTGATCGCCAAACCCAATCAGGTAAGCCTAGCTGGTGACGACTGGCAATAAAAGCGTCTAATCAAAGCCCAGACCTGTAGCCCCCATTGCGCGGGTGTAGATGGTTTGGAAGGTGGGAGCCTAGTCAGTCCCAAACTGATTCTGACGGCTCGCCACGGGACAACTGTTTTTTAGCATGACCGCCGAATCACCAACCCTGGACTTGTAGCCCCATTGTGCGGGTGTAGATAGTCTAGAAGGTGGGAGCCTAGTCAGCCGCGAACTAATTTCGACAGCTTGTCATGGGACCACTGCTTTTCAGTGTGGCCGTTGAAAACTCCCAAATTTGTAGCTTGGTGCGCAAAGGTGTAGGTGATTTGGAAGGTGGGAGCCTAGTCAGTCCCGAACTGATCTCGATGGCTTGCCACGGGACCACTGCTTTTCAGCCTGGTCGCCGAACCCTTTTACTCGAACTTGTAACCCCCATTGCATAGGGCGAGTGTAAATGGTTCGAAAGGTGGGAGACTAGTCAGTCTTTAACTGATGTCGATGACTTGTTACGGGACTGCTGCTCTTCAGCATTGTCACCAAACCTTCACTCCCTGAATCTGTAGCCCGCAATGCTTGGGCATAGATGGCTTGGAAGGTGGGAGCCCAAAGCAGCTCGCCACGCGACCACCGCTCTCCTACAGTGACCGCAAACAAGAATCTAGTTGAGTCAGCGTCTTCACGCTCAAACAGACTGACATTCTAATATCGTACGGCTAGTGCCCAGATAAAAGGCCACTCACGCTGATACAAAGATCGTACGGCTAGTGCCCAGATAAAAGGCCACTCACGCTGATACAAAGATCGTACGGCCAGTGCCCAGACAAAAGCTACTTAGGATGCCAACCCGAGCATACGACACCTGACTCGACACGAACGCTCTAACACATACCCTCGGCCATCACAACTCGCCCATAGGAGCAGCCGCAACCGAACGATCGGACAAGTGAGGCAAGCCTCAAGCAGCTTACCTTGGGGACAAGACACAGCTCGGGCAACTCAACCCTTAGCTAAACTGTCTGCAACATGCCCACTATCGAACATGACTACACAACGATGACTCTGAGTCATTTATAATGCAAAACGATCAAGCTCTCTATCGTAGACAAACCAGTCAACATCCTATTGATTCATCCAGTCTATGCCAAAGCAAGACGACAAGGCGAAACAAAAAACATGTTATAGAGACAACAAGCATGAAACGGATAAAACTGTTTTCATTAATGGTCAAAATGGAAAGGGGTGCAAACACACAAAGTTTACTCCTTATCAGGAGAAGGTACATAAACAAAAGAGCTAAGCCTAGTGGAAGAAAGAGCAAGAGTTGCGTCCACACGCGCCACGGCCTGGACATCAGAGCTTAAACTGTCTTCGTCGTCCGATGACACAAAGGTAACATACAAGTCTACATATGACATCTTCTTATAAAGGTCGAGATCCCACTCCAAATGTTATTCCTTCATCAGTGCCAGCAACTCCAATCTGCCATGTACAACCCAGTGAAACTTGCATTTGCCTTGTTCCTAAAGAAGCTCCTCCTCGCGCACATTTGCATCAACAAGTTCACACTCTAATAGCTCCAACTTGCCAGTCAGCACGTCGACCTGAGACTGCTTTGTGGCCAGACTGCTCTTCACAGCACTAAGCTCATGCCACTCCAACTCAAGCTAGTTATCGGCCTTCCTCGCATTTCGAGCATAGAACTCCACATCAAATTCTAACTGTTGCTTTTGAGTAGCCCAATCAGCCTCATTCGAAGCATTATTTTCAGCAAGAGCCCACAGTTCAAAACGTGCCCTAGCCGCAACTTCTTGTGCAACCTCTACGTCTCGGCGGGTTCGATCCAACTCATGTTTGAGTCTATCTCTCTCGAACACCGCCTCAGACAGATCACACTCAAGGACCTTCAGACGAGCCCCTTGAGTCTCAGCGGCCACGATTGACCGATCCAACCTCTTATCCTCAGCCTGTTTCTGTAGCCGATCAATTTCACAAAGGGCATCAGAATACAACCCCTGCATGTGCGAGAAAACACGCTCCAAGGTGTATACCTTCTCACGAGCTGCCTCGACTTCCCTCCCAGCAACGACCACGTGGCTCAAGTGAGACATGCCCAATATAAGGTACTTCAAGCCCTTGTCCATACACCTTTCTAGTGTATCCTCCTCGGGTTTTGGAGCGCAATCTATCAGCTATTTGTGACATCTGCTTATATGCTTCCTCGAAGCATACTCTACATCCACCTCTTGGTGCCAGACCTGTGAACTCATCTTTACCAAGTTCGGTGCAAACAAGCTTATCCGTGCATCCGGATGAAGCTTTCCCGGATCAGGAATTACGCCAGCACCACCCTTCACGATTGCCACTATCTTCAGGTTCTCCTTCGTGGCCTTTTATTTGTCACGAACAACCGACCCTTTGGTGCGAGACGGCTGGACGGGATCCGGTGGGAGAGGAGAGAGTGGATTATCCAAAGGGATCTCGAGGAACTACGGACTCGACTGTCACACCCCTGAGCCATACACGTGTCAAGATGATCTCGAGGAACTACGGGCCCCAGCATTAGCCCAACACTGATCCGGCCCAAGCGGTTCTAAGCCCACCCAATTCAGTCCGCCAGACGGACCCGAACTCTTACAGCATGCTAAGCTCAGACGTCTCACAGCTATCCTCAATACCTGAAAGACCTACTAAGGCAAGTACTTCGATGATTAGCTTCAGGCGGGCAACTACAACAGCTCTCTACTTCCAACTAGGAAGCAAATACTAGAGTACATTCCACACAGGGAATCATCCTTCTATGGATTGCTCTAGTATTGGGAACTATCTCCCGCGTATCTAGGAGCGCAAGGCTAACATTAAACTTCTCTCCTACAACATGACTTCTAATTAGATAATGATCTCCACGAAGATCTCATTCCTAAACTATACTTTCGATGGCTTGGCAGAACCAGGACTCCTTGCACTATAAATAAGACATGAGGTTGGTAAGCTAAGGTACGCTACAAATTCCTTGTTTACAACATTACGCTTTCCTCAGATCCTTGTCTGACTTTAGCATCGGAGTGTCATTGGCCACCACAACGGTGATCCGTGACTCACGTGCGTTACTTGTGCAGGTCAGCATGACTAGGTTAAAGCAGGGAATGGAAAATGACTGCATTAGTGTATATTTATAAATATAATACTTGTAGAAGGGAAAATAAAATGAAAAATTTTGAAAAACAAATGGTGGAAAGTAGATGTGGCGGAAAGATAAAGTTTTTTTTTTTTCAAAATGAAAATTACCATAACTATAAATTTTGTTATCAAATTTTGGTAAATTTGATATCATGGAAATGCAATTTTGAATATCTTTGCAAGAAAACCAATAATCAATACAAACACTTAAAAATTTTAAATATTTATTTTATTTTTAAAAAGGTAAGTATTTCTATATTTCCATGGCATAAGTATTTTTAATATTTTTCAAAAGAAACGTACATACATTTTAATGAACATTCAATCAATTCTAATTTTAACCGAGTTTGACTTTAAAAAATTAGTTTACATTTTAAAATTTAATATTTTTATGAAACTGATGAAAACAATGGTGGGGATGGTGGTGAAAGTGTCCACTGCAGTATAATTAACAACAAAAAAAGTTTATGTGGAGTGCTAATGGCACGACTAATATGGTAGTCTATATTATAGTTCAAAATGAATTTTTATTATTCATTGTTGACTGGGATAAACGTCAAATCCTAAGGAATTTGAGATAAAAGATGGTCAGAATTGAAAATTGGAAAAATATGTTGATGGTTGAGATTAATTTCTTATAATAGTAAGTTTGTAGATATAAAACATGTATAAGGCAAAACAAATGAAAAAAATTGTGAAAAAAGTTGGTAGAATGTACATGTGGTGATGAAATAAAGTCTCGAATTTTCATTTTTTCAAAATGAAAAATTATCATAACTATATACGTAGTATCGTTAAAATGCAATTTTGAAGATCTTTCCAACAAAACCAATGAACAATACAAACACTTAAAATTTCAAAATATGTATAATATTTTTTCAAAGAAACGGACGAACATTTTATGAGCGTTCACAAAAAGACCCCAAACATTCGATCGATTTTAATTGTAACCAAGTTTGACTCTAAAAAAATTAGTATTTTTACCGTAAACTATACTTGCGCCTAAAAAAAATAGTTTACATTCTATAATATGATTTTTTTTTATGGAACTTATTGAGGGCAATGAAATTTATGATAATTAGCAGCAAAAAAAGACGTGTAGGTGGAGTGCCAATGGCACGGGTACTATGCTAGTCTATATTATAATTCAGAATGATGTTTTAGTAATCATTGCTGATTGAGACAAATGTCAAATCATAAGGATTTGAGATAAAAGATAGCTAGGATTGAAAATTGTAAATGTGTTGAAGGTCGAGATTCATTTCCTATGATGACATGTTTGTAAACAACAAGTAAAAGTGGAAAAAAAAGAAAAAAAAATGTGAAAAAAGTTGGTGGAATGTACATGGCG
Source organism: Berberis vulgaris (assembly GCA_963556465.1). Classification (NCBI taxonomy): domain Eukaryota; kingdom Viridiplantae; phylum Streptophyta; class Magnoliopsida; order Ranunculales; family Berberidaceae; genus Berberis; species Berberis vulgaris. The sequence continues at coordinate 28,754,622 of OY747131.1, read as the reverse complement.
AAGAGAGAAAGTATTGTTTTTTATTTTTTATTTTTCAAAATGAAAATTATCATAACTATCTACGTAGTTGTCAGATTTTGGTAAACTTGGTATCATTAAAATGCAATTTTGAAGACTTTTCCAACAAAATCAATGATTAATACAAATAATTAAAAAATTTAGAATATGTATTTTATAATTAAACATATAAGTATTTTTAATATTTTCATGCCTAAGTATAATATTTTTCAAAGAAACGAGTGGACATTTTAATAAACATTCAAACTATAATATTTTTCAAATAAACTAATGGATATTTTAATGAACATTCAAATAAAGACCATGAACATTCAATCGCCTATAATTTTAACCGAGCTTGACCTAAAAAATTTAGTATTTTTATCGTAAAATAGGCTCGCACCTAAAACAAACTAGTTTACATTCTAAATATGATTAGTTTATGGGGTTTAGATATAATTATCAATGTTTGAGAGACACTGGGTTTGATTGTAAAAAGTATGAAATGTGGATGAGTTCCAACTAATTAACATGAAATGTGGAAGGGTTCCAACAAGACCAATGATTAATACAAACACTTCAAAATTTAAAATATGTATTTTATTATTAAAACATGTAAGTATTTTAAATATTTTCATGTCTGATTATAATATTTTTTTTCAAAGAAACAAACGGATATTTTAATGAACATTCAAACAAAAAACCCCCCAACATTCAATCGATCTAATTTTAACCTAATTTAACTCTAAAAAATTAATATTTTTCAATGTTATAAAAACCACTAGGCAGTAGGCGGGCAGCGAGCAAGAGACCAACGCTCATAGGATTAGGTGGGGACCTAGGCGGTTATTTAGTTATTTATTATAATTTATAATTTATAAAAGTTAAGAATAATAATAGATAAATTATTTTAAATTCATGCCAAGATACATATACAAAATGTATAAATAAAAAAACAAAGTCTTAATTTTTTTATTTTTTTCGAACGGAAAATAAAAATAATTTTTTTCAAAAACCCGCCCAACGGCTCCCAGCTGCCTAGCCTAGGCGGCCTCCTAGACCAATTTTTAGAACACTGGTATTTGTACCTTAAAAGAGGTTTGCACCTAGAAAAAATTAGTTTACATTTTAAAATATGATTTTTTTATGGAATTGATTGAGGGCAATGGTTGGGATGGTGGTTAGGGTGTCCAGTGCATGACAATTAGCAGAAAAAGTGTATGTGGAGTGTCAACGACAGGGTAATATGCTAGTCTATATAACAAATTAGAATGATGTTTTAAGTTGGAGATAAAAGACGGCTGAGATTTAACCGAACATAAAGATCTAATGGATCACATAAAAGGGGAGAGGAGGGTGTTTGGCAAAAATTTATGTTTGCATAGGACTGAAATACCCTTGGCCAAAGTTTAAAAAATCCTCTTATCAAACAATTTGAGTGTCGAAAGCACGAGAATACCCTAGTCTATATAACAAATCAGAATGATGTTTGAGGTTAGAGATAAAAGACGATTGAGATTTACCTAAACATAAGAATCTAACAGATCACAAGAGGAAAGTTGATGCCCCAACCAAGTCTAACCATCACACATCTAAAGGCTCATATTGAATTTGAGTACCGAATGCACCGGGAATACCCTAGTCTATATTACGATTTATAGTAATGTTTTACTATTCATTGCTGACTGAGCAAAACTAAGAATTGAAGATAACATATGGCTAGAATTGAAAGCTGAAAAATGTGTTGAGGGTTGAGATTGATTCCCAATGATGACACGTTTATAAATATAAAACATGTGAAAGGGCAAAGAAAATGAAAAAAATGGTGGAATGTACATTTGGGTGAAAGAGAAAATATTGCGTTTTTTTTTTCCTGTAGATAAAAATTATCATAACTATCTACGTAGTTGTCGAATTTTGATAAAGTTGGCATTGTTAAAATGCATTTTTGAATATATTTCCAACAAAACCAATGATCAATACACATTTAAAATTTCAAAATATGTATTTTATTATTAAAACATGTAACTGTTTTTAATATTTTCATGCCTAAGTAAATATTTTTCAAAGAAACGAACGGACATTATAATGAACATTCAACGAAGACGTCGAACATTCAATCAATTTTAATTTTAACAGTGTTTGACTTAAAAAAAAAGTATTTTTACTATAAAATAGGCCAACACCTCAAAAAAATTTAGTTTACATTATATGATTTATTTCATGAAACTGTTTGAGGACAATGATGAAGATGGTGGTGAAGGTGTCCAGGGAATGATAATTAGCCGCAAGAAAAAGTGTATATAGAGTGCCAAAGACACAAATAATACGCTAGTATATATATAAAGAAAGTTTGTAGATATTGTGCTACTACACCCCTAAATCAAAGTAAAAATTGTTTCATAATTTTTAAGAAATTCATGTGTAACTAAATTGAGATGCAATATGAATACACTCTTACAAATATTTAGAAAAGTATACTTCGTGTTAAATGATGACATTTGCCCCAGCAACCGTTCATAAAGCATCAAACATTATATGGTAGAAATGTTAAAAAAAAAAGTCCTTCAAGTGTTTAAATAGTTTCTTAATTTAACATTAATATTTTTTTATACTGTTTTAACCACCCTCCCAATAATAATTAAATTAAATTAAATAAACAAATAAAAAATATCTAAGTCATTTGATGATTAATCTGATTTCCTTTAAAAATCATCTTAAATTGTTTATGAAACAATATATAACTTTATGTATCGAGAAGCAACAAACATTTATAGAAATAATGTGCCTACAAGGATCATTGGTGTCTTAAATTAGGTAAAGGGATTGTCGGGACCTAATAAATAATATCTTTGGTGGCTTTAAAAGTCCTTTTTAGTGCTAAAATAAAAATATAGCAATACCATTCCTTGGAATCCTTCCTTCTTCCCAATCTTATCAAACATGAGAGTTACTCTTCATGTGGCATTTCTCAAATCATCCAATGTGGGGTGCTTTATTTGTTGATTGCAATAATTCCTTGAGAGAATACCATTCATTTTGATGCCTTAATTGGCTTTTCTTCATTAAGTCTTAATCCATCTCTCTCATGAAGATGACTCAATGGATGAATAAATTTCCCATTCATAAAGAAAAAAAAAGGTTGATCAGATCTGAATTCGCCATTATCAGTACCAAAAACACTGTATTTAAAATAAGTTATGAGGTATTGTCGAAAAACAAAACAATAAGTTATGAGTTACATTATAATATCTAGTTAAATGACATATAATGTCTATGACTACTTCTCCTAGCTACCTAGTTTGGTGCATTTTTTGGAATCATTTTTCCTTTTGGAAAATTTGTGCAAACAGAAATCGGAGTTTAATTCAGATTAAACTCAAAACAGTAAATAAGTCTTTTCACTCCATGCATGCATGTGGCAAAATCTTTTTCTTCATGCCAACCTCCATTTCTCAATTTGTTTGCATCTCCAAGCAAGATGTGGTTGTACATTTACCGATGGGCAGTCATCCTCTCCTACAATAATGTCTATTTTTTAAACAATCATAAGATTATGAATGTCTCGATAACAATCAATGGCCAGATGAGCCTTTAAAAGCCCACCCCCTAAAAAAAAAAAAAAAAAACCTTTAAAAGGTTGGCTGACACGTGTTGAAGTTGGTGAGTACATTTGGTAATCCCAATTAATCTCTCCCCGTATCTTAATTGCAAGAGAGATTGAACAAGAGTAGGCGAAAATGAGGAAGACGTGTTTTAATTTATTTGGAAAACTTAAAGTTAAATGTAGACCATTCATGATCTTTGTCACCTTTGATGGTATGAAAAAAGTGATGTTGTGTTAGGTTTAAGATGTCGCTCAAAATGATGGGTAAGAAGATTAGGTTCCAACTTTGAAGCAAAGATATAGGACCCCAAGTTTTAGGTCCTATGATTCTGTGGTATCTGTACTTTGGTGTTTTGGAAGGAAGGTCCGAATAATAAAAGGTAAAAGTAGTCAATGTTTAGGTCCTATGGTTCTTCTTTCTTTGATTAGGAAAGGCTTGCTTAGCTTAATATGAGGGCCGCAAAAACCATACCAAAATCCAAAGTAAGTAGGTAGCTGTGATGTTCTGTGGTGCGTGTGTGAACTGACTGGTGGGTAGACTTGCTGCTTTTGGACCATGATCTCCCTAATCTGATATTAACTAAAACCTGCTGCATGGAAGGAGTCCACATACATCACCTGGTTACACCAGACCAGATGGTTATTGTTTTTCTTCACCACACGGTTTAAGGATGGCATCCACCTAGTCCAAAATAGGGGGAACCTTATTCTTAGGGTGTTTTTAAGTTCCCTTAAAGAGCTAAAGGTGTAAACCCACTTTATATAAAACTAAAGGGGGTGTTTAAAGTTTAAATTGGATGTTTAAGTGTTTCTCCTCTCTTCTTCCTTTAGCTTGAAACTGCTCAAATTGGGTTCTTTTAATCCAAAGAGGGGCTTTGGTTGAGATGAGAAATCTAAAGGAAAGAGTGAAAATAATGCAGCGTGTCGAAGACTAATTGGTATCCAGAATTTAAACCAACCTAGAAGAAGGCTCTCTTTAAAATGGTTCTTGACTCACAGCCATCTAGAATTTTAACCATGTATAAGGAACCTTGTTTTAACATGAAAATATGTGATATTTGTTTTAGAACATACAGTACCATTACACACAGCTACACAGAGTGAAAATACATCACAAAATAATGGTAGTAAAACTGGGAATGGGCATATAGATAGCACCCACATATCCCTCCTATGCTGGAAAGCCATTTTGTGAAAATTAAATTATCAAAACCCTGCACCACAGGTTTTGCAAGAAACACACAAAGTTTCTTCTTCCTAGCATGCAGCATGCAATTGCAGCTATGTTATTGCAGATGAAAACATGCAAGTCCAAGTAATCATTCAACATAATAAAATTGCAATTTCAGAATGGTATATCAATGTTTTCACTGATTGCTTACAATTACGCACGAAAATAGATCCTGGATTTTCTGTGTGATATACGATTAGGTAAATAACAAGCAACAAAGGATATATACTAGCCATGCATGCATGCACAAGTGATGTCTCAAAATCGACTTTCAAAGTTACTTGGAAATTGGGTTCAGAGACTTGAGTACTACTTTTGGGGGAATTGCATTAAACGTAAAGACACATGTATCTTTGATACAAAAGCACAACAAAACAACAAGCAAACTACAGTTCGTGCACTATTTGGTACTAATAAGTAAAATACATTTGACTCTATTCTATCCATTAGACGAAGCTGTCATTAACTTACACAGCAGCTAACCCTGCGCAACTCCACAAGGACCTGCACAACTTCTATCAGCTTTCAGGGGCATCGTCTTGAGCTGACAAACATTTAACCATATTATTATCCAAACTAAAAAGGGGAAATCCCTGACGTTCAGAAAATCTAATGAATAAGACTTACTGCTCAAAATAAAGCCTTGAAGCAGGCTTTGTGCTCTCTCCGCTTGCTCGGGAGTACCAGAAATTTGAATGACTTTATCAATTACCTCTGGTCTATCCTCCACTAGTCTAACACTTGCTCCAGACAACTTTTCACAGTGAAACAACAATTAAGGATCAACATCTAATTATAGTCCAACTAGATGGCTCAAATCAAGTAAAGTACTCTAGAAGGTAATACTACCTCACTGATCTGCGAAAGCTTGCTTCCTGATCTCATCAGGAGTTTTGTAGTTGCATAGGTAGGTATTGCCACTTCTAACGTACTTCTAGTAACAAGTGGCACAGACAATCTGGGAAACACAGAGACATGAAAAATGATTGTTACCATGAGCACAAAAAATAAAACATATAAGGAGACACTTGCAGCAGTGGAAGACTAGTTTCTTGCTTTCTGAAGTAAGAGAATCATAGTTCTTCTTTGGGTCTTTATTTTATTTTTATTTATATTTTTTATTTTTTTTACAGTGAGACGAGAGAGCGAGAGGAGAACATGAATGTGATAATGATCACTATCCTCATGTGTTTTCCCAAAATTGTTGACATTGTTTTCTTATGGTGAAGCAAATAATATCTTCCTAAAATATATGGTCATCTTAACCCTCAAGTGAAAACATTATCCCTCGCTCCCATCTTTTCCTCATGTGTTTTCCCAAAATTGTTGACATTGTTTTTTTAGGCTGAGGCAAATAATATCTTCCTAAAATATATGGTCATCTTAAACCTCAAGTGAAAACATTTTCCCTCTCTCCCATCTCTTCCTCATGTGCTTTCCCAAAATTGTTGACGCTGTTTTCTTAGGGTGAGGCAAATAATATCTATATAAAATATATGGTCATCTTAAACCTCAAGTGAAAACATTTTCCCTATCTCCCATCTCTTCCTCTTTTAATTTTTTTAATACACACACACACACACATATATATATATATATATATATATATATATATATTTTTCCAATTCTTCTTCCTTTCTTATTTTACTCAGTAAAATGGTTTCATTGAAATAGAACTAAACAGCAGGCCTTTCAATGTAAAAGATGGTCACTGCGCTCATGTAACGATTACATCAAGTGTTGTTATGCACAATTTATCCCCAATCAAACATACATGAGGAAAAAGGTGTTTCTCTAAGTATTCCCTAAGTGGACCCATATATCCACAATTTATTTTGATATATCCACACTTTTATGCATGATTTGGGAAATCCTTTTGTTTTTCTCTTGCCAAAGCCCCCACACCACCCCATGGGGTGTTCAGTTCCAGACCCAAGTCCCTTTCTCTGAAATCTTGAGATGTTTTGGCTTCATTGCGTGCCATTTTTCGGCCATTCCAAATCCCTGGAATGTCCTTATATGTTAAACAAAACCTTTCTTAACTAGATACAGAGTGCACTAGGTCACGAGTCTTCCAGATTATAATGAATTGATTCCTTGAGTAACAATAGTTGCTAGAGTTGGAAGTGAACTACTCTTTGGGTGTTCAGTATATAGGTGGTGTCACTGTATCTGGTTCACAACTGATTTTTCCAATGTTAGGAACTTTTGGCTTTAGCTTCCACAGAAGATATAGTCAGGGTTTTAGTAGAAAAATACCTATATGACAGAAACACGGACACGAGCGTCGATGTCCGACCTGTACAAGGTGTCAGACAGGTTGACCAAAAAATAGACAGGGACACGTCTATACATTGTATTATTATTTAATTCTTCAGCAACAAGTTTTATATCACTAGTAAAAATCTTTATTCATTCACTTGTAGGTCAATTGTTACACATATACTACTAACTTGTACAATATCTTGTAACATTTACAAAGAATTGAAATTTTTTAAATACGTGAAAAGTTGATGATCTAAGCATGGAACATTGAGTGTCTGATCGGAGTACCCAATGAGTGTCCAGGTGTCCAATATGTGTTTGACGCGTAGAATTCCTTGAAAATGAAGTGTCATTGTTACATAGAAAATTAGCAACCATAAGCATTTGGGTGGAGGCTATGTTGTTCGAAGCGCTGTCATGGCGACCCTTTACCTTGCCAGGGATTGCTTTCTACAAAGGCCTTGGCCTTAGCTTTAGAGTACCTCAAAATGTCTTGAGGTTGTCTGGGTGCGCCGCAAATCCTCGTTTGGGACACTATGAAGTGCTTGTAATTCATAAAGTTTATTAATATTATTTTTTATACTTAAATTCAAAAAATATGAAATTTCCTATTTAGGATGTCAGTGCCTCATCCCACTCCATGCTTTATATAACCTAGGATGGAGCTAGGTTGATTTTGAGCACCTTTTACTGGCAACTAAGGAGATAAAAGGAGACAAAAGAACATAACATCACGTTATTCCAGCATATGAATCAGATTCCTTAATTTCATTAGCAACATCTTTAGTATCGTAGGTTATAGTCATTATAAGGAATGAATTGTTGCCACAAGTATCTAGCAAGTGGATAAAGCTTTTAAAGGAAAAAAGATAACAAAGGAGTTATATAATGACATAAATGTGGATGTAGCCCATATCCTTTGTTTTGACTACCATGTGTTAACTAAACTGGTTCTTTATTTGTATATTTTTAGCTAATCTTACTTTAGGTTGTATTTGGTTGGTCAAGGGTGCAGTGCTTGGACCAATTTGCAGTATTTCGGGGATGTATTAGTTTAAAAGCTTCCATGCAAATACTTAGGAATGCATCTTAGGGTTAAATTTACATCAAAATGTGGAACAAGGTTCTTGAGAGAATTAACAGAAGGCTAGCAGAGCAATATAGAAACCAAAATGTGTATCCAAGGTCGGGAGGGTCATTGATTCTCATTAAGTCAACTCTTCAAAGCTTGCACACATACATGATGAGTATTGCTTCTATTCCAGTAGCTAGTTAGCTATAACAAAGAAGATTGAACAGTTTATGTGCAATTTCGTCAAGGGGTTGACATCAGAAAAAGGAAAATCCACTTAGCAACTTGGGACAGCGTTTAAACCTTTTAAAGAAGGATTGTGGATAAGGAGAATAAAGCTAGCAAATAAATCTCTTTTAGTCAGATGGTTGCAGAGATATAGAAATGGTTCAGGCAAGATCCGAAGGTTAACGATCATTCTGGTTCACCAAAGATTATTTTATGCCATAGAAAGAGTATCATGGAAGAGAATTACTTTCCAACAAGACATTTCTTAGGTTTTGAGAATGGAAACATAACAAGTTTTGGGAATGGAAAGGAGAAAACACCATTAAGACAATTTTCCATTTATAACATCTTTCGGGTGAGGACAGGAATGGTGGTGACTTCAATATGACAGAACGGAATCAAAGCAGCTGGAAACTTCATGTTCGTAGACAAGTTTACGACTGGGAAATCGGATAATTGACTGATCTCAGCCTCCAAAAAAAGCCTTTAATATGGTATGGGGCTTCTCTGTGGGGAGCGTCTTCATTTAGATGATTTCATGTACAATTGGGACAATTCAGTTTTCTTGTAATTAATCTCTATTGTTTTGGCTTTGCCTGTCCTTGGTGAAGTTCTCTCTCACCCAGGATGTTTTGCACATGCAAATCCATACAGATGCCCCATGAGCAAGTTATTTTTCTAATCTTATCTACATGAAAAATTAATTTGTGAACTACTTGTAGAAGGTTCAGGGATTGAATCTCACTAGTGGTAGAGTGATCACGAGAAAATATGTTCTGCTCAAGAGTCATTTTTCAAATGTCAATGTTCTCCATATAGATATGCATTGCTTTCAATGGTAGATTTGCATGTACAATCATGTAATCATCTGCAGTCATGGACCTACGGAAAATTTCCCTAGGACTCGATTTTGGTACTAGTCCATAACGATCAAAATCGAACCGTGAGCCTATTAATGAAGTAACAACTGGTACCATAGAGAAGCGGCCATAAACTGGAGAGCAATTATACAAAAATATTTCCCAGACATGCAAGGATTTTCTTCCAAAAGTGGGGAGGGAATTTCGGTACCTGTTCAACCCACTGGGTTTATTTTCAGGAGCAATGGGTTTACTTTCAGGAGCATCGTTTTCCTTCCTGTCCACTGATCCACCACGAGAAACTCCAGCTTCCTAAAGATATAGGTCAGCTTCTTAGAAGACTTGTGATGATTACAAGTAACACATAACATCAATGACATATCAAAAAATAAATAGCAACCATGGAAGGGAAATGTGTACAAAGCCCTCATAGATGTGCTAGATCCACCGGGGCTTGAAATAAGTTATCTTAGCAATCATATCACCAAATCTATCAGCAAACTGTTACCTTTGACGGCTGTGTAGTTATTGCAGTTTGCACATTCTGGTAGTTCATAGGTGGGTCGTTCCCCGGGTAGACTTCCAGAGTTGAATTTCTGTCAGGAGAACCAACGTCAATTGCCGGCATGCTCCCTGGATAACCTGATCCAGAGATAGGTGGTGGGGAATCCTTCGGAAAAGAAATTTCCCTACACAAGTTACTCCTAAGCCTTGTTGTTACCTCAACCAATGCTTCTCTGGCTGCCCCAATCTCCCCTACAATCTGCAAAAACTAGCTAGAGTCAAGAACCCACCAAACAAAAATAAAGAAAATAATAGGGCCCACGGAGAGGAACAGGTTCCAACATTTGATAAGCTCTACTGACATTCGAGCAGTGAATTTCTCATTCTTCAAAATAACATTTTGGATCAGTCAATAAGAAGTGTGCATCAAGATCAATGTTCAGTTACCAGAGACAAGGTCAATAAACGTTATGAAGTCTGCATGCAACATTTCCATTAAAAAGAGACAACTTGAACTATGAGTACCGATGCTTCATGGAAAATTTTCAAGATATTACATATGCAGGAAATGGACATTCTTCGCTCTCTCTTTTTTTTTGGATGAAAGACGTTCTTGACTAATATTAGCTGAACAGCAATACATTGAGCAAAATGATAAATAAGAAGAACTACAGATATAACTTCATACAGAGGGCTGTGGAATAAAACAATTGATGTACAAACCTGTACAAGCCTGTCGTCTTCTAATGTACCCATGGGAAGTTCTTCTCTTGGTAAGATCTGTATATCTGCACCAGTTGATATTTTCATCTCAGACAATGATCCATCTTGCCCCTCCAGACATCCAATTTCACTGGACGGAATAAGTAGCCTTGTTGTTGTAATATCATCTTTCTCTGGACCAAAGTCTACGATCCTAGTCTGGATATGCAACAAGGCTTCTTGAGCTGGAAACAACTCGTCATCAAGATCCTAGCATATCAGAGAGATTGTTATGGTCTTTATCAATGATATTCAGCAATCACACAAAACATCTTTTATGTCATCGAACAAACCTCTTAGATAACTCATATAAATTCAAGGTTTTTTTGAGTTTGACACGCATTAGTTTATACTTAATAGTTTATACCTATTAGATTTTGGCCCTCATTTTGAAAATTAATTGAGTCTGACACTTGTTTTCTAACGGAACCTTAAGTCCACGTCATTGGTCAAGACTAATTTTTAGACCATTTTGCCCTTACCTAGGGTTAAACCTCCCTCCCCCTCTTTTCCTGATCTGCAAACTCACCACCACCCATCGCCAGATCCCCTCCCCCTTCTTTCCCTCCCTGCCACTCGCCACCACCAATCATTGCCGATGGGACTATAGATCTGTCTCCTCAACTATAGATCCATTATCCTTATGCTCCCCTCCTTCAATCACCTCCATCACTTTCTGCCCTTTCATACCACCACTACTACCCTTACCATTAGCATTAGGTCCATTACTCTTCCTTTCCTCTTCTTCAATCTCAATAACCTCGTCACTTGGCACAGGCTCTTTGATCTTCGTTCTCACGAGTCCGAAATCAGCAATATTCGCATTGAAGCAAGAAACAAGAAGAATATTGTTAGACTTAATATCCCCATGAATAATCGGTGGATCACACATATGAAGAAATTCCAAACCCCTGGCAATGCCAATTGCAATAGTAACCCTCTTCTTCTACTCCATCAATTGAGGGCATTTTCGATTGAACTAAGCATCTTCATCAATTCGTAAACAAGTAACATGCGCCTTCGCTTTTGATCTGAAGAGAAGCCAATGAGTGAGACGACATTATCCTCTTTCAAGAAGGGGGCAGTAACAGTTTATTTGCAGCCCTTGATGGTGATGGTGAGGAGGATGAGAATAAAGAAGAAGAGTAGGATCAGATGTGATGACCTTCTCTGGTAAGAAAAAAAAAAGTCATCTAAATCTTCCAAGAAGGGAAAGGGGGGTAGTAGTAGTTTAATTGCAGCCCTCGATGATGACGACGGTGAAGAGGATGAGTCTAGTAAGTGCGATGATGAGAATAAAGAAGAAGATGGGGATGGTGATGGAGATTCGATTACTTTATCTGGTAGGAAGAAGTTGAAATCATTAGACTTGACAAAAGAAGAAGGGTGGTGGAAGAACGGTACAAAACGAGGATGACTTGGATAAAATTCTGGCTGAACTTGGAGAAGGCACTGCTGCTTAGTGCTAGTGCTCCCCCACAACCTACTATTCCTCCACCCCAAGAGGAGAAACTTCAAGTTCAACCTCATCCAGTTGACCAGGTGGTGTTGGTGTTGGATGGGGAGAACCACCAATGGTGGTGGTGGTAGTAGAGATGCTACTAAAGGGTTCATCAATGGTGGAGATAGCTGAAAAGATGGCATGATTGGAGCAATCAATCAAAGTTGATATTGTTTGTGGTGATAGTGAGTAGTCAGCATAACTGAAAGCAAGCAAAATTGAGAGAAGGAAAATATTTGTGTAGTTGTGGAGTTTAGATGAGATGGGGGTTGCAGGGGGTTGGTTGTATTTAATTGCTCTCTCTTTCTGGTTGTTTTTTTAAGATTTCTTTCTCCACCCTCTTCTACTGTTTCTTCAAACTAGATGATGTTTTATTCGGTGAGTTTGACTTGGACGAGAACATTTGAGTGTTCCATTGACAAGAAAACCTCGATAATGTAGAGCAGAAGGTAACGACGTCATTTGATTTCACATTTGAGGGTCAGACCGGCAATGGTTGGTGGTAGTGAATCATGGGGAGGGCAAGAAGGGGGAGGGGATCTGGCGGTGGGTGGGTGAGTCGCAAATCAAGGAAAAAGGAGGGTAGTTTAATCGTAGGTAAGGGCATAATGGTCCAAAAAATAATCTAGACCAGTCAATGGTGTGGACTTACCACTTCCGTCAGAAAACGAGTGTTAGACTCAATTATTTTTCAAAATAAGGGTCAAACTTTAAAAGGTATAAACTTTTGAGTGTCAAACTAAAAAAATCCCTAAATTCAATTATTAAAAGTAAAAGACTTCTACTTAAAAGGAATAAACATATTTTTTGTTACAAACATTCCACAAGGACAATGGTAGAATGGTATGAAACTGAGCTTCGAAATAGTCGCAAGGGTGAAATTCATTTCCTGAAAATATTTTAACTATTAGAAAAATATTAGTTGCAATAGGCCTTTGATGCAAAACCTAAGGATTCTGGTAAACAGAGAAAATGAAGGATCAAGGTCGAGACTCATACCCGCCATAAATATGTTAAACGAATGATACATTAAAAAAGAACTACCCTGGTAATGAGTTTCACAGATGGTATTCAATACAATTTTTACCAAACGAGGAAAGTAGAATTTGTATGCCCTTGCATAAATTGCTTGGTACAACCAATCTATAGGGCCAGTGAATCGCATGCTCATAGTTATGATAGAGGGCACAGAAACAAACATTATTAGGATATAAAGACAATTTAAAAATTATTAATGTACATACTTAAGAAGAAGGAGATATCAGTGTATCAAAACTCCCCATATTGACAGTAGGATAGACTTTTCATCTGATAACTGATCATCGGAGTGACATAAGTGCTGCTTACAAAAATGCCCAGATACAGTTACCAAGATATAATTATTAAAAACAGGCTGTAACTCTTTGTTTCCCAAGGTTTTAAATATGGCTTAAGATACAACTATTCGACATAGTATTTAGTATGTCAGTGTATGCATATATTAATTAACTAGGGATATTTTGTAAGGAGTGGCATCAATATATCTCCTGATTATTACTTCCGATGAAGAATGTTGCCTAGTACAACATATTACACTATATCACAGATATTTAACAATATATGAACTCCATGTTCAAATATGATTGTTAAATGTTCCTTACCTCCATCCATGAAATTGACTCCATGCTCAAGTCATTGGGGCACACCCTTTCTAGAAACACAATAATGGGAATGATAAACAAGTCAAAGGATACTCTTGCCTAAGATAGTATCTTCACCACAGAGATTATCCTCATTAAAACACTAGAGTGCAAAAGGAAAAAAGGATTGGTCATTTCTTCACTGACAACTTCACCCTAAGTTCAAATTTGATGTGTTCATTGGTCAGAGTACAAATGAACACTTTCTAAAGAATAGTTCATGGTGAAATAGTCATCTCAACAAATCCTAGACCTAATTTCAAATTTCATCTCCAAGTCAGCCTCTAGAGCAGGTTGTCCGATCAAATTTGGATACTATCTTGGCCTATCATACAAACAAGATGATTTTGTTCAAAAAAGAACAAGAGAGGAGAGAGACACAAGAGAGCAGGTACCTCGTCAGAAGAAATAGTAACTATCCTTTCATTTGATCCTGGCAGAGGTTCATTAACCCTGACATCCACCCCAACTTGGCCACGAAGCAAGTCAATTATTCCATCAGTCTCTCCTATGACTTTCTCAATTTTATTATTTGGGCAAAGCATACGAAACACAATATCTACACCAGAAAATAGTGGTGCGTCGTCGTCTAGAGGAGAAACTTCAGAACCAAATGCAGATCCAGATGAAAATGTGGTAGGGCCATTGCTTCTACCATTGGTTGGACCTGCAGAAAACCGAGACCCAGAATTCGGCCCATCCATGGATGATCTGCGTGAAGTATCATTTATGTGAGGAGAAAACTCATCATCAGGAGGAAAATATCTCTCTCGTCCATGAAAATGACTGCGCTCACGATGTTGGCTTTCTCTCAAGCGTGATGAGATAACTGCCACAGCTCTCTTCACTGCATTGATATCACCGACAACCTGAAGCAAAACAATTTTTTGTCAAATAATGGAGTCATTTTACACAAAACATCACAGTGCTATTATTTTCAAGAATTTGTTACTTTCAATTTTTGTTTTGGGAAAATCTGTTGCGAGATCTTTCAATATTAAAAACTTTTCAAAGACAGTGAAACTCGTTGAACAAAAAAGCTATCTAAATGGTGGTAAAAAAGATATATCTGCCATGGAACCATAGCTTTCATCATCTAGGTAAAGGTAATGCTTCAAAGTTGAATGGCAGACAGTAACATTGGTATTTACTAACGTATTCATTGGGAATTGTGAACAATTAAATGATTCTATGTCATTTTCATGAGTCAGTAGTTGTCAGTTTGCCACATTCAAAGCTGGAATGCATGCTGACTAAAAGAAACTGAATATGCAAGAATGGTTGAATGTTGTGCGATGAACCCATCCCCTATTCGACATGTGCTAGTTGTGAAGATGGCATGATTTATCAAGTACAAGTATAGTTAGTATTCCCAAGATTCAACGTCAGCCCAAGTAGATAGGAAGATTTGATCGATAACCACTCTCATGTAATAATAATTCTGTTTGAGGTTACTGCTCTATTTCCTTTTTTACTATTTCACATTGCATTATATTTCTTTTATTTCTTACTAAGAGGCTCATGGTTAGAGTATGTCATTTTCCTTCATTTCTTACTAAGAGGCTTTGTGGTTACTGAGTATATGCTGTTTCTTTTATTTCTTAATATGAGGCTCTGTGGCTACTGAGTATGCCTGCGAAAAAGGCTATACAACAATGACAAACCACTGACCATTCTCTATAGGTCTTTCCCCGTTTGTTATCAATGTATCACGATTAGGTGATTTTACAATCCATAAAGTACCCCAGAAACAAGTAAAGAGTGTTTTTCTTGGATCATTTAAAATACACAGTATTAGCATAAAAGGCAGTAAGGGATATACCAATTTAATTGTTTTGAAAACCACTATGTTAAATATGAGATCCCAAGAGCTTATTAATTACAACTCCTACTTTTTCCCTCTTTTTTTTTTCCCTGTCTACCTAGTTTAGACAATGTCGCTACTTCCAAAAGAAGTCTCCATTCTTACAGAACCATAAGTCAGTTAAACAAATTAAATAAAAAAAATGGATCACAAAATGTTTTCATCGAATTCATATCGGATAACCATAATAATTGACAAGATCGTGCACTTCAAGAGTTAGTGGAGACACACGTAGTCACCCATGCTTTGTTTTTGGTTCCACTAGTTACTCTATCAGTTCTATTTCATTTTTGGTAGCTGTTTGGCCCAGAATGAATGTAAACTTTAATAAGGCAACACCTCTAGGGTATCAATTATTGAGTTTATGCTTCAAAAACATTTTTGTTAAGTAACGAGCTTTTGGGGTGGAAATTGAATCCAATCATAGATTTCTCTTCAATCTTTGTTGTTCATTCCCTTCTATTGTCTAAGCGGAAGAAATTTACATCAAAAGTGGTACCAGAATGGTAGTTCCTTGAAAAATGATATATAATTTGACATATCTTGATTTTATCGGCGAGAAATAAAATATGGTATACATAGCGGTAGCTTGACACAGTATCTCTACGAGCATCCATACCCGAGATTCGTACGGTTAGGTGAAGACATATAATGAGTTTCAAAGAGTTTCACCCTTCCCTTTTGTTTTCATGCAATAGGAGGATGATTTTCTATACCAATGATAGGTACTACATTTTGTGTCATTTTTTAAATAATGTGGTGTTGTATTGCTTATCTGTAGGCTGTTTTCTGAATTTAATTGCATGGAAATGACACCTTCCTACTTCATTTATCCAATGGCCTAATTTCAGGAAAGGATCAAGGGGCATTTTACATGGCAATTACAATCTAGCTTAGAGAACACTGCCAGGATATGCAACCAGTCTTATTTCTAATAAATACTGACACTTTGAATCAAATAAATACTGACACTTTGAATCAGACTGTTTTGCAGGTACTGCACTGCAGTCAGCATACTGAATGACTGTGACATGGAATTTGGATCTTCTTTAAGGGTCTATTTGGTTGGTTGCACAGAAAATAGACATGAAAACTGAAACCGTTCCGTGAATTCAATTATGAGGCCTTTCCCGTGGACTTGAATTCCCATGAGTAGTGGGAATACAGTCTTTTTATGAAGAAACGATTTCCTGCCAATAAATAAACAACCAAACAACAAAAATCTGAATAACAAGGGAAATAGATTCATTTCCCAAGGAAAATGGCTAACCAACATACGCCAAGGTAATTTGAAAAAAGTTCAGGTAAAATTTTGTGCCACACTCAAAATCCGAGAATAATGTATTCATTAAATGACATCTTATTGAATTGGATTAGGATGAAAGGAAAAGTTTGCAAATAACAATTGACATATTGTGTTTTAATGAGACTCTTTTGTATGGTTTTGGACTATTTGACTTTTCAGCTTTATCACGAAACAGATTTTGCTTTTAAAAAAACACAAAAAGTCCAATAGCCACTTTCTCTTAGCAATAATTTTTCTTATAGCTGAATTGGCACTTAAGCTTATTTAGATTTCCATAGGTTAATACTTTCATGTTAAAGCGAGAAATTGAAACTCAACTGAAAATTGAGCATAGAATATATAAAAAAAAAAACTCCAAAATACAAATGTAGGTATGTTAAAGAAACACATACATTTGCTAGATACCATACACTATATAAACCATAAATAGATTCGCCCAAGATGTACTATTGGAGGATAATGTGAGGCATATAAAAGAAATGAGAAATCTAATACTGGATGAATGAAATATTTCTATTTTTGTTGCTGTCGATAATTTTTTAGAAAGGATTTACTGTTGATATTATTACAACTTGAAAATCAAAAGTACTATTCATTTTGGTTTGAACTTCATGGTGACAGACAGACACCACTGCCCTTGATTTGTTTACTTTACTTCCTGCGTGAGGCCCACAACATTGCATGCCTCAACCACCGTGACCAATCGCTCTCTATTTTTTGAAATTAATGTACGCAATCATCAACTTGTCTAAGGATTCCCTTAGATTTGCAACAACTCCAAAACAAAAGAACTTTATTGTCTGTTTTCTTACAAGTTTTTCTCTTAAACTCAGACTACCCCCTAAACGTTAAAAAAATGCATTCTGTTTATGGTTTAAATAGGAGAAAAAAAAGTGTAAACTTCAAATCCAAGTTTGAACTCTGGAATGAACTTCTCTTTGATGAACCGGCAAAAATAAATTACGCAAAAACATATCAAAGATTTCTTCTTTCATTCTCTCTCTAGAGGAGAATTGAAAGGAAACTTAGATATCTGCAACAGTATTATTTTGAGGAGGGAATCCGGTGTTTTGGATTCAGGGTTTCCCTTTGTCAACTGTGCTTATTCGAAATCATGTTCCACGTTTCCTACCCAAGCAATTTCAAAATGAGTTCAGCTTCTCTCTAAAACAAATTCTCCACATTTGGGAATTTAAAAATAAATAAAGCTACTTGTTTTAATTATCAATCCACTTGAAAAACAGGGGTCAATTTGTCTATTAAGACCTGACTTTAACACAACATTTTTTAAATTTTCAGCTAGAAACAAATCATTGAAAGGAAGAATTTTAAATATTCCCGAGCCTTCATTATTTACATTAAGAATAAGTGAGACTTTAAGACATTTCCATCAGGTAACAAAGCATTCGAACCTCCGCATTTCAGCACATTATGCAGAATATATTTTACCAAAAACGTGCATGCATTCTAAATCCCCTTAAGCACATCTGATTTTAGCCTAACAATCAGCCAATTGTTTTATGTATGCTCCTGGTAAAAAAAAAAAGTTCTTAATGACATATCAACATATCTCCTCAAAATCTCCAAAATCCCCCGTAATCCAATATTGTAATAATTACTTCAACATATCAAGTCATCAACAGATCTCAAAATCACCAAAATCCCCCGACATCTAGTATTGTAATAATAACTTTCTTCATCATTCCTTCTCTAATAAATAAATGCATAACAACAAGTGAATGGATCCGTTCATTTTGTAATTGCATGGTCTTTGATGGAATCATTATCACAAGGTCAGTTTCAATCCAATTTTCAGAAGAAAATAAATCATAATTTCCAACTTATTCAAGGGAAAATAAAGTAAACGAATCATTATTCACATAGGTTTGTTACCTGAACAATCTCCTCAGACATTGTTACACATTGAGGTAGAGTGTGATCTCTAGGAAGAATCCTAATGTGTGTCTGAGTATCCATCCTCATTTGCTCAATAATCTTGCCACCTTTCCCCAATAAAGATCCAACATTGGGCTTAGCCACAACAAGTCTAGTCAAAACCCTCTGCCCATTGCCTCGCCCACCATCCTCCTCATCAATTTCATCATTCGCATCAAACCGATACCCAAATGCAGAATCACTCTCAAGTATCCGTTCATGGATCATCATCAAAGCTTCCTGCGCAGGGGAGAAGGAAGGCATGCGTCCGTCCGGATCACGCCTTCTGGTATCAGAAATCTCAATAATCCTTTCCTCATCACCCGGAATCAAATGATGGACATTAATCCAAGCTCCAGTCTCTTGCCTGATTGCCTTAATAATACTACCAGATTTCCCAATCACTCCTCCAGCTTTCAAATCATGACACAAGATTCGATAACTAGTGGTCACCATAGTAGGAGACCTACCACCACCACCAGCAGCTCCGCCGCCGCGACGGTGGTGGTTGTGTCCACCTCCTCCTCCTCTATAGTGATCTCTCTCACTCCTATCACTACTACCATGGTGGTGATTGTACCTAGGTTTTGTCCTGGGTAGGGTTTGCGAATCGTAATCCTGATCGTAGTAGTAACTCCGCTTAGATCTAGAAGAGGATCTCTCCATCTTGAATCAGTCTCTCTCACTCAACTCACTTGAAACAAAGTTGAAGTTGCGATTTGAAGTTGAGCAAATAATCCACATTACCGGTTCTCAATCATCCGATTCAGAGTTTGAGTTTGGCTTACAAGTAGTGTGTTCAATCTGTCATCTCTCCAGCAGCTGCTCATGGAAGCTGGTAAGGTAGGGTTGATATAGTCCGGTGGAGGTCTGAAATCAAGAAATGTTGGCAAATTTGGAATCTCGATTAGGGGGTTCTTGCTTGCTTAGCTGCCTTCCTCTTTTGGAGAGGAACAAACCAACCACAAAGCAAGCAAAGTAGCTCTGCTTGCGAGGCGTGAATCAGTGAGTGAGTCAGTCTCTTTGCTCTATTTGCCTTTAAGTCCGAAACTCGGAACAACAAACACTATTTTATTTTATTGGAAAAATAATTGGAAGGAACCCAGGGCAGGGCCGACAATAAATGAAATGAATTTAGATTGACACCTCGGACACGCTTATCGCGCAGCGGACGACTATCCAGCGAGGCTGACGGCAGTTAAGTGGGTTTTCTTTCTCTATTCTTTGTTTTTTCTTTCGTCTTTGCTCTCTCTCCGTGCTTCAGTTTTAGAATACTAGATTAGAGTATATTAGATTGACTGGTTGGAATTAAACATGGAGATAGTTAGAGTGATCTTGTGCTACAGACTTCAGCCTACCCTATCATTTTATACCAACCTACCTCAAACTTGTATTATTTTTTTTATTTTTTTTTGTTGATAACTAAGATCCTAGTTGTATAGGGCATTTTCGTAATTTAACTTCGAGACTATAGCATTTCCTAATTTGGTCTGAGGAGTCTAGTTGGGAGTACGCCGTCCTTTCTTCCGACGGATCAACAACTCGGTCAGAAGATTGGATAAGGACTTCGTATCTAACATAATTGTGTAAGATCGTGCAAAATCTAGAAAGAAATCTCAGATTTGTATTTAAGATCCGAGTAATTTTACTTCACGGACAAGGTCCTGCTATAAGAATCAAAGCCTGAATCCAGACTCGAACGAATCAAAACCCAAATTCAGGCCCGACATGAGTTCTCTCATAAAGAAGAGGAATATTGCATCAAAAAGAGTCGTGGAGTGAGTTACGCCTCCACGGACGCATATCCATCAAAGAGGAGACCGTTACGAAAAATATCTCCTTTCGTTGCACCACTCACGCTTAAGTCACGCAGAGAATTAATCGCGATCATTATAACAGGTGAAAGGAACATTCGACACATGTATGCAACTTTAACTGAGTTTTGTCCAGATTTACTTCCTTATTCAAACAGAGTTGCTGACTTAAGCATCAGAGTGACTTCGACCACTAAAAAGGTGATCATTGGCAGTCTAACATCTATTTTGCAGGTCAAACTCACAAATGGATGATTTTTAGACGCATCAGTTTGGCGTCGTCCATGGGGAACGACGAGTTTCCTTTCCAAAAAGAAAATTCAATGACAAAGCTTACTGAGATTTGGTTAACAATCAAACAATTATCAAGGTCAATGGAACGCTCCACAAATCCTCAATCTAATGGTGAACAAAATGACATGTCGCCTAACATCAACCCAGCGACAACCATCGAATCAATCGCGCCGAAAAGAAGAGAGCTTCAACAAGTAGCAATTCAGACGTCTCTGACATCTTGGGGAATCCCCTCGGACCCCTGAGTAGATATACTTATGGCTCAAATGAACCATGTAATCAAAATGGTGGATAAACTCATCCGAGACCTTGAGGGCAATACACCTCGGGAAGAAATTGCCCAGTTTAAGAGGCATCAGGTCAATAACACTTATAGATTCAACCAAGGTAAGTTTGGAAAACTACAACCAAAGAAGTTCAGACGTGAACAAGTAGAGAAATCGTTCGCAATCTTGATAGTGAGTCAAAGCGAGATCCTTAAAGCTATAACAGGAAGGGAAGATGTCAAATGGCCACAAAAAATGAGAGAAAATTCGGAGAACAAAGATAAACACTGCCTCTTCCACAATGATTACGACCACGATACCAAACACTGTCATAGTCTGAAGGACGAGATTGAACGCCATATTAGATAATGACGACTCGGAGAATTGGTTGAACCCAAGGACGAAACAATCATCTCGGGGGAACGACCAAAGGAAACAATATATGTCTTGCATGGTGCAGCTGGAGAAAAGGAGCAACCAACCGATCTCAAAAGCGGGTAATCAGAGACCTGTGAGCAAAGATCAGATACCAAGTGCCATCAATACAACGCACAAAAACGTTAACGATGCAGTGGACTCTGACCTTCTCAAACGAAGATACAAACAGGATTTATTTCCTGCACAATGATGCATTAGTAATCTCGGTCATGATAGCTAGATGGGAAATCAATAGGGTGTTGGTCAACACTGGCAGCTCGGCCAACCTCCTGTACCTGATAGTTTTTGAAGGATGTGGTTCACTAATGAGATGATTTCACCTAGCGATCAATCAATGGTGGGTTTCAGTGAGGAACAATGTTGTTCACTGAGGATGATTCAACTATCGGTCGAAGCACGAGAACTAGGAAAGCAACGAGTACTATTGACAGATTTCCTTGTCGTTGATGCTTCTTCTGCGTACAACATGTTACTCGGGAGACCTTGGATACACAAAATGGGCACAGTCTCCTCAACCATGCACCAATGCTTAAAATACCATACCGACAATGGTATTGGGAGAATCAAAGGAGATCAATTAGCAGCCCGTGAATGTCATTTCACAACAATAAAGACCCCCAAACAGCAATTACTGCAACGAGTGGATGAGCTTTCACAACAACATGGTCAGGCAAGTTCGGACTTTCCGAATGATAATATGGCTCCAACTAGCCCACGAGATCGGCCTAACACCGGACAGCCGGAAGAAGAAACGATCGTAGTCTACCTAGACAACAATGCAGAGAAAACAGTCTAGATTGGCACAAGATTCATCCCAAACTCGTCGAGGAACTAATCCGACTGTTGAAGGATAACCAAGATGTTTTTGCATGGACAGTGAAGGACATGGTAGGAATAGATCCATTTGTCATCTCTCACAGATTACAAGTGAACCCGGACAAGAAGCCGGTTCAACAAAAAAGAAGGTCGGTGGCAAGAACAACAAATGGAGGGTATGCGTGGACTACACCGATCTAAACAAAGTTTGCCCTAAAGACAATTTTTCATTTCCACGAATAGATCAGATAGTGGATGCAACCGCGGGGCACGAGCTGTTGAGCTTCATGGAAGCATACTCCAAGTATAATCAAATACATATGTACCCACCCGACCAAAAAAAACATCTTTTATAACGGAAAAGGGGTACATATTGTTATCAGGTAATGCCCTTCGGATTAAAGAACGCGAGAGCAACGTACCAACGGCTGGTGAACATACATGGTTCTAGACATACAACATACATTAGCTCACATGGTTATAAATTTGAGACATTAGCAAGGAATCACATTAGCTCACATGGTTATAAATTTGAGACATACAACATACATTGGTTATAAATTTGAGACATTAGCAAGGAATCACATTGTTCTAGACATACAACATACATGCAACACCGATGCATCAGCTCATGCATAAAACGGAAGAGGTGGCCAATTGATAATGAAAAGTTTCCCGCCATTATTTTGTATCTACTGAAATGGAAAAGAACTGGATTATCTGTATAGTATTGAAATACTGAATGAGTATAGACAAGGGCTTGTATCCATTCAATAACTTTATACCAATTTATTTTTTCAAACCTTCTTCTTTGGCAACTTTTTTCCTCTTGAATTGTCTACCTTAGGGTCGTCCCCCACATTTTCTTTTCAACGCATCTCGAACCACAATAAAGTCTACAAATCAAATTATAATTAGTATGAAAAATGAGGGTAACAAAACAAAAATGCTTAATAATAGGCTCAATAGGGGTTAACCTAAAGGAAATTGATTATGAACACTAGCTTATTTGGTAATGATGGAAATTAGGTGCCTTTATTATGTCAAACATGTGTCATTCAATAGAATGCTTTGAACAAAATTAGTACAAGTTCTTGTGATTAAATCTAAATTATGTAAGTAATTCAAGTAGCAACCAAAGCAAACAAAAATTATTGTGAAAGATGAACTAACTAAAAACTCTCAAAATCAAGGAACAATAAGCTCAAAAACTAACACAAGGGTTATATTAAGTTAAATTTAATTAAGCATACTATGAATATCAATTACTCAATTGATTACATGTGAATTCACATATGGTAACCATGAATAAGCATTAACTAAAAAATAATGTCAAACCTCAAATCATGTTTATAAATCACCTTAAAGTCGTGCAATTAAAAACTAACTCTCATTATTGTGTTAGAAATTATCCTAAGACTCAAAACAACTACAAAATCTTTTGTTTTAAATAGACACTATTACCAACAAAAATGAAATCTTTATTTTTTTTGGTTTATGGACTTTCACTTTTTGTTTTTAATTTTTTTAACTAACACTAAAAACAACTGCAAAATAAAAACAATGTTGTTCCCTCAAACTTAAAGCTAACATTGTTTTCAATGTTTACAGAGTAAAGCATGTGCAATGAAAGATTTCAAAGAGGAAAAAAACAACAAGCAAACAAAAACAAAGATAACGGAAAGGAAATAATGGGATAGAGAAAGCAAATCCAATTGGGTTCCCTCCCAAGAAGCGCTTGTTTTAACGTCATGCAGTCTGACAGTATCTCCAATCAATCCTCTGAATAAGTGGGAACATGAAGTGATATGTTCTCCATGTCATGCTCCAAAAATGACTCATAGTAGGGCTTAAGTAGATGCCCATTCACCTTGAACTTCTTACCGATTTTGGAACTTTTAACCTGTATAGCAGCATGGGAAAAATATAAGTAATAATAAAAGGAGCAACCCATCTAGAATATAACTTACTAGGTATAAGACATGATTGGAAAAACAAAACTTTATGTCAAATAACAAAAGTTGTTCCACGAATCATCTGATCATGAAAACTTTAGTTTTTTCCTTGTAAATGTTTTTACTTTCATAAGCTTCATTCTGAATCTCTTCGGGCTCATTCAACTGCAACTTGTTACGCTTATTTGTGTCATACGTAACTCCATTGCTCACTTATCCGGTGACAGTAGTGATAGTGGTCTCAAGTTCATCCTCGTTCCAGACATTTAACAATTTCTCGGCCAAATTATCAATCACTCTAATAGAGAAACAAGAATGATTATCAATAGTGATGCAGTCGTTTTTCACTTCTTGTTCTAACCTGTTCCCGCTGACCCGTTTGACCTGCATAGGTAGCACACGTGAGCCACAGACCACCGTGGGGTGGCCGATGGCACTCCGATGCTAAAGTCAGATAAGGATCTAAGGAAGGTGTAATGCTGTAACAGGGAATTTGTAGCGTACCTTAGCTTACCAATCTCATGTCCTATTTATAGTGCAAGGAGTCCTGGGTTAACCAAGCCATCGTAGGACTAGATTAGGGAGGAGATCTTCATGGAAATCCCCCTCTAATTAGGAGTCATGCTGTAGGAGGAAAGTTCCCTATTAGCTCTGTGCTCCGAGATACGTGGGATATAGTTCCCAATTTGGGAGCATTCCATCGGAAAGAGTTTCCCTGTGTGGAAGATACTCTGGTGTTTGCTTCCTAGTTGGAAGCAAATAACAGTTGCGGTTGCCCGTCCGAAGTAGATCCTCGAGATACTTGCCTGAAAAGGGCTTACGGGTATCGTGGATAGCTGTGAGACGTGTGGGCCTAGCGTGTTGTGAAAGTTCGGGCCTGCCTGGTGGGCTAAGGGGTGGGCATCCCATCCCGCGATCCCGATCCCGTCCCGTCCCGATTTTTACGGGTCTTAATGGGATTGAATAATTTCATCCCGATCCCGTCCCATCCCGATCTAGAATGGGATGGGATGAAGATTTTCAATCCCGCCAATTCTGATCCGTCCCGAGCTAATTTTTTAATATTTTTATTTATTTATTTATTTATTTTTATTCATATAAACTTACAGATGACTGACAGAAACTCATGGTGTTTGCAGTGGTAACAGAAATGTTACTTCAAGAAATAAATATTCATTAAGCAAGAGAAAGATAACAGACTGTTGTTTGGATTCACAATAAAAGTGGCTCCAATTATTTAACTTCCAAATATTGATAATACCCAAGTGAAGATGAAAAATAACAATTAACTGAGTAATACATATTCAGAAGGGAACATTCAGGGGCGGAGCCAAGAATTTGAGATGCCCCGGGCTGTAAAAATAATTTTTTTTTAATTGTAATATATGTATTGATGGTAAACCATTATGAATATGTTAGAGCATCACCAATAGGTCTATATTTCTTCCCTAACAAAAGATGAAATGTCATTTTGTCAAGGAACCATGAATTTTGTATCTCACAGTAATGAAATTGTAAAATCAATTGGGAGGCCATCACAGCGACACAATACTCTTAGACTAGTGGGTCCCATTTATCATGTCATTTTCTAAATGTCAGCCCACTCGACTTCATTGTTAGGGGATTTAGTGGCTACCCTTATATTTGCATGCCACATCTATATCTAATTATAAGAAAGTTATTTTTCACGCTCTAATATGATGATAATTTTCGCAACAGTCACAGACAACACGTTGATCCCGTCCCGATCCCGTATGAACGGGATGGGTATATCTCGTCCCATCCCGTCTCGTGCCCACCCCTAGGTGGGCTGGAGTTGAGCGGGTTGAGAATAGCTCGGGCCAGATCCGTATTGGGCTGTTGCTTGAACCCGTGGTTCCTTGAGATCATCATGACACGTGTATGGCTTAGGAGTGTGACCGCTTTTATGTATCATCATCTACTCCCCTGAGTTAGTAGGTCATCACATCAGTTCACTAAGTCGTATCTGGAAGGGATGTGTTGCTCATGATGACTGAATCCGAATCGTTGTTTGAGCTGCACGCTGCATTAATTGAACGTGTGTTGGTTCGGCAGAAAAGAGGCGAAAACCCATAGCCTATATAGGTCATCCGCAATGCAGTGTCTGACTCTTCTACTTTTCTTGTTTTTGAACATATAGTTCTGATTAGAAAAGTTTGTTCGTATTCCCCATGGCCCGAGAAGATCTTCTTGATAATGCTGTCTTTGCCGAGGGCTTAGAGTTTTTTGAAGACAGGTTGCTATCTGAACCTAGTCTTGCTGAAATCCGTACTAGGTTTGGAGTCCCGAAGGATCTGCCATTGTATCTTCTTACGGATGACCAGAAGCCAATGTCTTCTCCTGATGGTCTTATTTGTTTACACCGGGGGATGCTTCAAACTGGAGTGCATTTCCCAGTTCTAGACGTGATCTAGGAGTTCTTGAATCTGCTAGGGATTCCTCCGGCTTAGTTGGCGCCCAACGGATACAGGGTTATCCTCATGATTTTGCTCTGGGTTAGGGAGGCCAACATTAGTGTGACATCGCGTGTGATCCAGTTGCTTACTGCTCCCCGACTGTAGAGCAATGTTGTCTGTAAGTTGAGGATGCCGAAGTGCTTCGGTAGACTGCCTGATGACTTCAAGTTCTAACATAAATTTTGTTTCTTAGCCCCTGCGGATTCGAAGTATTTTTGATATAAGGGTTGTCCGCTCGAACGATAGTTCCGATGCAACTTTTATATGCTTCACGATAGATTAACTAACCGTTGCTCATGCTCTTCTGCAGGGAGGTTCCCCACTACTCCTCTTATTTTGGAGGAGCGAAGCACCATGGAGAAATTCTGTGCTTGCCTCAAAGGGAGGTGACTGATGTAATCAGAGTTTCCAACTTCATCCGCAGTGGGCTGTGGGACAATTGGCACGTGGCTCCCACATTGTACCGAGAGGCGCGCATCAAGTCGGAAGATGGGACCCCTTCCAGAAAGAGGAAGGTTGTTAGGGCCAATGCTCGTATCCTGTCTGATGTGGAGGAGCCGTCTGAGACACTTGCTTCCTTTATGAAGAAGAAGCCCCGTGTTAGAACTGGTTTGTCTTCGGCATGATCCGCTCCACCGAGAAAAGAGAGCGAATCTGCTAGGTCTATTGAGGCGGTGTCTAACGTACCCGACTAGGAGGAAGATTATTTCCGGTTGGCGGGAGTCACAAATGGGTCAAAACTTAAAGACACGCAACCCGAGGCTCTAAATGATCATTTGGTACGGGTTGCAATGGCGGCTTCTACTTGTGCTAATTCGTGTGGGGTTGTTTCGATAGAAGGTCCTTTTGAAGATTCGCCCGAGGTAGTGAAATGTGATCACCCTACTGATGACTTGCCTGAGAGTGGTCGTGGTAACGGTCATGTTTCCTGCAGTCCGCGTGGTTCACCATCTCGTCAAGGGCCACGGTTAGAAGTGTTGGAGGGCCCTTTGGATACTTTGCTTCCTCATCTGCCTTCGGATCCTATTGAGTCATCTCGCAATAAAGGGTCAGCTGCTCTTGATAAAGGAAAAGCCACGGAGGTGAGTCTGAGGACTGTAGTGACCATGAAGGATGGTGGTGGCATAGTTCCAGATCAGAGGATGTTTCTTCCTGATGCACGGATAAGTCTGTTTACACCGAACCTAGCAAAGATAAGCTCGCAGGTCTGGCACCGAGAAATGGATATATAATATGCTTCAAGGAAGCATATAAGCAGGCGTCACAGCTGGCTGATGGACCAAACTCTGAAACCCGAGTAAGATTTGCTTGAAGGGTGTATGGATAAGGGTTTGAAGTACCTTATGTTGGGTATGTCTCATATAAGCCACACAGTCGTTGCTGGAACGAAAGTCGAGGTGGCTCGTGAGAGAGTGTATACCCATGTTTTCTCGCATGGAACGCGGCCGCTTCATGAAATTGAGCGGCTTAAGATGCAGGCCGAAAAGATGCAATTGGATCAATCAACTATGGTCGCTGAGGCTCAGAGGGCTCGTCTGAAGGACCTTGAGTACAAGCTAGCAGAGGTAGTGTCCGAGAGAGACGAACTCAGGCAGGAGCTTAGCCGAATACTTCGAGAAGTCGAGGTTGCACAGGAGGCTGTGGATAAAGCGCGTTCTGAGCTGCAATCCTTTTATGAAGAGAGTGCTTTAAGGGAAGCTGGCTAGGCCGCTGAGAAGCAACAGTTGGAATCCGATGTGGATTTCTATGCTCGAGAAGCTAGGAAAGTCGAAGACCTGCTGAACTTGGGGTGTCATGAACTCAGTGTTGTGGAGAGTTGTCAGGCCACAGAGCTGAGTATCAGGTTGGTGCACTGAGTGGTATGTTGGAGTTGGTGGAGTGTGAACTTATTGATGCAAGGGTGCGAGAGGAAAAACTTCTCCATGAACAAGGCAAATGTGAGTTCCGCTGGGTCGTACATGGCCGGCTGGAGCTGTTGTCGCTGATGAAAGAGGAGCATCCGAAGTGGGACTTTGATCGTTATAAGAAGATGTCATATGTGGACTTGTCTGTCTCTTCTGCGTCGTCAGACGAGGAAGATGATTCGGTCCCTGACGTCCAGGTTGAAGCGCATATGGATGCACTTCCGCCCCTGTTTCTACTTGGCTTAACTCTTCCGTTTCCGTGCCTTCTCCTGATTAGGAGCGATTTTGTGTACTTGTACTCTTTTTGTCTTGACCATTAATGAAAACAACGTTATCCATTTTACGCCTTTTGTTTCTATTGCATGCTTTTCCGTTTTGCCTTATCGTCATGTTTTGGCATAGGCTAGTTGAATCAATAGGGCATTAACTGGTTTGTCTGCGGTAGAGGGTTTGACCACTTTGTATTGTGAATGACCTGGGTCATTGCTTGTTTGTCTGACTAGTCGGCTATAGTTGTTGCCTTGGGTGAGCTGTGGTGACTGAGTGTTTGGCACGAGTGGCCTTTTCCAATGTTAGGATGCCAATTTGTTTGAGCGTGAAGGTGCTGACTTGGCTAGATTCATATTTGCGTCCGCTGGTTGAGAGGGACAGCGGAGTCCGTGTGGCGAGCTGTTTGAGACTCCCACCATCCAAATCATTTATGACCAATCAAGGTGGACGACAGATTTGGGGAGTAATGGTTTGGCGACCATGCTGAATAGCAGTGGTCCCGTGGCAAGCTGTCAAAATCAATTCGGGACTGACTTGGCTTCCACCATCCGAATCATTTATGACCGATCAGGGCGGACGATAGATTCGGGGAGTAAGGGTTTGGCGACCAGGCTGAAGAGTAGTGGTCCCATGGCAAACCGTCGAAATCAGTTCGGGGCTGACTAGGCTTCCACCATCCGAATCATTTATGACCGATTAGGGCAAACGATAGATTCGGGGAGTGAGGGTTTGGCGACCAGGCTGAAGAGTAGTGGTCTCGTAGCAAGCCGTCGGAATCAGTTCGAGACTGACTAGGCTTCCACCATTCGAACAGTCGATGCCCTCCCTTCGCGGTGGGGCTACGAATTCGAGAGGGTTTGGCGATCACGCTGAAAAATAATGGTCTCGTGGCAAGCCATCAGAATCAGTTCAAGACTGACTAGGCTCCCACCATCCAAATTATCTACACCTGAGTGCACCAGGTTACAAACTTGGGAGTGTTTTGGTGGCCACGTTGAAAAGCAGCGGTCCCGTGGCAAACCGTCGAGATTAGTTTGGGACTGACTGGGCTCTCACCTTCTAGACTATCTACACCCTTGCGCTGAGGCTACAAGTCTAGGGTTGATGATTTGGCGGCTACGCTAAAGAGCAGTGGTCCCATGGCGAGCCGTTGGAATCAGTTCGAGACTGATTGGGCTCCCACCTTTTGGACTATGTACACCCTCGCATTTGGGGCTACAAGTCCAGGGTTTGATCTGAAGCTTTCGTCGCTAGTCATCACTAGCTAGGCTTACCTGATTAGGTTCGGCGATCACTATCATGATCCCTAGCAAGTCATCGTCACCAGGCGTGATAACACTGATTAGACTTCCACTTCCTAAATCGTCGATGCCTGCGCTAGGCGGACTAGGTGTCGGGATGAACCAGAAGTTATCGTCATCAGTCATGGCTGACTAAGCTTTCCTGGTTTGAAGGGAGGTTCCGTCTGCTAAGGGGCGTGTGAACCTGATCCATCCGCTTGGCACATGGTGTGGAGGAAGTTACCTTAAACCGTGCCATGCATGCGACGGGGTGTTGTTTGATTATCAGGCCGAAAGAGAAAGGGCAAGGGTTTCCTACAAGGCGTGTTGTGTGTACAGTGTAGATCATGTGATGACAGTGTACGACGCATGTTGTGTGACGATTGAGTATCGGTTACTCCCCCTCAATTTATGGGGTTGCGTGCAGCGCCATTAATTAATTGACGTGTTCTACATAGTTTCCTTGGAACCATCACCTTCCTGTTTTCTAGACGCTATTCAATGCTTGGCATTTAATGCTTGAGTGCCCGTTTGGTGAACCATTACGTCTATAAAAAGGTGTTTCCCAATGTTGTAGGCAGTATATTTCACAGAGTTTGTCTCCTGTAATGTTTTTGTTTGAAGAAGACGCTTTGGATTTTCCAAAGGCTGAAGAAGATGCTTTGGGGTTTCCAAAGGCTGAAGCTGTATCTCCGTGTCTGGAGTCTCCGAGTGTACTGATGTTTATAATTTTTTCTCATATTGCAGAGAAGTAGTACGGATTTACTACCAAGGGAGATGCCCTGGTGTTACACCGTATTACTTGTATCCTTGTGCACTTGGATCCCGTGGCTAACCAGTGGCTGATCGAAGTGTTGGTTGACGTGCGATATCTTTGGGTGCGGTATCTCTCAGCCGCACTGGGTATCGCATATGTGAAAAGTGACCTCCCTTAGCAGCATTGTGAGACCTCTTGTGGCCATCCTATCCGCCCTCTTCGACGCCGTTTGAGGAATTGAGTGGGGGTGAGATGTTCCTGAAGGAGATCAAAGCTCTTTGGGAGGTGTTCAACGCTGCAAAAAGATGATCTCCGTGGGGTGATGCGACGGAGCAATTTGTCTTCTTAGTCCTTTCAATCCCCACATACACTTTGTCTTTTTCTTGGGAAGGGGTTGAGCATCTCCCATTCTCTTGACTCCGTTGTGTCTTCGAAAGGGGTCAAGCAACTTTTATCTTTCCTCTCACTTGCAGACCGTTCACAATATGTAGTTTTTTGTACCCGCCTCAGGGCGTTTGCAGTATGTAATTTTTTGTATCGGCCTCAAGGTGCTTGTTGTTACATCTTTCCAATAATCAATAGAGTTTGTTTATGAAATTCTTGTTTTATTTCTTAAATGATTGTGAATCACATAAGCTATTAAGAACTCTAAATTCAATATTGACTATGGAAAGGAAAACAAACAACTTAAAACAAACTAACTGTTGATGGAGATAAACTGGTCAATAGCCAAAACGGTTTTTCAAAACAAAAACAGTTTTTCCCGCGCGAAATTGCTGCTCTGCAGCTCCTTCGTCTTCTCCAGCACGACGCGACCAACTCCGCCGCTGTTCTCCGCTCCTCGCGAGCTTCCTCTCCTCCCGATCGGCTCCTGTACCTGAAAGAACAAAGAGAGAGGGTGAGGGAACAGGGATAACAACAAAAACCAAGAAGGAGGACGAGAAACAGGGAGGTGCTCCCTGTTTCGCGGCAGTAGTGTGCGCGCGGTGGTGGCGATGAGAGAGATGGAGGGAGATGGTGGTGGCGGCTGTGTTCTGGACAGAGAGGACTGTGGCGAGGTGAAGGTGGCGAGGTCGACGTTTGTACCGTGAACAGGGTGGTTAGTGACGGTGGCGAGGACGGTGGCGAGATGGTGGTTGGTTAGTGGCGAGAGACACAGGGGTCTATGTCTCTGCCCGGATGGAGGTAGTGATGGCGGCAGGCAAGAAAAGAGATTGGAAAAGAGAGGAAGACCCCAAAAACGTGGAAGAGAGCCCACTTCAAAGAGAAGGCAATAGAGAAACCTAAATAGGGTTTCCCTATTTCCTTGTTAGGCTGGGTTTAGGATTCTAGCTTTCTGGGCTTGGGCTTGGGCTTGGTTAAAGTAAGTGGACCATGCTTATTTGGGTTAGGCTTAGATGTGTGAACCACTCTTTTGTACCACCGCTAGAATCGACAAATTAATCATTTTCTCAAATTTGTCGCCTTAATGCACTTTTATCGTTCGCAGCGCGCAGATTCCTACAAAAACATAAAAATTGAAATAATTAGAATAAAATATATTAATTTAAGCACTAACATATATAAATTAAGGGATATATTTTGTAATAATTACGTGTATATCAAATACCCCCAAACCTATATTTTGCTAGTCCTCGAGCAAAACAAAATAAAGAATAAAATCCTAACTCACTTTCGTAGGAATCACGGTTGCACTTACCTTAACGTGCAACAAGGCTTTAAACCTCTAGATTACCTCTAGAGGACGAGTTATAGTCTCGTGAGGGTTTCCAGAAATGCTACCCCCAAACATTACTGACTCAATAAAACAAAATCTATTTTCTAAAAACATAATGCAAAACATATGAACATTCCCTTTTATTCCCCTTAGAGTATTTTTCTGATTGCTTACAATTCAAGAAAAGCAACAAAACTAATAATGTCACAAAAGTATATCAATAGAGTACAATAATTTAATGTTATCTAAAGGTTAAATGAATTTCATAATCATTCTCAACTTGAAGTGTGTGTGAGGAGCCTTATCAACATAACTCTTCATCTCATAGTAAAGATGTGACAAGAAAACCTTTAGAAAAGACGTTTCGACTACAATTCTCTCATGTCGCTCAGAGATTAGGCACTCAATTTATATGTGAGGAAAAGAATATATTATGGAAAATGCAAACGTCTCACATATAATTATCATGAAAAACGGAATTTTCAAAGAGTGAAATGAATATGATCTCATGGACCGGAATATTGATTACTTTTGAGAATGTTGAACCAAACACCATAGTTCTTGCCTATTCAATCTCCACATCTATTAAGCTAACTTTCACTTAAGATCAATCAGGTCTTTACTAGGTTGTATTGGGGCTTGGATTATGGCAAACAATAATGGACAAAAAGGATACAAAGATTTTCTGAGAATGGATACACCCTTGAATAAAACATAGGGCATTGAAGAGCAAATCAATGTAGTGCACCATTAACTTTTTCTTCATTATTTTCTTCTTCAATCACATTTTTTTTTTTTTTTGACATGCTTTTCCCCATTGATACAATCCAACACTTTTACTTCGAGGGCGCATGAAATATCTTTTTTTTTTTTTTTTTTAATTTGCCCATTCCATAAATATATCTCACCGGATACATTCTCAGAAAATTGGGTAAGGATAAAATAATAAAGGTATTACTCCTTGGTTGGAGTAGGTATTGGGAATGGGGATAACAAAGAAAAGGCTATCTAAAGGCTCAAAGGGCTGCAAATGGATATTTATTATTGGGTAGGCTAAAAGGCTAAAAATGGTTTAAAGAAAGAAATGCCTATATCACTTCATAAGTTCTAGTTAGTACTAGGACATCTCAACTAAATAAAGCAAGAAGTTCTAGTGTAAAGATTCAATTTTTATGTCATTCTTAAAGCAATCAATAAGAAAATCAAGAATAATGAGATCATCAACGAAATAATGCGGACTCAAGAAAAATCAGAATGTAATTAATAACCCTCAAGAAATAAAGAATGGCTCAAAACTCACAAGGGTTAAGTCTCCACTATTATTCTAAGGTTTTCTAGTTCAATATCTCACTAATCAACTTCAAATCATGTTGACTTGACTTATAGTGCATGAATAGTCGAGTTGAAAAGTCTCACGAAATACATCTAACATAAGGATAATATCAAATATCATGTTTTCCACTAATATAACTATGTGACACGTGTTAGTATGTGTTTTCTCAAAATTAAAGCAACAAAATCATTCTCTAAAATTTGAAAAGAACTCAAAACCTCTTTTTTTTCTTTTTTTTTTTTATTCACCAAGAGTTTGGATTTCAAATGCATTTTCAAGAAGATTTTACACAATTACCATAATCATCTAAGTATTCAATGGAGATTGAGTAGAACACAAAAATGACTCGGTTTAATTGTAAAATACGTTTTAAACTCAAAGATTTTTGAGAATTGCATAAAAAAATCTAATAAACCACACCCCCAAACCTAAACCAAACATTGTCCTCAATGTATAAAATAATAATCATGACAAATCAAGGCAAAAGAAAAGAGGAGGGTTAGAGTGATATTACCATGGTGAAGCTTTACCAATTTCAAATAGACAATGTCCTCACAGTCACCAAAATATAAGAAATTCATACCGACGGGAGAAAGGAACATATGGGATGAAGAGCTCCAAGTGACTCCAATAGCAACACCTAAAATAACCTGAAACACTAAAAGAAAAACATAAAAGCAACAACCTAAACTAAACTGAAATAATAATAATAATAATGAAAAATAAAAATAAAAATAAAAATAAAGATAATAACCTAAACTAAAGATAGGGTAGAGAACATCAAATCAAGTAGACAAGGGCAACCAGAGAGATCTCTTCTGGCACCTCTACTCGCTCCACATAATGCTTCAAACGTTGCCCATTGACTCTAAATACTCTCCCATCTGTTGGATCTTCAATTTCTATGGATCCATAGGGAAAAACTTGTTTTACCATGAATGGGCCCGTCCATCTCGATTTTAGTTTGCCAGGATGAATATGAAGGCGTGAGTCATAGAGATAGACTCGTTGGTTGGGCTCGAAATGTTTCCTCAGAATTTGCTTATCATGAGCTGTTTTCATCTTTGCCTTGTATATTCGGGAATTGTCATAGGCATCATTCCGCAACTCCTCAATTTC
The DNA here is from genome assembly GCA_963556465.1 of Berberis vulgaris. Lineage (NCBI taxonomy): Eukaryota > Viridiplantae > Streptophyta > Magnoliopsida > Ranunculales > Berberidaceae > Berberis > Berberis vulgaris. The sequence continues at coordinate 28,719,371 of OY747131.1, read as the reverse complement.
AGCCAACTGAAGTTTCCGCTGAATACCTGCATCATTGAGATCAAAGTTAGTGTTTTTCACGGCCCAATAAGCGCGATGTTCTAACTCAACAGGTAAATGACATGCTTTTCCATATACAAGTCGATATGGAGACATCCCGAGAATTGTCTTATAAGCGGTACGGTAGGCCCAAAGTGCATCAGGAAGGCGCAATGACCAATCCTTCCTATCAGGATTCACCATCTTCTCCAAGATTTGTTTTACTTCTCGATTGGCCAACTCAGCTTGGCCATTTGTCTGCGGATGATAGGCATTGGCAACTTTGTGATGAACTCCATACCTGCGCATCAAAGCTTCAAAAGAGCGATTACAGAAATGAGTCCCCTGATCACTAATAATGGCTCGTGGTGTACCGAAACGGGATAGAATGTGTTCTTTGATAAACTTGACAACAGTATTGTTGTCATTGTGTCGGCACGCCACAGCCTCAACTCATTTGGACACATAGTCCACTGCAAGCAAAATGTACAAATATCCAAAGGAAGGTGGAAAAGGTCCCATAAAATCAATCCCCCAACAATCAAATATCTCAATGACTAGGATGGGGTTAAGGGGCATCATGTGTCTCCGGGACAATGCACCCAACTTCTGACATCTATCACAAGAACGACAATAATTGTTAGTGTCCTTAAACAAAGTAGGCCAATATAATCCAGACTGTAAAATTTTTGTAGCAGTCTTTTTCATAGAAAAATGGCCTCCACAAGCTGCACTATGACAAAAATGTAAAACACTTTCAATCTCACCTTCAGGGATACAACGCCTCATGATTTGGTCGGGGCAATACTTATATAAATAAGGATCATCCCAATAAAAATTTCTTACCTCGACCAAAAATTTGCGCTTATCTTGAGCACTCCATGATGATGAAACTTCGCCGGAAACCAAGTAATTAACAATGTGCGCATACCATGGTACCTGAGTGACGGCGAATAGGTGTTCATCAGGGAAGTCATCACGGATGGGTGGGCCATTGGCAGAGTCACTGAACTCCAAACGAGACAAGTGATCCGCCACAATATTCTCGACCCCCTTCTTATCCTTTATAGTTAGATCAAATTCCTGCAAAAGTAAAATCCACCTAATCAATCTTGCCTTAGCATCCTTTTTAGAAAGAAGGAACTTAAGAGCTGCATGGTCAGTAAAAACAGTGATAGGTGTACCAATCAAATAAGCACGAAATTTATCTAAAGCAAAAACTACAGCTAGCAACTCTTTTTCAGTAGTCGAATAATTCTTTTGAGCATCATTAAGTGTTCGACTAGCATAGTAAACAACAAATGGCTTCCCTTCCCTTCGTTGTCCCAAGACTGCCCCCACAGCATAATTGCTTGCATCACACATTATCTCAAATGGTAAAGTCCAATCTGGTGGCTGCATGATGGGGGCAGAGGTGAGCCTATCAATGAGTGTTCGGAAGGCGTCCTCACACTCTTGTGTCCATTGGAACACGACATCTTTGACCAGGAGGTTGCTTAATGGTCTAGAGATGGCAGAAAAATTCTGTATGAACCTCCTATAAAAACCCGCGTGCCCTAGAAAGGATCTCACATCCTTGACACTTTTAGGTGTAGGTAGTTTAGAAATCAATTCAATTTTAGCTTTATCTACCTCGATCCCTTTATTATAAACTATGTGTCCCAGAACTATTCCATAGGGAACCATGAAATGACATTTTTCCCAATTAAGCACCAGACCCTTCTCTTCACATCTACTTAAAACAGCCTTCAAGTGAAGTAAACATGAATCAAAGGAATTACCAAAAACAGTTAAATCATCCATGAAAACTTCCATACATTTTTCAACCATATCACTAAAAATACTCATCATGCATCGCTGAAAAGTAGCTGGTGCATTACACAAACCAAATGGCATACGCCGAAAAGCATAAGTACCAAAAGGACATGTGAAAGTAGTCTTATCCTGATCCTCTAATGCAATCTCAATCTGATAATATCCTGAATACCCATCTAGAAAGCAATAAAAGGAATGACCAGCTACTCGCTCTAAGATTTGGTCTATGAATGGAAGTGGGAAGTGATCCTTGCGGGTGGCAGAATTAAGTTTCCTATAATCAATGCACATGCGCCACCCTGTAACTACCTTAGTAGGAACATTCACCCCCTCATCATTAGTCACCACAGTTATGCCCGATTTCTTGGGAACTACTTGAGTTGGACTAACCCACTTGCTATCAGAGATGGGATAAATGATGCCTGCATCTAACAATTTTAAAACTTCCCTTTTCACCACCTCTTTCATAGTAGGGTTGAGTCGTCTTTGAGGATCTCTACGGGGGTTAGCTCCTTCTTCTAAGTGGATCCTATGGGAACATATTAAGGGGCTAATACCTTTAATGTCAGCTATAGTCCAACCTAGTGCAGATTTGTGCTCACGTAACATATTAATCAATTCTTCTTCTTGTGAGCTATCAAGCACGGAAGAAATAATAACAGGAAAGGTATCACCTGGTCCAAGGTATGCATGTTTAAGTCCCTCGGGCAGTGGAGCTAGGTCAACTTTCGGAGTTTCCACTGTGGATGGTTGTGGTTTCTGTCTTTCCTTTGGCAACTCCTCAAAGCATGGTTGCCATTGTCGCCCTCCTTTATCCTTTAACACTGAAACAACAGCAATATCAAAAGCATTATCAGGATAAAGTGAATTCTCAAAATCAGAAATAGAAAGGAGGTACTCTAAGGTTTCAGAATCTGCGCTCAAGAGCGCGTCCTCTGATATCAGCGTGTCTATCATGTAGGTATGATGACACTCATCATCATCACGTGGTTGCTTGCTAATGTTGAATATGTTGACATCCAGAGTCATGTTCCCAAAAGACAGCTTCATTAGACCGTTCCTGCAATTGATAAGAGCGTTAGCTGTGGCAAGAAAAGGTCTACCTAAAATAATCGGAACTGTAGACTCCATATTAACCACAGAATGAGTATCTAAAATAAGAAAATCGACGGGATAGTAAAACTTATCAATCTGAAGCAAGACATCCTCGACTATTCCTCTTGGCTTCTTAACTGATCTATCGGCCAATTGCAGAACCACGGATGTGGGTTTAATCTCTCCTAGACCCAGTTGCAAGTAAATAGAATATGGCATCAGATTTACACTTGCCCCTAAATCCAACAAGGCTTGGCCGAACTCATGAGTCCCAATCTGGCAGGTGACTGTAGGACACCCTGGATCTTTGTACTTGGGTGGTGTCCTCTGCTCAATCACCGCACTTACCTGTTCTGTCAAGAAGGCAGTCTTCTTGACATGATGTTTCCTTTTGATAGTGCATAGGTCCTTGATGATCCTCGCATAAGTTGGTACCTGTTTAATCACATGCAGCAAAGGTAAGTTAATTTTAACCTGTTTCAAATGTTCTAGAATCTCACCATGCATTTCCGATTTCTTTCCAATAGGTCGTAGTGCTTGAGGAAAAGGAACTGAAACTGGAATGTTCTTGTTGGGCTCATCCTCAGGGATGCTCTCCTTTGCACTTGGGGGGGTGCCTATAGTCGTGGACGAGCTTGACCCATCTAAGTTCTTACCACTCCGAGTAGTGATGGCATTAACCTCTTTGACATTCTGAGAGTCTGAAGTAGAGGTTTGTGCCATAAGTTGTCCCTTCGGATTTGCTTGAGGCTGTGACGGAAATTGGCCCCGAGCTTGTACTGTTAATGAACTTGTCAGCTTGGTTATTTGGCTTTTTATCTCCTTGTTCTCCTCTGCCAACTGTGTCAATGCAACCTCAAATTTTTGATTAGTTTTACCTTGTGCCTCTATAAATGCATGCAATGTGTCAGATAAGGAACTTCTGTTAGATTGTGCATTGTATGGAGGTGCAGGGTATGGCCTAGGTGGTTGTGCCTGTGAGTGTGTAGGTTGGTCTGCCTCAGACCTCCAGCTAAAGTTAGGGTGATCTCTCCAGCCAGAATTGTAAGTGTTAGAGAATGGTGAATAAGGCTTCTTGTACATCCCTAAGGCGTTACATTGTTCCTCATAAACCCCTCTCATCTCAGTCAAGGTCGGGCAATCCTGTGCTAAGTGTTCAACTCCCCCGCATATAAAACAGGCGTCCTGTAGCTCAACTCTGGCAACAGTATGTGCGGGCTTACCATCCTTGGTCTTAAGTGCTTCTAACTCCCTAGTTACTCTATCAAGTTGGGCTCTAAGGCTATCCTCTTCCCTAAGTTGGTAAACTCCAGCTGGGCGTGTTCTATCTGTGCTCTCAGTAGCATTTGGACCAGTCCAAGTGTGGGCCTTTTCAGCTAAGTCATTCAGGTACTCAATGGCCTCGTCAGGGTCTTTTTGCAAAAACTCTCCATTACACATCATCTCAACGAACTGACGTTCTCTACTAGTGAGCCCCTCATAAAAATAACTGACTAAGCGCCAACTCTCATACCCATGGTGTGGGCATGTATTCAAGAGATCCTTGAACCTTTCCCATACTTGATATAATGTCTCGTTATTCTTTTGGGTGAAGGTAGAAATTTGTCTCTTTAGACCGTTGGTTTTGTGGTGAGGAAAGTATTTATTAAAAAATGTTTGGGTCATCTCCTCCCACGAACCTAAGTGGTTTCTATTCGAACTCACTCCCCTAATGTTTTTTTTTTTGTTTTTTTTTAATTTTAAAATTTTTTTTTTTAATAAATTTTTTTTTAAGAAATAAAATAAAATAAAAATAAAGATAAAGATAAAAATTAAACTGGACCTAAAACCTAAAAAATAGAATAAAATAAAATGAAATGAAAAATGAGCAGAAAAGATAATACCCGAAACCTTCCTTGTAGAATGACGCTTGTTCCCCGGCAACGGCGCCAAAATTTGATTACGCCCAAACAATACACGCGGTCAATTGCAGTAAAGAATGGGGTGTCGATCCCACGAGGAAAAACGATCTACAAAATAAGGTTAAGGAAAACAAACTATGCGAAACTAAAGTTAATAAATTCTAACAAATTTAAAATACGAAATTGAATTTAATTTAATGAAAATTAAGTTTAGAAAAATCACAAGGTTCCAAGGATCCCTCCTAGACTTCACGCGCCAACTAGTATTGATTCGCTATGATGACTCAACTACGTGTTTCACATCCCAAACGACGTAATCGGAAAAATAATATTTTAATCATTAATATACCCTAATGTAAATGAATTTTAGATTTCACTTCTTCTAAGAAAACACAAAGGTTTGTCATATGTGATATCTTAAACTTACGATATATCCGGAGACAATACCGTAATAAATGACGATCACATATAACTAACCTACCGGAATCAATTAATCCTTAAACATTCCACACATAAGAAAAGCGTGACTAAGCTTATATGGAGAAGAAAAGATAATCACCGGAGTAATAAAAATCTACGAAGAAATCTATGAAATCTCTGTCACTAAAATAACATAAATTTCTATATTAAATAAAAGTGAGAATCATTAAACATCATTATTCATCGTGAACACTTAAAGCGAATCAAATGCTAATTTAGTGCGTTACATCTAGGAGTTCACCTCTTCACCTTGCGTGGGGTTTAGTGACTCATGGTGGTGGTGGCCACAGCATCAGTGGAGGAGGAATCCATCACTTCTTGTACGCGCACGAATCCCGAGAAAAAGAGCTAAATATGCTCTGTGGTGGCTCTTACAGATTCTCGGGGTGTCAATAGCCAAAACGGTTTTTCAAAACAAAAACAGTTTTTCCCGCGCGAAATTGCTGCTCTGCAGCTCCTTCGTCTTCTCCAGCACGACGCGACCAACTCCGCCGCTGTTCTCCGCTCCTCGCGAGCTTCCTCTCCTCCCGATCGGCTCCTGTACCTGAAAGAACAAAGAGAGAGGGTGAGGGAACAGGGATAACAACAAAAACCAAGAAGGAGGACGAGAAACAGGGAGGTGCTCCCTGTTTCGCGGCAGTAGTGTGCGCGCGGTGGTGGCGATGAGAGAGATGGAGGGAGATGGTGGTGGCGGCTGTGTTCTGGACAGAGAGGACTGTGGCGAGGTGAAGGTGGCGAGGTCGACGTTTGTACCGTGAACAGGGTGGTTAGTGACGGTGGCGAGGACGGTGGCGAGATGGTGGTTGGTTAGTGGCGAGAGACACAGGGGTCTATGTCTCTGCCCGGATGGAGGTAGTGATGGCGGCAGGCAAGAAAAGAGATTGGAAAAGAGAGGAAGACCCCACAAACGTGGAAGAGAGCCCACTTCAAAGAGAAGGCAATAGAGAAACCTAAATAGGGTTTCCCTATTTCCTTGTTAGGCTGGGTTTAGGATTCTAGCTTTCTGGGCTTGGGCTTGGGCTTGGGCTTGGTTAAAGTAAGTGGACCATGCTTATTTGGGTTAGGCTTAGATGTGTGAACCACTCTTTTGTACCACCGCTAGAATCGACAAATTAATCATTTTCTCAAATTTGTCGCCTTAATGCACTTTTATCGTTCGCGCGCGCAGATTCCTACAAAAACATAAAAATTGAAATAATTAGAATAAAATATATTAATTTAAGCACTAACATATATAAATTAAGGGATATATTTTGTAATAATTACGTGTATATCAATTGTCAATGTCTTTAGGGGAGAGGAATTGTAATTTTTTCTTTTGATATTTGATCGCTATTTGATTTCCTTATTAGTTCTTACTCTGAGTATTAATTTGGTTGAGTTGTGTTGTTCTTCAATTTGTTAGATGAAATGCCTATATGGCATTAGCATAGGCATTGTCTATACTCAATACTCAAATTAACATTCACATCCCTAGACATAAAGGACGAAATCATCAACTATTGAGAAAAACATTGTAATTAAAATATATGTTGGTCCGCACACACAAACATTGTCCATGCTTATATTTGAGAACATTGTTTTAAATTTATCATTACGCTCTTAAGCTAGGAAAGAATAACACCTGATTTTGAACATTCATCACAGTTCAACCATTGTCATTCAACAACAAAATAGAACTCATATCAAATTCAAAATGCAGCAGAAAGGGTAGAAGCTGAACATATTGGGGGTTACCCACCTAATTTTACAGGCAACGGCCTCACCTTTTTTCTTAATCATTAGAGATTACTCTTCAAGGGTGAGAGAAGCATAACCGTTGCAAAATCTCTTAAACAATACATGGCTCCAAGCCAAAAGCAATTTTATCCTTGTAAAAAAAATATTTCCTTATCTCTTGTCTATATATCTTCCCCAATAAAAAAGATCGCTTCTATTCTCAACCTCTTCTCTTTTACAAATAAGCAACCAAGCTATTTTTTCAGACACTAATGAAGAGGCTTGTGATGTTTGCAACTTGGACCTCCAATGTATTTCCCTTTGCATTATTACATTTGTCTGGACTTACCTGAAAACAATTAGAATTCCGTCTTCATTTTTCTTGTTCATCTTTAGTGGACTGAAACCGAAAACCTTAACTTTGTTATTTTTCACATTTCAGGAACTCAAAAGAGATTTCTTCCCTTAGATCCTCTTCTCTGTAGCTGCATTTCTCTTCTTTAGGTGAGGTAAGACCTCTCATTTGTTTTTTGTTATGGCTTTCTCTGTAGTTATGGAATGTGATGTTTAGTGAGATTGTCAGCAGATGGAATAATATTCATAATGATTTTGCATAGAAGCAACTTACATCTTCAGGAATTTTGGATTGATTTGTGGATTTTCTTGAATTATGTGTTTTGATTCGTTGTTTTTTTATCTGTAACATTTGTTTTTAATTTTGAACTTCTCTAATTTGATTGAATAAGCTGATGATGTTTGGTTTCAGGAGCATTCTAGGGTAATATTTTGTTTGAGATTGAAAATCTGAACTTTATATGTAATAGAAGTTTCTAATGAAACCTAGTTCAAGACTAGTGGTTGTTTCTCATTTCATGTGAACTGAATGCTATGTGAATTTGTTTGTGTTTTGAGTGCCATGAGTAACATTCAAGTTGTATTTGACTAGATCTTAATTCTTGAATATGAAGGAGGAAGTTTAGGGAGGAAACAAGAGATAAAGTACTAATTTAGCAGTTGATTAAGTCTGATTGCTAGTTCATGATGATCATCAAGTAACTGTATTGGATTGATGATGCGACAAACTAGACAAAAATATATGAATATTGAATAAAAATTGTTGTTTCTTGGCTATGTTGTGTAGTATAATTTTTATTTTTTTTGGCTTTTTTAATGGTATTGATAGTTTGTAGCTAGATCTGCAGATACCCGTCATATTTGTTTATGTTTCAACTTTAAGATGCATTCTGTTATCAAGACCTGAAAAATGCATGTCGTTTCTTTGGATAAGCATGGCCTTGATATTTTATTGGTCATTTTGTAATTATTAGTTAAATCATTTTAAATCAATCTACGCCACAATGGGTTGAGATGGATGTTGATGATTCTAATGATGAGGAATGTGATTATGTGAGGGAGGATTGTGAGGGCATATATGAATGATATCAGGTTTTTTTTTTGGAGTTTTTGACAATAGGATTGAAATTTTCTGGTTGAGGCTCTATGTTTGGAGCTTGTATTCATTTTGATAAGTTGATGAAAAATTAAGTTATTAATTGTTCTGTTAATTCTTTGTTAATATATGCTTTATGAAGTCTATCTACTTGCATAATGAGATTAGGTGGTTTGAAAGCTTTATAATTGAGTTTGATAACATGTAAGTTTTTTGAGTGATCTCCAATTGAAAATTTTCATGACTTTATGTAACTTCTGCTTACGTGCAGGTCTGCGGAGTCAGAGATAAACATTAGGTGATATCTGATTGGCAGTGGAAGGAGTCTATCTTCCAGTTATTGCAACAAAGTAAGAGATAAAGAGGTAAAACGGGTATTAATGAGCACGATTTTCCTACTACATAGTAATTTCAGTTGTATACCCTGTGTTGAAGTTGAAATGTGTTTATTTATCTATTTATTTTTTCTTCTATAAACTTCCCCATAAGCAAAAGGATACATTATACTGAATGCTAGGATCTTGTTGGACTGAATATTTCATCCACGGTCTAGTTTAGCCTTTCATAAATTGTATCAGTACACATTGATGGTCAGGTCATCTATAACACTTCAATGGTACACTTTTCTTCCTGTGTGAGGAAGATCAAGATAATCCTATCTTATAGCTGGTACAAGTGTTGGCAATAAAATGGTGCCGATAGGGGTAGACCACAGACTTTAGAAGAAATCTGCTGCTTTAAGTTGGTTGCCATGAGTTCCTATATAACACAAAATAGAATAAGCCTGAAGTCAGTCCTAAGTTTTTAAAAAAGTTTCTCGATGTGTTTAAATGAAGATTTCATTTATTTGATTAGGTTACAATGTTTCTGTTCTATATTTTTAAGTTATTTGTTCAGTGGCTGAACTCAGAAGGGTTCAAATATGAATCAATGGTACTAAATATTTTGTTAAACTTACAAGTTTTTTGTTAGCCCCATCCATTTTGAGAAGTTAGTCCATTTTTAGTTTCCAGTTAATGAGTTTTCTAATTACTTTAAACTTGTTTTCTGTTGGCCCCATCCATTTTCTAATTACTTTAAACTTGTTTTGAGAACTTACAAGTTTTCTGTTAGCCCCAAAAGTCGACGTCAAACTTTGCCAAATGGTGATGTTTGACTACACAAATTTTTAACGGGCTAGGATGGAGGGTGAGATGCATAAGAGAATGCATATACTAGAGATGTCTGCGCTCACATTTAGCATTCAGTGAGAAGTTGTGAGTAGTTGATACGTGCAACATGTGAGTAGCATCCAGTGAACCACATATAACTTTTCATGTCTTTGCCTTTCTTCTAAGTAAAACCCAAAATCAACACACAACAAACTCAACTCCTATGAACCTTTTGTTGAAGGCATTTTCTTTACTCGCGACTCAACTAGCTAGCAAGCCAGCTGTGTAAATCTTATGCAAGTTTGTTCATTAATTTCGTCTCTGATATCTATTCGGTCAACCACAAAACAAATCCAATATTCTCCTCAACATGGTGGAGGCAGGGACAATATTTTTATAGGTGACCAAAACAATCAAAACAATAAATTCGCAACCGATTGTGAAGACCACTAGCAGTTGTTGCCTTACTGTATAAGTCAGATAGGCAATTGTGTTTATTGTATATGTCAAAACAATCAAAACAACAAATCCAATTTTTGTTTTGGTTACTGGAATTGTGTTTTATTCCTTTTGTTTCCTTTGAATACTTCTTACAAGCAAGGGAGAAGCATGTGAGTCAACTTGAAAAACAACAAAATGAAATGAAGACCTAGATAAGCAATATGGAGAGTTTAATTATACAACTAATGAAAAACCAGGCAAGTAAATTAGCAACATAAATGCTTTGTCATTTATTCAAATGAGCTATATTGATGCTTTGTTGTTTAATTGAGACTTTTTGCTTATAATTTGAAATCTTACACTATAGGGCCACCCATTTGTGGAAGATGATAATATACCTTCACCAACAAGTGTGAATACTACTTCAATTAACAAGTGCAAGTTGCTTGACTGGACTGGATCAGGGGAAACAATGGCTAAAACACAATTATCTTCGAGTGATCCAAAAGTACTCGTTAATCCTATTCCACAGTATTTCTACACAATTATCTTTGTCCTTGAAGCAAATTCGGATAACTTTCGCAGATCACTTAGCGGACTGTCGAGGCGTTGCATAAGTCACTGAAGAGCAAGCCTTGCAGAGGGACGGGTCACCGCACCGACAAAATGTCGGGGGGATGTGTTCCCACTTGCCATTGCGTTATGACTCACTGGGCGGGAGAGTTGACTGCTCCTGTTCCGCTAAAAAATGTTGCCCCTTCCGTCTTTAGGCCTTGCACTGGGTCAAGCTATTATGTATGATGTAGCTGGATCTGGGAGCACTCTATCTGTTTCAGTGCGGCGTAGTGGCAACCTCGTGCCATAGGTTGGTCTCCACGTATTGTTTTTTCTGAGTTGTTAGCACTATACTTATCACACTGGTGAATGGTGGAGACCACTACTTCCATTTGGTGTAGCCACGGTCTTCTCAGGATGAGGTTGTAGGACAATGGTGCATCTACCACCACGAAGTCTAGAAATAGGACCTTCCTTAACTGTGGCTCTCCGGCTATTGTGGCTAGACTTATCCTTCCAACGGAGAAACACTTCTCCCCGCTGAACCTGATCAGCGGGTGCTCTGATGGGGTTAGGCTTTCCTCTTTGAGGTCCATGTTCCGGAAAGAATTGTAGAACAGAACGTTGAGTGAGCTACCTGTGTCAATGAGAGCTCTCTTCACTTCCCACTTTGTGATGGACACATAGATGACCAAGGCGTCGTTATGTGGCATTCGGACTCCGTCTAAGTCCCTGTTCGTGAAGGTCAAAGTGGGAATGGGGTTCTGAATTCTTGAATAGGAAATCGTCTGTCATCGTCTGCGAGTTGTGTCCGCATATCCAACAGAGTCCGCTTGCAGGACCTGTGCGACTGGTCTTTATTTGGTCCGACTCCATGAAGGATGTATATTATCCGAGGAGTTTAATTTTCTACTTCTTTGATCGACAACCACTTTTCCTTGGTTGATTCTGGCTACTTCTCGGACTTCAGAAAGTTTTTCAATTTGCCATTGCGAATCCAGTGTTCTACTTCATACCTCAGACTCTTGCTGTCATTGGTGTTGTGGCTGCCTTCTTTGTGGTACGCACAACACTTGTCGTTATCCCTCCTGGCAGGGTCTCCACGTGTCTTCGGGGGCCACTTCAGTTTCTCCCAATTTTTCATGGAGTTGAGTACATCCGACAGACTAGCATTCAGGGGTGTCACGGCTCTGGATCCAACGTAGTTGGATGACTTTTCTGGTCTGGGATGATCAGGATCCAGTCTGTTGTAAGTGTGTTTCCTCTTGCTCCGCTCCGCTCCTCTTCCTCGTGTCTCTTTTCTTCTTTCTTATCCCTCGAAGCAGATGGTTTTCTGTCGCATTCGGTTTCTCTCTTGGTTGTCCTTGATTCCTCCAGGGTGATGTGTCTCTGAACGCTCTTGAGGAGCTCCGTCATGTCTAGAGGGGGCTCCAAGGTGAGGTCCTTGAAAAGCTTTCCTTCTCTGAGGCCCACAATGAAGGTCGTCACGGCTATATCGTCGTTGCACCCATCGATGAGGGTCCGTTCATTGTTGAAGCGCGTGACATATTCTCAAAGTGTCTCACCAGACCTCCCCCTTAGAGAGAGTATGTAGTGCGGGCGGCCTTTTCTGAAATGCTGGCTTCCGATGAAGCGTGTCAGGAATTCCTTCGCAAGTGTTTTTAAAGAATCAATTGACTCCAGCGGAAGGCTGTGGAACCACGTCAATACGGGGCCTTTGAGAGTGGTAGGAAAGGTTCTGCACATGATAGATTCAGTTCCTTCCTTGAGAGCCATCACGTGCTGGTAATGGCGTAGATGATCAAAAGGATCAGTGGTCCCATCGTAGGAATCTAGCTTTGGAGGAGTGAACTTCCTTGGGAGGGCCTCATTCATTATCTGTTCTACAAATGGTGGGATGGAGAGGCGATACAGAATGTCAGAATCATGCACTCCGCTTCGAAGGGGATTCCCGAGGTCGAGCCTCTCTGTCCTGGCGGCTAGATCAGCGTTAGCCGCACATCCTCCCTTAGTCCAATAGGAACTGGCGAGGGTCTGGATCTCATGCGCTTGCTCCCTATCGTCCACTGAAGGTGTAGGTCTGTGCTGTTCTTGGTCTCCATCAGCAGCGAGTGGATTTTGCCTCGTGAGCTTCTCCACCGCCTTGATAACCTGCTATAATTGGGATGTCAGCACCTCGATTCTGAGGTCTGCCGTTGGCGCAGGGGTGTGAGTAGGCTGCCCGTGCATGGTAGGAACCGGTATAAGGACAGCCGGAGCGTTGGATGTGTCCCCTGGTTCATTGTTGTGTGACCCAGTGGTCACCATCTCTCTGGGATTTGGTAGTAGACAACGCTTAGTGTAAAGTTAAAAACTAGGTCGTCCCCACAGACTTCCTCCTTGTCATTGTCTCTGTCCTTGGTCATGGAAAGTGCTTAGCCTCACTCTCTTCCCCTTTCCTTGCTGTTAACATCTCCTATAAGGTGATGTACTTTTGTACACTTTTCAACATATTTGCCATGTTTGTTGGGGGCTCCAGGATGAGAAAGTTATAAAACAATTTTCTTGATGCTGGAGGTAAAGGCAGTGTCGGGTGTTTCGTCACTACAACCGTCGATCAGGGTTAGTTCATCATTGAAACGAGTCACATATTCCCTAGGTCTCCCCAGTTTTCTGCTTGAGGCTGAGCAGGTAATGGGGTCCCTTCCAGATCCGCTGGTTCCCCACAAATCGTGTGAAGAAAGCCTTCGCTAGGATTTGGAATGACTCGATGAACCTTGGCTGAAGGTTGTGGAACCAGGTCAGTGTAGCCTTCTTCAGGCTTTTAGGGAAGGTCTGGCACAAGACGGCTTTCGAACTTTCCTTCAACACCAACACATGGTGGTAATGGTGCAGGTGGCCAAACAGTTATGTGGTTCCGTCGTAAAACTCAAGCTTCGGGGGACTGGATTTCCTTTGCAAGGGTGCCTTCACGATCTCCTCAAAAAATGGGGGATCGTGATATTGTACAGGAAGTCCTGATATGTAGCTCCGAATCAGAGTGGATTCCTGACGATGGTCCTGTCAAACTCCGGAGCGTGGTCCCCTTGGTTTCCTGCATTTTTCAGGTTCCTCTCATGGTTGGTGTTATGGTGCTTGATGGGAATGTTGCCGCTCTTATTAACGCGCTCCCTGGTATCCTTTTTGGCAAGAAACCTATCTGGATTTTCACTATTCTCTGATGGCAGTTGTCGACCCTTGCTGAGTCTTTCCAGCACCTACATGAGGTGGCTTATGTACAGTAGAATTTGATCTATGCAGGGGTTTGTTACGGTCGTTCCAGTGGTGGGACCTTGCGGTTTTTCCTCTTCCACAATTGGATCGATTTCCACTGTCGCGCAATGTCTTCAGTGGATGTGTTGTCGGGCCCGACATTGTTGTTAGCTCGGGACCTGATGCTGGTGACCATGTTTTGAGACTTCATGAGTTGAATAGAGTTTGTATTTTTGCTCTAAGGAAAACTTTTTGTTCTACCCACGGACGACGCCAAACTGATGGGTCAAAATCCATCCTTGTTGATTTTTTTACCTGCAAAGACAAACAACGGTGAATCAGAGACTCCATTGTGGCGGCAAAATACACTCTGATGGTAAAGTCAGACACTGAACAAGGATGGCGATAGATTGATAAAATTAGGGTTGCATGTGTTCATTTCTCATCCGTTTTGTTCACCTTATATCAGTGTTCTAAAAAATGCTTGGCGGGCGGCAAGCAGGGGACTAGCGCCAAGAGGCCTAGGCGGGCTTTTTTTTGTATTATAATTTATAATTTTAAAAGTTAAGTATAGTAACATATCAATTATTTCCAATTCAATGCCAAGATACATATGCAAAATGTATAAACATGAAAATTTAAGCTTAAATTCATAATAACATAGAGTTCCATAGAGAAACAAAATAGTTGAAACTTGAAAGGCTAGGCTTCTATCTCTTCTTCATATCTTTCCATTCCAACAACCATCTCCGTATCAGACTCAAACTCAACATTCTCCTCTCCTTCTCATTCTCATTCCACTTCGGTGTCCTCATCAGATACAAAGTCTTCTTCATGAAGTTATCTTACTTCAACATTTCTAGAACTTCTCCTAGGCTCTAGAACAATATCCGCATTCGACGCCTCTCCAACTATTTTCAAGGGGCCAACTTCTTCATCACCACCATCAACAATCCATCATTGCGCCTGACTAACTTCACTAGCTAGTACATCTATTCCCTTCTCCCTCTCCCTTTTGTTCTTGTTGATAATCTTGGCATTGAATTAGACATAGACTAAATTATTCAAACATGATGCATCCAACCTATTCCTTTTCTTTGTATGTACCCCCTTAAAAGTGCTCCAAGTTCTTTCACGCCGGAAGAACTTGTAGTCAATGAGAGAATCCTTATAACCATTTTTTGTAATTTTGATACACAATTTCCATAGTTTGACCACCATCCAACTAAAGACGGAAAATAACATAATATTAGTAAATAAAAATATTAATTAGTAATTTAATAGTAAATAAAAAATTAAATTGTGAATATTCAATTATTCATACATACCTGGATCATAATTGTCATCATTCTTAGCGCATCACCTCTCGGCCAAAGCTTTTCCAAAGACACTTTTTTTTCTTATACTTCAACAACTCCATATTTGTCACTTGATTTTGCGCATCAATATCATTGGGGTAGAATGTTTCAACACACGTAAAAATCCCTTCCATTACAATTCATCATATTGTATGTTGTTTTCATCTTTGTAGAAGTAATAAGGGTTCAAAAAGTAGTCCACCAAATGTAATGAACTATCAAGCCGATCACGAGCTTTTGTATCAATGATATCTAGGATTGGACGATAGTTGGCCTCTTGATGTTTGAGTGCATTTTTAATATTTTTGTTTGCTTGTAGTAGTTCTCTGTACAAAAAAGCCATTGATGGCTTTCTATCCCCATCAACAAGGCAAAACACCTTAATTAAAGGAACAAACACTCAAGCAAAATGATACCCCATTCCAAAAACTCAAACTCAAAATGGTGGAATATCTCATCTTCCCTTTTGTACTCTTGGAGTGTTTGCATTGAACCCATACATCACTAGCAATCATAGACCTCAACTTACTCTTCTTTTCCATCAAGCTTTGCAAAATTAGGAAAGAAGTTGCAAATCTAGTGACCCCCGGCCTCACTATGTCTCTTTTTCATATGCTTTTTCATCAGTGCTAAGGTCTTATGATATGAATAAATGAAGATAGTACATGCCTTTGCCTTTCAATGACTCCTTTGAACCTAGGTTGGTTACAAATTCCTTGAAGCATGAGGTTCAATGTGTGAGTTACACATGAAGTCCAAAATATGTTTGGCATCTTCAACTTCAACATCCTTGTCGCTGCCATATTGTTAGAAGCATTGTCAGTCACCACTTGAGTTAGATTTTGTGGCCCAATTTCTTCAATACGCTTGTCAACATATTCAATTATATAGGACCATGTGTGTGCTTTCTCGGAGTCTTCCATAAAAGAAAGGAAAGTTGTGGCTTCCTTGCAATTGACACATAAATTCATGATGCTTATTTTTTTTCGGTCGTTCCAAGCATCGGTCATAATTGAGCAACCATTCTTTGCCCACTCTTTTTCTTGCTTCTTAAGTGAATTTTTAGTTCTCTCAACCTCTTCCTTCAATAATGGCTCCCTTAATAGGTATTGGCTTGGAGATCGGTAACCCAACCCAAATTGACCAACCGCTTCCACGAAATTTTGAGAACTATCATTATATATAGCATGAAAAGGAAAATCAGCTTCATACACCAATCGAGCCAACCATTGATGCACTAGATATGTTCTTTCCTTCCAAAGTGTTTCATTAATTTTTTGTTGTTGCATCTTCTTGCTTCCTTCCATTGAAGAATCAGGATTGATGGAGGATGCAAATTTATCCATAGGCCCAAGAAAAACGGTCTTTTTCTTGACCCTGCAACTTCAATATATTCATCTCATTCTTCAATTTTTTGAAGTTTAATTTTTTTTCCCTTTGTTTCCTCTTCTTGTTGTTTAATTTTTCTTTTTTATTTTTTTATTTTTTTGCTCCTTAGCGGCTTTTATATTTGGCTTTATCATCATCCGAAGATTTCAGGCACTTGGCTACACTTCCCTTTAATGTTAGTTATTTCTAGCTTCATTCTATATATTCCATCATTTATTATTTTCCCTCACAACTTACACTTCAACTTATCTAAGTTATTCGGAACTGCCAATATCGCATACTCCCATCCTACATCATTTGAACCACGCTTCAAGGAAGAACTCTGTATTTCCGACATTGTATTAGATGTTGCAGAATATGATATTACACGAGGAATTGTACCTAAACAAGACATTAATAAAATACTATTGGATATAATAAATATTGGAATCTAATAAATACTTCGTAAATATTCTGCAAAGTTGTTATTTTCATATAATATGTCTATGTTGACATCTCTGTATTTTTTTGTTTTTAGTTGTTGCAGGAGATGTTGGACCTGGCTATCAAGTACAACAAAATTGTTCAAGAGGAGGATGTACTACACATCAAAGTTGTATAAGCAGCACGAAAGAGAACTTCATAAATAAAAATTTGATTAGTTTCCCATACCAAATGGGACAGAAAAAGAAACAAAAAATCTTTCACTTTCAATCTAATTTCAATTCAATTAAATATTCTAGATTTTTCACTAAAATTATGCCAAGTTATAGTCGTAGAGAATAAAAAAGACTCAAGGAAGTTCCATCCTATAGTCGAATAGTGTTTAGTATATTCCATGTTATTAAAGCTAAGGCCAATGACATTCAGAATCACAAAGGTGCTAGGAACAATAATGTGATGCTGCTAGTTAAATTTGGGAGATGAGTACCTATGTTGTGGCTGGACAGAGCTCGGAGAGGATCAGAGGATGTGTTGTGGTTGGACCGAGATATATTAGATAGCGATGTGTTGTGGCTTGACAGAGATCGGACATCGTGTCTTGTGGCTGGACAGAACTTGGAGAGGAAGAGAAGATGGCGCTGGAGGCCCAGTAGTCCCTTTTCTTCTTCTTCTTCGTTTTTTCTTTCTTCTTCAATGCTTGCTCTGCAATTGCAAATGTGCAAAACCCTAGATCGATGGGAAGGAGTAGGATTCCTAAGGGGGCTATTTGCAACTAAAAAAAGAAAAAAACCGCCCAGATCCAAACCAGCCCAAAACCCGCCTAGGCGCCAATTTTTCACCCCGCCCAGCCATTACCTGGGCATCTCTCAGACGCCTAGGCGGCCACCTAGGCCGTTATTTTTAATACATATTTACTCACCCATGAACTGAGTCTCCTTTGGCACTTGGCTCTCTTTGGGACCCAATACTTGATTGGTCCAAGAGTTGCACAAATGGACCCTGGGCCTGCTATAGTCTAGAGATTTGTATTCAGGTCTTATTGTCCTGGGCCAAACTCCAAGATTTGCGCCATGTTGGGCTTCCGTGATCAGGGCTTGGCCGCGCCGCTAACTTAGGGGCTGAATAGTAATTAGTCTGGGTCTGAACTGGACCTAGCTTGGGCTTGCATTTGACTAGGTTAGGGCTTGATGTTGATCCGTGCCACGAGTTTGGTTGTGATCGAACGATTGTTTGATGTCTCATCACTGACCATTTCCATTTTTCAGAGTAGAAATGATGACAAGATGCAATATAAAATGGATCACATCCCATTCCTTGAAAAACAGGTGAATAAGATAAAAGGGAGCAAGAAAGCTTTTGCCAATGGATATGGAAAGTTTTTTGTTATCAGAAAATAATCGATTTGATTTTGTGAATGATGTGGCTATCGAAGTTAAAGAGTATGCAGAGAACAACTAGGACGAATATGGGAGAAAAAAAGTTGTTTGCTCAAGGCAAATGCAGAATGTCGTATTATATATTTTTTCGGTGATTTCAGAATTTCGTATAATATGCACCTCTTTATTATGTTGAAGGACAAAATCAAGTTCCGACTTATAAATCATCCTCACGGGTGAATTTTGTTGATAGATCAAACAACCATTTGATCATGAACGAACACGTGACACAAATCATATCCCATTAGGACAATTAGCAGGTCTGATTACTAAAGCTCAAAGAAGCATTAGTGAGGGACCACAGCACAGGCAAAAGGCAAAAACATCAGGCCCAAACGAATCTCTCTAGAGGACAGAGACGTTATGAAGGAGACAAGTCATGGCGGGAATCTCTTTCCCAAGGACGTATCTCAATGAAAAAAGATATCGTAATGAGAAACATCCCACTTCATGGAGCCATGCATGCGTAACTCATGTACAAAGTTAAATACTCTTATTATATAAGGTAAATGAGATAAACAAGGAATATATATACGAAAAAACCTACAACTATACGCTGTCCAAATTCATCATCTTCTTCAGTTTACTGACTTAAGCATCAGAGTACCTTCGGCCACCAACAAAGTGTTCTTTGACAATCTTACCCTGTTTTTGCAGGTCAGATCTCGAGAAAACAAATTTGGACGCATCAATTTGGCGTCGTCGATGGGGAAAGACAACTTCTTTCAAAAAAAAATATTGGTAGTTTTCTTAGAACGAACCAGCAACAAAAGATATAATGCAAATGGAACCTTCTATCAACTCTCAAGTTAGCAACACTCAGGATAATCCTCCCAATTGAAAAACTCAACTGCCAAGCAGAAACATCCCCAATCCAGCATTGGGAGGGTTAGTGGCGCAAAGCAGTGAGTTGCCATCATAAGATCTAGTTGCCCCCACCATTCGACTAGAACCCCAACAAGTCCCTAATCTTGGGGGAATAGTAATGGATCCCCGTGTGGATCAACTTTTGGCCCACATAGGCCAACCTACCAAAGTTGTCGAAAGACTCACATAAGAGTGTGTTCAACTTATTAAGCACATCAGAGATCCACCTCAACAAAACTCTGTAAATCTTCTTCAGGAGAACCAAGAAGCTCGTGCAGAGCTTTGAAGATCCAACCGTAGAAGAAACAAATCTTGAGACGGTGATTCCATAACTGGGGGATTTGTTCCCAAAATCCCATTCAGGATTGGAGTCACTGATCTAAACATGTTGTATGAACTTGCCATGCCACCTTTCTCTGATCCGATCATGAACATCCCTCTGCCCAAGAAGTTCATCCCGCCAAAGTTCGAATCTTTTGACGGCTCTACTAATCCATCAGATCATCTGTGCCACTTTCACCATGCCCAAAACCTTCTCAACCAGCCTCACATCCAGGTATTTGCCACAACCTTCAACACCAGATTCATTGGCAGTCGACGGATCATAAAGGGACCACATTGTTTGCTTCACATCAAGCAAAAACCTGATGAAACTCTCAGTGAATACGTTATAAAATTCACTAATGAGTTGGCCATGATTGATGGCTGCAGTGATGAACGGCTGTGACAACCTTCACTTTCGGACTCAAAGAATGACAATTATACAACTTTCTAACTTTGAAGCCTCCAAAGAGCATAGCGGCCTTGTTAAAGAGTGCAAAAAAAATACATCACTCTTAAAGAATTGTGGGGATGCCAAGAAAAACAACGAGTTTCACAAAAAATCTTTCCTGACAAACCGGGAAATGAGAGAAGACAGGAGGTGAGATGATAGGCCGTGGGAGGACAGCGGTAAATCCACATATGGCAAACATGATTTCGGGAAACTGCAGTTGGGCAGAGTAAAGCCCGAAAGTCAGTTAACTCGGTTGACGTGAAGTACATGTCGTATACAACTCTAAAAGCAAGTATGGAGACGATTCTAAAGACTATGACAAACTGGGAAGACGTCAAGTGGACACCAAACTGAAGGGAAATCCATCAAGACGAGATAAGAAAAAATTTGTTTTTTTTCAAAGATCATGGACACGATACCGATGATTGCCACAATCAGCGGACTACAATCGAATACTGGGTCCAGAGGGGACTACACGGTGAGTTCATTAGACTAAGGGAAAAATAGTCTAAGGAAAAAGAAAAGGTGGACCCCATAGTAGGACTAGATGAAGAAGCTAGAAGGTTGAGATACATCTTACATGGCACGATCGGAGATTAGGGACATCCTAACTCATCACAGAAGCTATTTATTAGAGAATTGCGGACAAGAACACGTAATCCTGATTCTCCCACCTAACACGCCAGAATAAACCGCCCAAACCCGATTCTGACTTTTTTCAAAAAGAGATAAGCAGGGTATTCATTTCCCCCAAAATAACACCCTAGTAATATCAATTTCGATAGCCAAAAGTGAAGTCCGGTGAGTACTCATCGATATGGGGAGTTCCACCAACCTCTTATACCTAGCAGCACTCTGCAAAATGCAATTCAACCAAAGAGGAATCAAAGCCGATCCGAAACAGATTCAAACACTCCTAAACATAAAAGGTGTATATAGCCTTAATGACAAGGTAGCAGCCCTTAATAGGTTCATCTCCAAGTCGTCAGACAAATGGCTCCTCTTTTCAAGATTTTCAAAGGGAACAAAACATTCAAATGGAATGAGGAATGCAAACAAACTTTACAAAACCTAAAGGCATACATGGGGAGTACAAAATTACTTTAAAAACCAAAGCCGGACGAGATGTTATACTTGTATCTATCAGTATTGGAATACGCAGTCGACTCTGCCCTTATACGTGAGAAGAAGGGAATAAATAAGTCAGTATACTACGTCAGAAAAACATTTGCGGACGTAGAAGCTATCTCACCTTGGAGAAATTAGCATTGGCACTAGTCGTGTCTTCCAGAAAGTTGCGCCCCTACTTCCAGTCCCACTCCATCACTGTAATGACCGAACATCCACTTCGATCATTGTTGCACAAACCTGATTTGTCCGGTAGAATGGTGAAATTGTGATAGAGCTCGGTCAGTTCGACATCAACTATGCTCCAAAAACAATAATAAAATCTCAAGCACAGACAGACTTCATCGCCGAATTCGTAGGCGGTGTATCAGGAGGAAATGATAAGGAACAAGAAACCGTTGAATCCCACTCTCACTGATGGATCCGGTGCTGTGAGGAGCATCAAACGAGATGGGAAACGGAGCTGAAATTATTTTATACACCCCAGATGGGATGACTTTGGAAAAGGCCATCAAATTTTATTTCAACGCCTCCAACAACGAAGCTGAATATGAAACATTAATAGCTAGACTACGATTAGCTAAACATCTCGAAATAAAAGAATCAATGTTTTCACTGACTCCAAATTGGCGGTCAATCAATTTAATGGCGAATTCCAAGTAAAAGACGCACGAACGAAATCGTACCATAAAAAAAACAAGTGACCTGATCGAAAACTTCAACGCAGTAATCGTTCGCGCAAGGGAAGACAACCACAAAACAAATAGCTTGGTGAAAAAAGTGCCACGTGCAAAAGAAGTAGTCAGTCCCCTTACCACAATACAAGAATGTTCAATCTTGGAGAATGACACACATGAAGTATGTACAACAAATCAGGAGGATAATTGGATGACTCCAAGGAACTCTGCCAATAGACAAGATGGAGGCTTGTAAGCTGTAGAATAGAGCAGCACGGTACACACTAATAAGCGACAGGCTATACAGGAAATCTATCACGGATCTGCTGCTAAGATGTCTATCACCCAATGCCGCCGACTATGTTCTTCGAGAAATTCATTTTGGCATATGCGGGAATCATCCGAGATGCAGAACACTGGCTCACAAAGCCCTAACATTAGGGTATTATTGTCTATCAATGCAAAAGGATGCCAAGGAACTTGTTTGATTGTGTGATAAATGCCAACGATTTGCTTCATTCACACATATGCCAGATCAAAACACGATCCTGTGAGTAGTCAGTTTCCATTCGCACAATGGGAAATGGATATTGTAGGTCCGCTTCCACTCTCCGACAGGAAGAAGTACATCCTTGTAGCAGTCGACTACTTCACCAAATGGATAAAAGTAGAACCACTGACGAAAATAAAAGAACCTCAGATCGAGAACTTCTTATGGAAATAAATAATATGCAGATTCGGAATCCTTAGAACAATTGTCACCCACAATGGGATCCAATTCGAAGGCAAAAAGTTTAAGAAGTTATGTGAGAACTTGAGCATTAATCACCACTTCTCAGCACTTGCTCATTAGCAACCTAACGAACAAATATAAGTTACCAACTAAACAATCCTCGAGGCCATCAAGAAAATTTTTGAGGCAACAAAAGGATTATGGGTAACTGAATTGCCAAGCATTCTCTGAGCCTATATGAAAACAAAAAAGGATTTCAACCGAAGAAATACCATTCGCCGTAACTTACAGGTCTGAGGCAATGGTACTAGCTGAGATTGGCATGTTAACCTACATAACCGAACAGTTCCAAAAAAAAAGACAACAATGAAGCGTTGTGTCTCGGACTAGGTCTTCTCGAAGAAAAAAGGACAAACCTTCAATCAAAATGGCGGCCTACCAATAGAGAATGGCCAACTATTACAATAAAAAAGTCAAACCCCGCTTATTCAAAATAGGTGATTGAGTACCAGAAAAATTCAGCAAAAAAGAAAAGAACCAGGTGCAGGGAAGTTAAACCCAAATTTGGAAGGGCCATACAAAGTGGCTAAAATCAATTGACCAGGAACACACTGGTTAGAAAATTCAAACAAAGAGCAACTCAAGAGGCCATGGAATGTAGAACGCCTGAAAAGGTATTATCAGTAAACTATTACATTCCAGAAAACTTCTGTCTTTTACTCCAGTAATTTCAGCTAGTCAGGACATCCAAGTCAGACTAGACAATTACTTAAAAAAAAATTGTCCGATCACTAAGTCAGACAATGAAGTGTATTAAGATAGTCAGGATATCCAAGTCAGACTAGACAATTACTTAAAAAATCTTCTTGTCCGATCACCAAATTGGACAACGAATTGTATTAGGCTATTCCGGACATCCAAGTCAGAGTAGACATTACTTAAAAAATCTTCTTGCCCTATCACCAAGTTGGGCAATGAAGTGTATAAACCTAGTCAGGACCACAAAGCCAGACTAGATATTTAAATTTAAAAATATTCTTGTTCAATCACCAAGTCGGGCAACGAAGTGTGCTAAGCTAGTTAGGACAACCAAATCAGGCTAGACATTTACTTAAATATCTTATTTTCTGATCACTAAATCGGACAACGAAGTGTGTTAAGTTAGTATGGATAACCAAGTCAGACTAGACATTTACTTAGAAATCTTCTTGTCTGATAACCAAGTCGGACAACGAAATGTATCAAGCTAGTTAGGACAACAAAGTCAGACTAATGAAATTTTCTTTTCTGAGCACCAATTCGGGCAACGAAGTGTATAGAACTAGTCATGACCACAAAGTCAAACTAGATGTTTAAATTAAAAAATCTTCTTGGCTGATCACTAAGTCGGACAACGAAGTGAATTCAGCTAGTCAGGACCACAAAGCCAAACTAGGTATTTAAAAATCTTTTTGGCTGATCGCCAAATGAACAACGAAGTGTATTTAGCTAGTCAACACAACCAAGTCAAACTAGTCATTTATTTCAAAAACCTTCTTATCCGATCACCAAGTCGGTCAATGAAGTGTACTTCACTAGTCAGGACCATCAAGTCAGAGTAGATATTTTATTCTAAGGTCTCAAGTCGGACAATAACCTATGCTCAGCCAGGCAAGGCCCCCATGTCCGCCTTTATATTTTATTCAAAATCTTTTAAGTCTAAACTGCAAATTTAGACCATGAAGTGTATCTACAAAGCCCGGACCTCTCAGTCAGGTTGGATTTATTATATTTTCTTAATCTAAGTTATCAATTTAGACTAATGTAACTACGAAGTCCAGACCTTAAAGTCAGACTACTCTACAAAACAAAACAATGATCCGACAAATGGGGAAGACATAACACAAAGAGACAAACAAGTACAGTTGAGCCAAAAAATAGAAATTGTATTCATGATTCAATCAGTTACATCTTCTGACGAAATTACACTAGGAATAGTTGGAGGTAAGGAATTATCGTCAGCAGGATCAGTTGGAGGTAGAAAATCATTATTTTCGTCGCAGGGTCACTTGGAGGAAGTGGAGCAGGATCTTTGTTGTCCGTGGAAGGAGTGGAGACATCTTCAAATACATGGTCACTATCGCACGATACTTGCTAAGGTCCCAACCCTCCTCCGCTTCCATATAATCGAGGAGGTCAATTCTGCTGAAGACAACCTTACTGAACTCCACATTAGCTGCATCAGCGTTAGGCTGCTGAGCAAGTTCAAACAATTGTTGTTTGTTCTGAGAAAGCTCTTTTTCAACCCAGATAACTTTTGAAATGTTTGTTATTTAAGGCTCATTTCCTCAAACCTGCTCTTTCACAGCAGTGACCTCCGCAGTCAACTACTCCACTTGCTTATCAACAGCCTCAGGTAGAGTAGATTGAAAACCCGCTATAGTAACTGCCTGATCACGAACTTCATTCGTGGCAGTCAATTCAGTTTTCATGGCTGATAACAAATATCGCAGCTTCGCAACCTGCTCACGAAAGTGGTCCATCTCCTCTTCTATGTAAGTCACTTCAGAAGCATACTTATCCTTGACGGCATCCACCTCATTCAAAGTATCCTGATAAGCATCTGCTCTTGATAAGCAACATTCACTTTCAACTTATCCACCAGAGTGAGAGCATCAAAAAGTTGTTGCAACTACTGTGCATACCTCTTCTCCAAGGCATACACCTGTTTACGGGTGGCCTGATACTTGGACTCCATCTCCTAGCATAAGTGAGATGGGACATCCCATGTTCATAGCAAAGAAAACATGTAAAAAAAAGTTGAACTTTTAACCTCCATTATTTGTTTAACAACTTTGTCAAGGTAATCTCCAACAGAATGAACAAACATGGGAGCTTTATTGATCAACCACTGATGCCAGGAGTTTATATGATTGTGTGCACCTTCCTGTACGTCAATTTTTGGATGCCAGGAAAACCCACCATCTGTATTGATATGGATGGCGTCAGGAATGAGTTCCTTCCAGCTAACTTGTGCGTGGAGAATAAAAGGGTCAAGGATGACTGAGATGCCACCCTTGGTCACCCCAGCAGTGACCAAAACATCGGTGATGACAAACACACCACCCTTCCCTTTCTTGTCAGGAATGACAACAGTAGATATGGATGGAAAGGAGGAGAGTCAGAAAACTCCTTCATACTTGGATCAACCGGAGGAAGAGACTTGGAGCTTTGACCCTGATCAACAACAACCTCGTCAAAAGCAGGATTGTATTCGAAGTTGTCCAAAGACAGCTCTGCGTTTGGATCCTGAGACTATTTCAGCGGAAGTTGTGTCATCTTATTTGAAATGACACAAGCTTACTTATCTGATACCTTGTTGAGGTCTGTCACGCCAGCAAAAGCAAGGAGGTCCTTCTCATATTCACCTCGTATAGATCAGATAGCGGACGTTACATTTGGACATGAGCTCCTTAGTTCATGGATGCTTATTTTGGTTATAACCAAATACAGATGCATCCACCGGACCAGGAGAGGACATCGTTCATAATAGAAAGAGGCATGTACTGCTATTGGGTGATGTTGTTCGGATTAAAGAATGTCGGAGTAACGTATCAATGCCTCGTCAACAAAATGTTCAAAGATGAGATTGGCAAGACCATGAAAGTATATATTGATGATATGCTAGTGAAAAGCCTTCACAAAGATGACCACATCAAAGACCTACAGCAAGCCTTCTCCCAACTCAGTAAGTACAAAATGTAATTCAATCCAGAAAAGTGTACATTCAGACTAGAATTGGGAAAATTTCTCGGGTATTTGGTCAACCAAAAAGGAATCAAAGCTGACTTGAAACAGATACAAATAGTCCTAAACACGCAATCGCCCACCAACATAAAAGGTGAACAAAGTTTTAACGGCAAGGTAGCAACCCTTAATAGGTTCATCTCCAAGTCGTCAGACAAATGGCTCCCCTTTCAAGATTTTGAAAGGGAACAAAACATTCAAATGGAATGAGGAATGCAAACAAACTTTCCAAAACCTAAAGGCATACATGGGGAGTACAAAATTACTTTCAAAACCAAAGCCAAACGAGATGCTATACTTGTATCTACCAATATCGAAATACGCAGTCAGCTCTGCCCTGATACGTGAAGAAAAGGGAATAAATAAGTCAGTATACTACGTCAGCAAAACATTTGCAGACGCATAATCTAACTATCTCACCTTGGAGAAATTAGCATTGTCGTTGGTCGTGTATTTCATAAAGTTGCGCCCCTACTTCCAGTCCCACTCCATTACTGTAATGACCGAACATCCACTTCGATCATTGTTGCACAAACTCGATTTGTCTGGTAGAATGGTGAAATGGTGATAGAGCTCGGTCAGTTCGACATCAACTATGTTCCCAAAACAACAATAAAATCTCAAGCACTGGCGGACTTCATCGCCGAATTCATAGGCGGTGTATCAGGAGGACAATGATGAACAAGAAACTGTTGAATCCCACTTTCACTGATGGATGTTGCACTGTGAGGAGCATCTAACGAGATGGGAAACGGAGCTAAAATTATTCTATACACCTCAGATGGGATTACTTTGGAAAAGGCCATCAAATTTTGTTTCAACACCTCCAACAACGAAGTTGAATATGAAGCATTAGTTGCTAGACTATGATTAGCTAAACATCTCAGTAAAAGAAATCAATGTTTTCATTGACTCCAAATTGGTGGTCAATCAATTTAACGGCGAATTCCAAGTAAAGAACCCACGAATGAAAACGTACCATCAAAAAACAAGTGACCTGATCAAAAGCTTCAACGCAGTCATCGTTCGACATTGTGCAAGGGAAGACAACCACAGAGCAAATAGCTTGGCGAAAGAAACGTCACGTGCTAAAGAAGTAGCCATTCCCGGTATCACAATACAAGAAAGTTCAATATTGGAGAACAACGTACATGTAGTATGTACAACAGATCACGAGGATAATTGGACAACTCCAATTATGGCGTATATACAAAACGGAACTCTGCCAACAGACAAGATGGAAGCCTGTAAGCTGCGGAATAGAGCAGCACGGTACACGCTAATAAGCGACAGGTTGTACAGGAAATTTGTCACAGGACTGTTGCTAAGATGTCTATCACCCAATGACGCCGACTATGTTATTCGAGAAATTCATTTTGGCATATGCGGGAATCATCCGAAATGCAGAGCATTGGCTCACAAAGCCCTAACATTAGGGTATTATTGGCCATCAATGCAAAAGGATGCCAAGGAACTTGTTCGATTGTGTGATAAATGCCAACAATTTGCCCCATACACACATATGCCAGTTCAAGGCACGATCCTGTGAGTAGTCAGTTGCCATTCGCACAATGGGGAGTGGATATTGTAAGTCCATTTTCACTCTCCAACAGGAAGAAGTACATCCTTGCAGTAGTCGACTACTTCACAAAATGGGTAGAAGAGGACCATTGCTGAAAATAGGAGAAGCTCAGATTGAGAACTTATGGAAATAAATAATATGCAGATTCAGAATCCTCAGAACATTTGTCACAGACAATGGGACCCAATTCGAAGGCAAAAAAATCAAGAAGTTATGTGAGAACTTAAGCATCAATCACTACTTCTCAGCACCTGCTCATCAGCAGCCTAATGGACAAGTAGAAATTACCAATCGAACAATCTTGTAGGCCATCAAGAAAAATCTTGAAGCAACAAAAGTATTATGGGTAACTTAATTGCCAAGCATTCTCTGGGCCTATATGACAACAAAAAAGGATTCCAACCGGAGAAACACCATTCGCCGTAACTTACATGTCCAAGGCAATGGTATTAGCTAAGATTGGCATGTCAACCTACATAGCCGAACAGTTCCAAATAGAAGACAACATTGAAGCATTGTGTGTCGGACTAGGTCCTATCAAAGAAAAAAAATGGACAGAGCTTCAATCAAAATGGCGGCGTACCAACAAGGAATGGCCAACTATTACAATAAGAAAGTCAAACCCCGCGCATTCAAATTAGGTGATTGAGTACCAGAAAGATCCAGCAAAACAGAAAAGAACCGAGTGCAGGAAAGTTAAACCCAAAGTTGGAAGGGCCATACAAAGTGGTTAAAATCAATAGACCAGGAACATACTGGTTAGAAAATTCAAATGGAGAGCAACTCAAGAGGCCATGGAATGTAGAACGCATAAAAAGGTATTATCAGTAAACTATTTCATTCTAGTAAACTTCCGTCTTTCACTCCAGTAATTTCAACTAGTCAGGACATCCAAGTCAGACTAGACAATTACTTAAAAAATTATTTATGTTCGATCACCAAGTCGAACAACGAAGTGTATTAGACTAGTCCGAACATCCAAGTCAGACTAGGCAATTACTTAAAAAATCTTTTTGCCCGATCACCAAGTCGGGCAAAGAAGTGTATACAACTAGTCAGGACCACAAAGTCAGACTAAATATTTAAATTTAAAAATCTTCTTATCTGATCACCAAGCCGGACAATAAAATGTACTAAGGTAGTTAGGACAACCAAGTCAGGTTAGACATTTACTTAAAAATCTTTTTTTCTGATCACCAAGTCGAACAACGAAGTGTATTAAGTTAGTCTGGATAACCAAGTCAGACTAGACATTTACTTAGAAATCTTCTTGTCTGCTAACCAAGTCGAACAACGAAATGTATTAAGCTAGTTAGGACAACCAAGTCAGACTAAACACTTACTTAAAAAATCTTCTTTTCCGACCACCAAGTCGGGCAACGAAGTGTATAGAACTAGTCAGGACCACAAAATCAGACTAGATGTTTAAATTAAAAAAAACCTTCTTGTCTGATCACCAAGTTGGACAACGAAGTGTATTCAACTAGTCAGGACCACAAAGCCAAACTAGGTATTTAAAAATCTGTTTGGTCGATCGCCAAACGAACAACAAAATGTATTTAGCTAGTCAACACAACCAAGTAAGACTAGACATTTATTTCAAAAACCTTCTTACCCGATCACCAAGTCGGACAATGAAGTGTACTTCACTAGTCAGGACCACCAAGTCTGCTTTTACATTTCATTCAAAATCTTTTAAGTCTAAATTGCCAATTTAGACCATGAAGTGTATGTACAAAGCCCTGACCTCTCAATCAGATTGTATTTATTATATTTTCTTTATCTAATTTATCTGTTTAGACTAATGTATCTACGAAGTCCAGACCTTAAAGTCACAGTACTATACAGAACGAAGACAAATGGGGAAAACATAACACAAAGAGACAAACAAGTACAGTTGAGCCAAAAAACAAAAAAATTACTCATGATTCAATCGGTTACATCTTCAGAGGGAATTGCAAGAGGAACAGTTGGAGGTGAGGAAGCATTATCGGCAGGATCAGCTGGAGGTAGAGAAGCATTATTGTCGTCACAGGGTCAGTTGGAGGAAGTGGACCTGGATCTTTGTTGTTCGCGGAAGGAGTGGAAACATCTTCAAATACGTGGTCAACTATCGCACGATACTTGCTAAGGTCTCAGCCCTCCTCCGCTTCCGTATAATTGAGGAGGTCAATTATGCTAAAGACAACCACATTGAACTCCACATCAGCTGCATCAGCGCTAGACTGCTCAGCAAGTTCAGACAATTGTTGTTTGGCATGAGCAAACTCTTTTTCAATCCTAAATAACTTTTGAGATGTTTGTTCTTTAAGGCTCATTTCCTCAAAGTTGTTCTTTCACAGCAGTGTCCTCCATAGGCATCTACTCCACTTGCTTATCAGCAGCCTCACGGGGAGCAGACTGAAAACCCGCTATAGTAACTGCCTGATCACGAGCTTCCTTCGTGGCGGTCAACTCACTTTCCGTGGCTGATAACGAATATCGCAGCTTCGCAACCTGCTCATGAAAATGGTCCATCTCCTTCTCTGTAGAAGTCACTTCAGAAGCATACTTATCCTTGACGGCTTCCACCTTGTTCAAAGTATCCTGATAAGCGTTAACCATCTGCTATCAATAAGCAACATCCACTTTCAACTTATCCATCTGAGTGAAAGCATCAAAAAGTTGCAGTAGCTGCTATGCATACCTTTTCTCCAAGGCATACACCTGTGCACGGGCAACCTGATTCTTGGACCCCATTTCCCAGCATAAGTGAGATGGGACATCCCCTGTTCAGAGCAAAGAAAAAATGTCAAAAAAAAGTTGAACTCTTAACCTCCATTATTTGCTTCACACCTTTGTCAAGGTAATCTCCAACAGAATGAACAAACATGGAAGCTTTATTCATCAACCACTGATGCCAGGAGTTGATATGATTGTGTGCACCCTCCTGTACGTCAATCTCTGCATGCTAGGAAAACCAACAATCTGTATTGATATGGATAGCCTCAGGAATGTGTTCCTTCCAGCTAACTTGTGCGTGGAACATAGAAGGGTCAGGGATGACCGAGGAGCCACCCTTGGTCACCACAGTAGTGACCGAAACACCAGTGATGACGGACACACCGTCCTTCCCTTTTTTGTCAGGAACGACAACAGTATATATTGGACGAAAAGGAGGAGAATCAGACAACTCCTTCATACTTGGATCGACAGGAGAAAGAGACTTGGAACTCTGACCCTGATCAGCAGCAACCTCGTCAAAAGCAGGATCGTATTCGAAGTCTTCCAAAGACAGCTCTGCATTTGGATCCTGAGACTATTTCATCGGAAGTTGTGTCATCTTATTCGAAATTACATGAGCTTACTCATCTGATACCTTGTTGAGCTCTGTCACGCCAGCAAAAGCAAGGAGGTCCTTCTCATAGTCACCAAATGGAGCACTCTCGAAAGCCAGTTGCATCTCCTCATCTTCCTAAGCAACAAGATGGGAGTCATTCTCATGGTTCTTCTTAAAAAAACCAGAAATCTTACTCCCTGGAACCACAAGAATAAGTGCAGTCGGAACATCCCTCGTGGCAGATACGATCCCAGCAGAAGAACCCCACCCAACAAACCTCTTCCCCTTTAAAGGCCGACCAACATCAACCAAATAGCTTACGACCTTCCTTTTGGAAGGACTAGGGGGCTCGAAACCTTCCTATTCCTCATGGTCAAATCCACATCCCGACCACCAATGCTAATATGAGGATTCCTCCTCGTGGTCAAATCTAAATCCAGACCACCAATACTAATAGGACGACCTGGTTAAGCAACAATGATGCCAGAGTAACGTTCATAACAACCAAGGATCATTCCTGAGCATTAAGGCTGTAGAGGCCACTTTCATCAACAACCTCCACCTGGAGTACCTCTGGAGTACCTCTTCGAGTAACGTCCAAGGAAGGGAAAGGAACCGAGCCTTCATCTCCTGCTGTCAGTTGCAAGTTGTTCAGGTTCCTGGGGGTCCTGAACGACGTGAGAATCGATTTACGGTCAAGGTTGAAATAACCAGATTCCATGGAAGCATAGAACCATGTTCTCTGTCAGAACTTGAAATATCTTTTGGCTTGCCTGGACAAACAGGTGAAATCATATAGTAGGCAACATTTTTGTTGAACGTCAGCAT
The DNA here is from genome assembly GCA_963556465.1 of Berberis vulgaris. Lineage (NCBI taxonomy): Eukaryota > Viridiplantae > Streptophyta > Magnoliopsida > Ranunculales > Berberidaceae > Berberis > Berberis vulgaris. Next base: position 28,687,214 of record OY747131.1, on the reverse strand, counting down.
CAACAGACGGTACAAAATATTCATTCTCGCACAGACGGATCCCAACCCACAGACCCTTCACCAAAGAACCAACCAAACCCCTCTAGCCATTGAAACCTAACTGAGCAGGATAAATACTGATCAAATCCAAATAAGCCCATATGATATCCAAAACTGGGAAAGGGTGACCAGCCTTAAACATTCCAGGGTACAAGGCTATGAAATCATCCCTCGTGGCAGAGACGACCCTAATAGAAGAACCCAACCCAACAGACCTCTTCCACTTTGAAGGCCACCCAACATCGACCAATCCACTTACGACCTTCCTTTCGAAGGACTACGGGGCCTCGGAGCCCTCCTCTTCCTCGTGGCTAGATCTGCATCCCGACCACCAACACTAACAGGAGGGTCCATGTTCCTTGTGATCAGATCCGCACCCTGACCACCAGCGCTAAGAGGGGGACTAGGTTGAGCAACAATGACACCAAATTCACGTTCATAAACAAACAACGATTGTTCCTGAGCATTAAGGTCATAAAAGCGACTTTCGTCAACAACCTCCACCTGGAGTACTTCTTTGAGTGTCGTCCAAGGAAGGGAAACGAATCAAGCCTTCGCTTCCTGTTCTTCTGAAGACAGTTGCAAGTTGTTCAAGTTCCTGGTGGTCCTGAACGACATGAGAATGGGTTTACGATTAAGGTTGAAATACCCAGATTCCATGGAAGCATAGAATTAGGTCCTCTGCCATAACTCGAAATCATATTTGGGCTTGCCCAGACAAGTAGGAAAAATCAGATAGCAAACAACGTTTTAGTTGAACTTCAACGTCATAAGAGAATGCAACACATTCTTGTTTAGACGGATCCCAGCCCACAGAGCCTTCAACAAAGTACCAATCAAAACTCTCCAGTCATTGGGACCTAACTGGGCAGGAAGAACATCGATCAAATCCAGATAAGCCCATATGATATCAGGAATTGAGAAGCGAAAACCAACCCTAAACATTCCAGGGTACAAGGCTATGAAACCAGCTCTTGGCTGGATATGGCTATCACCATCTCGTGACAACACAAGATACAAGTTGGACGGAAGAGAATATGTATGAAGGAGGTCATCCAAAATGGCCTAGGTTGCCAGCATCAACTAAAAAAACTCCGCACAGGCGATCAAATGATCGCCGGTCAGAGATCTTTTGGACTTTATGGTGAAAAGCTTGTTAACTTGAAAAGTAAAAGGAAGAATAACAAACAAACTCGGCAAATGAAAGGAGTAAAAAAGGCAACACAACTCTTTAACGCCCTTATATAGGATTAGAAGACAAAAAGACACTAATAGCAGATCGTGTAGGAAATGATGGTTGCACGAAACCCTAAAATCACACCAAAATGAGTTGATTGATGACCGTCGCACAGTTAGTGGTCATGCAAGCTAGCCCACTAACTAAGGGAGTAGCTAATGATACATCAAGCAATCATTCAATCGTGACAGAACACATGGCACAATCATCTCTCATTAGGGACAATTAACAGGTCCAATCACTAAAGCCTAAAGAGACATTAGTGATGGACCACGACACTGGCTAAAGGCCCAAACAAATATCTCCCTAGAGGACATAGACGTTACGAATGAGACAAGTCATGGTGGGAATCTATCTCTCATTGACGTATCTCAATGAAGGAGGAGACCGTTATGAGAAACGTCCCCCTTCATTGTGTCATGTATGCTTAAGTCATGTATAGAGCTAATTACTCTTATTATATAAGGTAAAGGAGAGAGAAAGGGAAGGTACATACGGAAAACCCTACAACTATACTCTGTCCAAATTCATCTTCTTCCTCAATTTACTGACTTAAGCATCAGAGTGCCTTCAGCCACAAACAAGGTGGTCTTTGGCAATCTAACCCTGTTTTGCAAGTCAGATCTCCAGGAAAACGAATTTGGACGCATTAATTTTAAACTATTTATCTTTATGTATATTGCAAACTGATCATGTTGATCGACACGAAACAAATGTGATCGATTGGGCTCTAATTAAAAAAATGTTGGCTTCCATTTGGTTAGATTGAATGCTTCATTGTTGGCTTGGTCTCTAGTTTGGATCCAGTTCTTCTATGTTTATGCTTGGATTGTTCTAGACATGAAGTTAAAATCACTGCAAGTTGTTGAAGTAGATAATGAATTCCTTCCTATTTATATTAAAGAAAGTAAAACTTTCATAAATATATACGAGTATAAAACAATCTAAACTACATAACTCTCTTCTTCAAATGAACAGTAGAAGAGTATGTCTTCAACTCTAATTTTACTTTCTGATTTTGCCCTTCCATATTCTTAATAATTACATGTAATTTATTTGTGTCTTTTAATTGAAAATACTATTCCATTTTTAAGCACTTCTGCCTTCCCAAATTCAGATTATTTATAATCAAACCCAGCCCATTTCAATATTCATTAATTATACCTAAGCACCTAATATAGTTTATTTAAAGTCTTCCAATTATTTATAAATTATAAATAGGCCCTTACATTTAACTTTTTCATTTGTTCATTTTGCCTTCTACATTTCATAATTTTTACAATCCAAACCAGCCCCTCTTATTCATTGATATATTATATCTAAGCCCCTAACATAATTTATTATTATCTATAAATTATAAAAAGACCATTACAACTAACTTTTTATTTATTTTCCATTTAGCCATTCACATTTCATATTTTGACAAACAAGATAGTTCTTCCAAAATATTGATTAATTATATTTAAGTCTTTAATATAGTAATTTATTTGAAGTCATCTAATTATTTATAAACTATATATAGGCCTTGAAAATTTAAAAAAAAAAAAAAAAAAAAAAAAGTATTGAATGATGCACACGTGGTGCACGTCCACCCCTAATCAAAACTTGCACGTCCACCCCTAATCAAAACTAACTTAAATTGGTAAATTAATTTGTTTGATTTAATTGTCAGGATGTTCTTGCGAGATATTTCATTTTAGTATAAATTAAAAAAAATAAAATTACAATTTAGAATTCCTGTCAACTTTATTGCTCCAATCAATTCACAGAAAAACTCACTGAACCTCAAACTTGTGAGCATTTTCTGTTAATTTGTCGGAAAGCAATTCTAATCTCACTTCTTTCGTAATTATTACATCCCTGAATCTACGGTGCCTGGTTCAGGGTGCCTGTTTGGTGCCAGCGTAGTCGTGCTCTTATTACATTGTAGGTATTTTGAACAATTAAACATGGTTTACATCGTAGGTATTTTGAACAATTCACTTGTATTCACTTATAAGACACCTGAATTCTTTTGATAATCAACAGCTTCAATATCACAACAAATATTCAAATAGCCAATCATTATATAAAAACAAATGGGAATTAGAAGCGCAAGATACGCGAACCCTCCTTCTCGGAGATAGACTGACTCTTTACACTTTTCTTCTTCTATAGACAGGTGAAAAAGAATAGGAAGGGAACTGTAGCATATTTTAAATTTCAATTTATTGGTCAGGTTTTGAACCATCTCTTTGTTTCTTTCTTAGCACTTTGGGAGCTGGAACCAATTAGGTTCTTAAGTGACATGCCCTTTCTATTCCGTGCCCTGCCTGCTTCTCTCAGGAGCTCGGTTAGCCTTTTCTTCTCATCATCAACATCAGGGTTTGCTGTTCCAAGCTTTTCTTCCCTCACCTTAAGAATGTATTCCAATATCTCAATAGCATCTTCTACTCTGGAAGACAAGAACCATGAATATTCAATAATAAAGCACATCACGTATAGCTGCCTTTTTTCTTTTTTCTTTTTTGCTTAACAGCAAAATCACCCTAGTTCATATACAGTTGAATGTGCTTGGTTATTTAAGCAATAGAATCTACAATAAACACTGTAAGAGATGGTAACAAATGCATAAAGATTCACAATTGATGACCCAGTTTTCCGTGTTATGTATAAAAATAGTATCCATGCATTTTGACCCGTGACTGCATTACTTGATATGGTATCAAATACCGAAAGGGATTGCAGGGTGAATGTAGACTTTGAAGCTTCGAGATGTTATATCCAAGCGTCTAACTGGTACGTAGCTGTCTTTCCATGTTGCTCAATTAAGGAAATGATTTTTTTTTTTTTTTTTGGGGGGGACTGTGTAAAATCTTGTCAAACTTTGTAATAAGGTTAAATTTACTAACTCGTCTAGTTTTACTTGATTGCACGAGTAATTTAAGGTAGAAGTAGGCTCATCTATTTTCATACAAGAAATTCATTCTCCTACATGGCGGTGGACTTATTTAGTCACCTAGGGAGGAATACCAACAGTCTAACAAATTATTGAAGTTGGATTAAAAAGATGCAGATTGCTCAAAACAAAAGCATTTTTACCTGCCCATGGCATCGTAAGTTGCTGCAAGATTGCTATAGACCCCAAGGGTATCTGGATGACATGAACCACACTCCTGCTCCAGTACCTCTCTTGCTTCTTCAAATAACTCGGCAGCCTCTTCTATCTTGTATATCTGTACACAAGCCAATCCCATTTGGTTTAGGACGACACCAAAAAATGCTGTTTTCTTCTCCCCACTGGTTCTAAGCTTAGCTACAGCTCTCTCGAAAGAGCTCCGAGCCTCTCCGTATCTCCCAACCATATAAAATATCACACCCATCTGTGCTTCTATCCCTGCGATTGTGTTACGTTGTCCTGGCATGTCTTCCAACAACTTCATAGCCTTTTGCAAGAGTTTCAGTGCCTCTTCAGGCTCATTTACAGATTCATAGATAGCAGATACTTCAGTCAGTCCATTGGCAATCTCCTCTGCTGTGCTCCCTGGTACTGGCTTTGCATATATCCTTATTGCATTCTCACAATAGGATTTAGATTCTCTGTGTTTGCCTGTTTTATAGTAAAGATCAGCAAGACGGACAATCACTGATGCCACTGAAGGGTGATTGTCACCCCTGGTAGATTTGAATACTGTAAGGGCCTTTTGGTAGGAGAAAACAGCCTCATCAAAGCGGCAAAGTGAGAGATAAATATCCCCAATGCCAACATCTATAGCCGCAACGTCATTATCCTGTCCATTGGCAAGCATGGCCATACTGGCCAAGACAAGATGCTCAAGTGCAGATTCATAGTCTCCTTTCGCTTCGCAAATGAGAGCCATAAGGCGGCGATCAGCCGCTTCCTCGAGGGATGCAGGTTCACTGTGTTCACGGTGAATGTTGAGGGTCTTTTTGCAGAGAGTTTCTGCCTCATCAAATCGCATTGCTTGAACATTGGCCTCAGCTAAGTACCTGGTGTTTTTCAAAATATGGAAAGTATACTCGAGAAAACATGTAATGTGCAAGTATACTCAAGAAAACATGTAATGTGCAATGGTGTAGATTTAAGGTGGTGGAATTGTTCATTTTATCCATCTCAGTCAAATTCAAGTATGAAGGAGAAGAATAAGAGCATATTCACAGTAGAAAATCACGTTCATCAACAGTTCAACATGATCTACCTGAGAAGAGCACTCACCGCCATTTTGGATGTGGATTGAAAATTCGACACTTTACACCAAAAAAAACATGAATAGTAGCAGTGTAAAAATTCACATTTAGCCTATTTTACACCCGTATCCACAAGTTGCAAGCTGACCTATCCAAAACACAGTTATTGTGGATGATCGAACTACAGTAAGAACCTTTGTAAGACAGGAACAGGAGGTAAAAGATAAGGGAGTTCATTTTTCTCAATCCCTAATCCTTTTCAAATTTTCTAGAGAAACTCCGGGAAAAACCTAAACTACCCTTTGTTTTAGTTATTTGTTTTTTTCCCTCTCAAAGTCAAACTGTCAACCTCTATGCTAATTTTTTCTCCCATTTTATATCTTCTTCTTCTACCTCAAAAGGCCAACATGAAAGCACACCTCAAATTGTGATAATCCTTCTAACTTTAGATTGCAAACAGCAATCAATCAAATTGTGATAATCCTTCTAACTTCAGATTGCAAACAGCAATCAATCCCCCCCCCCCCCCCCCCCCCTTTTTTTCAAAAGAACAGACGGAGGTTTCGTAGATTTTTTTTGTTGGGGAAGACAATCAGAAAAGGTTAAGGGAAAAAAAAAACGCATCAATTTGGCATATTGCATTTTTTGTGGAAGAGAAAGAAAATCTTCTCTAATATTGCAAATTAAGAGTTCTAATTTATTAATTTTGGTTTTTTTTGGAAATCATGGAGTTTGTTTTATGAATTCCCAAAAATAATAATAAACATATTAAATTTATCTTATAAATCAGAATGGTGTTTCACGTTAGAGACTAGGGTATTTCCCGTGCCGTTGACACGATAAAAATTTAACACGATAAATAAAGTTTCTTCTACTTTATTTTTCTAGCATCGACGCCCCATTATATTTTTTCAAAACTTGATTAAGCCAATATATTATTGATCGACCTTAAGTTTTCATCATTCATACTTACATGCCTAATCATCACCATCAACAATTGAAGAAAAAAAAATATCAAAATATTGGGTATGGGAATCGAACACGCGCACTCTTGGTGCATTAAGTTCTATGTGATCCGTGAGGTGTTCATGTTTGGGCAAATCTCAACCGCCTTTTATCTCCAACCCCAAACACTATCCTGATTTGTAATATAGATAAAAGACGGTTTTGATTGAAAGTTGCAGAAGATGTTGATGGTGGAGATTCACTATCAGCAAGGGCGTGTTTGTGAATAAGTTGCAAGTAGAAAGGCAAAGAAAATGAAAAAAATGTGAAAAAGATGGTGGAATGCATATGTGGCGAAGAGATAAAATTGTGTTTTTTTTTAATTGCATTTTAGTAAATTTGGTATCGTCTTAACTATCTACTTAGTTGTCAGATTTTAGTAACTTGGTATGGTATGGTTGAAATGCACCATTGAAGATGTTTCCAATGAAACCAATCATTAATATCCATATAACAAATCAGAATCATATTTTAAGTTGGAGATAAAAAATGGTTGAGATTTACCCAAAAATAAAGATCTAACGGATCACATAAAGGGGGAGGGCTGAAATTTATGTTCACATAGGACTGAAATGCCTCTGGCAAAAGTTGAAAATTCTTCTCCTACCACAATTTAATGTGTTTAATAGATTTATTTAGTTGCATTTTTTTTCACATATTTCATATACCGTCAAAATGCATTATATATATATATATATATATTTTTTTTTTTTTTTTTTTTTTTTTTTATGTATTCTCGAAATTTGTATGTTTTTTCTTTACAAACCGAAATATTTCTTAAAATCAGGAAATCGAAATTAACTCGAAAAACGAAAGCACAATCCTTGCATCTATCTTACAAATCAACATCAGCTAGGAATTGAAAGTTTAGGAAGTTGTTGAGAGCTGAGATTCATTCACTATAGTGACATGTTTGTAAATGTGAAACATGTACAAGGGCAAAAAAAAAAAAAACTTAAAATGAGTATGTGGAATGTGCATGTATATGACGAGGAGATAAAGTATTATGTTTTTTTTCCTCAAAATAAAAATTGTTATAATTATCCATGGAATTAGGGGTGGGCAATGTCGGTTCGGTTCGGTTTTGAGACCCAAACCGATTTCATTCGGTTTGCCCAAAACCCAAACCGAAACTGAATTTTTTATTTGTAAACCGATGAATTCGGTTGAACCGAATTTCGGATCGGTTCGGTTCGGTAGGGTCGAAATTTCAGGCTCAAGCATTTGAAAGACTTCCATTAAAACATGTCCAATTTTTTTACAGGCCCAATTTTTTTACAGACCCAATTTTTAGCCCAAAATTAAAAACTTTGAGAAAATGGGGTGATTCAGTGCAACAGGGTGTACTGCAGTGCATTTGTTGCACTAATTAGGTACTGACACCTACATGTTATTTAGTTATTTATATATATTTAATGAATCGGTCGGTTCAAAACCGTAAACCGATTTCGAACCGTTTATAATCGGTTCGGTTCGGTTTAAATTATTTTCTTTCTACTCATATTTCGGTTCGGTTAAAAATCGGTTCGGTCAGTTAACCGAATTTAAATCGGTTTTTGCCCACCCCTACATGGAATTATTGAATTTCAATAAACTTGATATTCGTAAAAAACATTTTCATTAAAACCAATGATCAATACAAACGCTTCAAACTTTAGTTTGATATTTTATTGAAGTTAAAGTTTGGGGGTGAAGTCACTCGTGTGGTTTGAAAATGTTTTTTTTTTCACGAGTGACCGTAGCGGCCACGAGTAATACGTTAGTAAAACATAACATAAACATTACCTACAAGTCTCAGCAACTCTTGGATCTATCTCTCCCAAGGTCTCCATCTGAATCTTCAACCCCGCGTGGTAACACTGAATCGAGCGATCCAACTGCCCCAGCATGGAACACGTGTCCCCCAACTGCATATACCCCGAAAAAGCAGCGAGTGCGTGCTGAGCCGATCCCCTATCCAAATCCGGAACCGCAATGGCCCGCTCCAGAACCGGGACCGCCTCGTCGAACCGGCCCAAACTGCAATAAATCGCGGCCACCACGTGCAGACTCATCGCCAGATCGAGACTCGGCTCTCCCTCCATTGCACACCTCTCGAAGGATTTCGAGGCTCGGATGGCCAGTTCCAAGGCCTTGGTGGGGCTGTCACCCGTGGCGATCATGTCGCGGGCGAGCTTGAGTAGGAACGGGCCCAGATCGGGGTTGTCCAGGGCCGATTCATCGATTTCTACTGGAACACTGCCAGTGGGGCTCTTTTTCTTCTTCTTCACAACTACTGAAGGGGAAATTCTTGAAGTGGATGGCGATGGGGTTCGCCTCGGGATTGGCGAAGATCTGTTGTTGTTCGTGATGTCTTCTTCTCCTCCTCCATGGTTATGGTTGTTATTGTTGTTTGAAAAGAGAAGTGCGAGTGAAGGAGGGGTTTTTGGTGGGGTTTTTACTGAAACCAAACCCGGCATTTTGATCACCACCAGTTGTTTTTAAATAATATGGAATAAAGAGAAAGAGTGAAGAAGTGAGGAGTTGTGAAGAAATGGAGATTTTTAAGGGAGAATAGTTTGGTTGGGGTTGGCGGGTTGGGGTAGCATTATCATATGGTTGGTTGCTTGAAAGAAAAGAAATCTCTCTCTCTCTACTCATTTGGAATCATCATCGTGATCATCACGATCCGATGGTGAGGATTTAGTTCAGCCACGACCATGAAGATGGAAAAAGGGAACTATGTCTCTGTCTGTCATCATCAAACTCACCTTCTTTACGTTTCAGTTTCTTCTTCTTTTTCCTACCTTCTTCATCAAACTGGTGTTTTCACTTTTCACATGGTCATGCTGTTTATGTCGGTAGCAGACGTTAGAGGCATGTTTATCTCATTTTCGGCCATCTATGCTAGTAGCAGACATTGGGAGTGATGGCTAGCCTCGTTTCTCTCCTCTTTAGCCATATTTTTTGGTAGAAGACGCAGAAGTGAGGTCGCTACCTCTTTATGATAGAGTGGGAAGGGAGCTATTGCCGATATGGAGGGCTTAGCGCATTCCATTTATTAAAAAATGACTCGACTCATGCATGTTATCACTTTAGCCAATGCATTACAGACATCTATAATAACATGCACAATACTCCATTTTTATTTGCTAGAGCACCTTGGCATATATTTCTAGAAATCAAATTACAATACTTAAAAGCAGTGTATTTTGCAAGCTCATGCAATATGCAATTAAATTCATGCATAAGCAAAATGGGTTTCCAAACCCAATCGATACTAGCTAAAATTCAAAGCCATGCGACACATCATTCAATATCACATTCTGAATACAGGAGTCCCCTACCAACACATCTTTCTTCAATCCATGATGTTGGATAAGCGTAAGAGCAGCCTCCGCAACAAAGCATTCTGCCATCAAACTGTTGAGAGTTCTATCTGCAATTTTGAGTAAACATTGCGCCAAAACATTTCCTTTTTCATTTTGTCCAAAACTCCAATCGCACCCTGTCATGTCCATTCACTAAAACTAGCATCCTAAATAACCACATGAAATCTTGAGTGAGGCATGTCAAAAGACATCAAGACATTATTAGCAACATCAATTTCAAGACTCATTAATTGAAGCAAGTGTAGCCAACACTCAAAGGATGAACATTTTCAACCAACACATGATTCAAAGTGACTCCATAATCAGTACCACATTCATTTCTACTACTACAAGTCTGTTGGTAACTAGAAAACACATTAAACAATTGATTTAGAATAGAGGAAGGACTGTCTTGCTGAACATGATTTTGTGGGCAATGGTTATTGTTGGAACATGTGTGTGAATTTCAAAAGAAAAAGAAAATGGGTTTTAAGCTTTCAATCTCTCTCTACATTGTATAGTCTCATATTGTTTATGTAGCTCTCTTTGGAGGAGTTAATAAGGATAGTTTTTTAACTTAGGCTTGGACCCAATGGGGTATCCACTTTTGTGGAAGAGGGAGGAGATATACCAATGTAGGTCCACTTCACGCGCGCGGTCCGCCGTCCAGCCAAGTCGGTTCGGGATGAGAAATTTCTTTTTGCTGAAATTTTATTTGAAAAAAAGTAAAATAAAAATAAATATCTTTTATTTTTTCTAGAGAACAAGACTAAGTCAGAGTCTTCTCTCCACCAACCCACGTGATCCGCAATTTTTTACCACTTAATAGAACATGTTTTTATCCAACGTCTCTCTTCAGCCTATAAATACAGGCTCTCGTTTTCAACTTAATCATATTAAAAAGGAAACAGTTTCATATTCTGATTAGAAAAAGAGTTTTAGAGAGTTTCTAAAACTCTGTTTTCTCAAATAGAGTTCGAGTTTAGTTTTCACAGAGAGTTTTCACTATTTCAAAGTTCTTTGTTGTGATTGATTTCCATTTTTTTGTGATTCCAAGCAATAGAGATTTGGGTGATAGATTTCCGTTATTCATCCAGTGCATGTGATAGAACGAGACAAAAAGAGATTCTAAACTGTTTTATCCTGGGGACGACGATGCTTACAGACTGCTTGCGCAAACTTGGGCAAAGTCGCGAAACGTCTTAAAGAGAGCGACCCAGTCCGCGACTCAACCCAAGAAAAATGTTGGTAACTTCGTTCCTGTTTATTTTGCAGCAATTGTATTTTCAATAATTAAGACGTTTATATCTGCCATGTCTACTTCTACTGAATATGCTGCTAAAGACCTTAAAGACCTTTTCATTTTGAGGGTCAACATTTTAAAAGATGATGACAAAAAATGTTGTTTTTCTTAACTATGAAAAAAAAAATTTATATCTGTAATACCGAGAAACCTGTATTGTCTGCTGAACATGATGAAACCCAAACTAAGGAATTAAATTCCTAGATTGAAAATGATTTTATGTGTAAGAATTATATTTTGAATGGTCTATCTGATGACCTGTATGATTTCTACTGCTTTGAAAAATCTGCTAAAGATATTTGGAAAGCCCTTAGAAAAAATATGACACTGAGGAGGATGGCACAAAGAAATATGCCGTCAGTCGCTACCTAAAATAGTAAATGACTGATGACAAATCCGTGAAAACCCAATCTCACGAGCTACATCAAATTGCTCATGAAATCATATCTGAAGGCGTGTCCTTAGATGAACAATTTCAAATAGTTGTTGTGATAGACAAACTACCCCATAGCTAGAAGGACTTTAAGAATGCACTTGGGCATAAAACCAAAAAATTCTCTTTAGAAAGTCTTATCACCCGCCTTCTAATTGAGGAGGAAGCTCGGAAACAAGATCAGAAAGATGAAATTCATATTATTTCTAACAATAAGAAATCCACCCCTATGGCTCTGAAACCCGGTGGAAAAACTATGAAAAATCAGAGTCACAAAAGCCGGAACAATTAGAACCGAAACAACCAAAACCACAACCAACAGAATCAGAATGGACAAAAACACCCCTCAAGAAATGACACTGTACAGTTCCTATGCTATACCTGCAACAGGCCAGGGCATATGGCCAGGAACTGCCGGAATGGGCCTCGTCCTGCTCCGCAGGCGAACCTAACTGAAGACCAACTTATAGATATGATCTCTGATATCAACTTTGTTGGTGGATCCGAGGGGTCACTACTACAAAAATGGGCAATTCCGGTGGATAAAAATATGACACTAAAGGCATACTCCCGATGCAAAAAATACTATATTCACCAGGCAAATGTTGCAATGGCGAATATAATATCCGCCGGCAAAAGTGGCGTCGAGAAAGGGATTGTCCCGGCGGATAAGTCTCTTAATCCGCCGAGAGTAATTTTGAATTTAAAAAAAAAAACAAAAAAATATATCCGCCAGCATAACATTGTGGCGGATATAAATGATATTACAGTTTTTTCGTGGCACTTTTTATTTGACAAAGTAATTGATTGGGCGACACATACATACGCCGGCTACAAATTGTTAAACGCCGAGACTTCAGAATAGGCGGCACATAAATACGCCGGCTATAAATTGTTAAATGCCAGGACTTCAGAACGAACGACACATAAATACGCTCGGTACAGATTTATAAACGCCAGGACTCCAGAATGGCGACACTTGTATATGCCATAAATGAGCTTTTAACCATCAGAAATTCATATTGGGCGACACTTGTATCCGCCTGTAATTTAATATTATCCGCCAGACATTAATATTATCCGCAATGAATGAGTTCATAACCGCCATAAAATTTTGCTCGCTATCCGCCAAGACTTCAATATTATCCACCAATAGGTTTTGTAAACATTTAAAAAAAAAAAAATTGCACCTGATCTCAAAATAATATTAATATAAAACAAAATGTCATATATTCGACATCCCAAATATGTGTCATACATCTCCGCCATGAACAAAAATTACACATCGTACATCTGCTAGTAAAGATAAGCAGACAATCCAATCAACTACCTGAATTTGAACCCGCATGTGTCCCTGACCCTCCAGATGTTCTAATAAGCCTAACTATATCTGCATCAGACATATTACCAGAAAGCAGACTGCTGAATCCACCTAATGGAACACCGTTAGAATGATGATAGTCATCAGAAAAATGTTGTGAGGGTGGCACGAAAGGCATATGTCCAATAGGATGCATCAAATTCATAGGATAAGGAGGCTGAAATGGTTGACTTTGTCCTGACTGGTGTGATGGTTGAGAGCTCTCCATGGTTCCCCGCGACTGCATGGCATGCATGAACATCATCATCATCTGCTGATATTGTTTTTGTTGTTGTTGTTGTTGAGCCCATAACTCCTCCAGTTCCTTCTGCATAGCCTTATGCTTGGTCTTCATTTCTAGGCACTGAGACTCCAAAAAGACTTCTCTAGTCTTTGATCCTCTCCTTGATGAACTACTAGCACTACCCAAGGTATAAGGCACAAAATCAGGAGTCACACCATTCCCATAGCCCCGAACTCTATTTCGGGTCTCAGGACCCATCTGCTCCACATAAATTTGTGTGCGGAGCTCTTCTCAGTCTTCTGTTCCATCCTCAATTCGAGATTGAAGGAAATTATTCATGGAAACCTAGCAAAAATACTTAGAACTATTAATAATTAAGAAAATTAAAATATAATATAAACTAACAGAGAATCAAAATATTAATTAAAAACAGTTACCCCTTTCTCTTGTGATGGCTCATCAATCCAAGAATTATTTTTTCTTGTATGGGTCAAACGAAAGAATGAAAGAGGATCAGGAAATTCTCCACGCTGCTTCTTCTACATATGAATTGAAGAACCAAAAAATTATTAGATCATATTTTTGTACATTTATTAAAACTATTAAATAATAAAATGAAAAAAATATATATATACATACATAATCTTTTCGGGCACGTGCATAAGACTTAGATCCAGATGTATGGCCCATTTTTTGCTTAGCACGAACTACTTTATTCTTTACCGATTTTCCCTAAAAATATGAAGAAAAAAAAATGAATGAATTTTCCTATAACAGTGAATATATCTGATAGACTAGAAAAATTCATAGTTAACATGCAGTTATTGACTTGTTTTTTCAAGAAAGAATGCAGTATTGTCTGCTGTTCGTGGGCTCTGCCAGAAAAAAATGCTAGATCCATCTATACTTGAATGCTATACTTATTTTTCAATTAAAATCCTGACAAACATATAGGAACTTCTAATAAGAAACTGTGAACATCTCAAAACAAGAACTTTTAAGAAGAAACTGTGAACATGAACCTTGATGATGCCTCTGCCACACATAATCTCTATCACAGCAAACATGCAATTCAAAATCATGAAATGTTTGACAAGAAAACAACTAATGATGCAAGAACCACACACAATCTTCAAGGTAGCATATAGTGAAGTAATGATGTTGCAACCATGACACAATCTAGAAACAGTCATGCAAAGGAACACTGAAAGAAACAGTCATGCAATAGAAAGCACTACAAAGTAGAAGCAAAAGAAACACTGAAACACAAATAGCTAGAAGCAAAAGAAACAGTCATGCAAAGGAAAGCACTAGGAAGGTGGTCTATATATAAATGAAAAATAAATAATTAATACCATGAACACTGCAACAATCTCTAAAACTGCAAAGTAGCAACACTGCAACCATGTCTGCCCTACTTTGGAAGAAAAACTGATTTGAGTTTTTTTAGGTGAAAAAGCATGGCATGAGCAAATTATGCTGCATCATTATATTGTAGGGGTGATGGCAATATAAACAAGAGAATTCAAACAATTAGCACCTTCTACAATGAAGTAGATTTGGCTTCCTCATCACTTTTAATTAATTGGAAGAATTCAGTTTTGTCTCCTTCACAATGATTCTGACTAATTCAAAACTAAACTAGACAATCCATTTTGCTTTCTAATTCAACCACTTCTTTGTCTTTCTAAGTCAATAAGACTCCAGCTGAAACAGAGGATGGTGATAGAAGGAATGTATCAATGAAAGCAATAATGGAACAAACAATCAGAATTCTGAACCGAGACCCGCATATATTTGAGGAAGTAAAAGCAGCAATAATAGACAAATTAGGGGGATCGAACATGACCTGTTTGATCCACAGAGCAGGGGATAAAATGACCGATAATGACACAGGGAATGATCAAAAACTTGTTTCACAGGATCAAGGGGGCAATACGCTGGAAATCAGAGGATTGCAGGGGACAAATTCTGCCAATAAACAGGTCGAGAACAACTTGAAGCAACAGCAATTACCGAGAACTAAACATTCTAAGAAAGTGACTTTCGACAAAGACAAAGAGCTTGGGGAAGCAGCAACTGACCAGAACAGCAAGGTGAAAAACCCAACATGCATTTTGCACTTCCATTCCTAGGGCTTGTTCCTTTGTTTCTTTTACTATATCAGTATTTGCAATCTGGGTTCAACAATAAGACCATAGAATGGCAGCATAGAACCTTTTCACTCATTCTATGCAAAACAAAGGTCCCGCGGTGGTGAACAAGACAGTAGGAGCTCTTCAAAGTTTTCTATTTTTATTTTTATTTTCAATTCTGCAATTACATAGCACCACTAGGAAAGGTTGAAACTGGGTTCATGCATATCATACAACCAAAAAGCAACAAGGCCCAACTCCATTTATCACATCTTCAAAACTAGGAGATGGGTGACTACCAATCCTACAAAATTTCTTCCAAGTGAAATGGATTGATAATGAATCATAGCTAGGATGGTAACTAGTTCCCCTACCACCATAATTGTTTCAAGCCAAGCAAATATTTCATTCAAATGGTAATCTAGCATACCATTAAATCTATTTTGATTTCAAACTACTAGTTACTTACTAAAATTCAATTAACAACATTATAATGAGTTTAATTTACCTGCCATTCGGGTGAATCCCAATAATCCACCATCTTGCTCCATTGATCAGAATCAAAATTTTGAGGACATATCCTTTGCACACACGGTTCTTTATCAAGATAGTATTTCTTATACAATTTCATCCTGTAATTTCTATATTGATGAGCAGCAGTGGACAATGTCATGCGCCTAATAAGTGGCATCCTATTCATATCTTCATCCCTAAAAGCAATTGTGCTCTACATCCACAAGGAAAACAAATTATGTAATATGCCAAAGTCGCAGACATGTTCTATATGTCATCCAATTTATATTAAAATACGAATAGTTACATACCTTTATTCTTTCCCATAAAGCTTCCTTGTATCTTATACGAACCAATCTCCAATCTTTATAGAGAGGAAGATTAGTAAGATCTCGCACCTCAAACCCTATAAATTTCGAGAACCGCACACTGCTATCACCATTGCACTGCCCAAATTTTTGAAATTCACAATATTATTTTCCTTTATGCTCATCGCCTGCCCAAGTAACCCTCCCAGGCCCTCGAGTATTAGCTGAAGGAACATCTGCATATTCATGTTGATTAGTTTTGTGAATGAAAAATATATTAAATTACGAAGAAAAAAAATAGTAAACTTTTCGATATACACAAACTATATCTTACCAGAATGGGGCTCCTCACCATCTTCATTCATGTTGATGTCCATATCTTCTGTCAACTACATTAGTTATTTAAGTTCAATTATGATAATAAAACATTAAGTAAAACATGAGACTTTATCTAGCATAAGTAAATCCACTATGGAAAAAAAATTACATGAGTGCACAAATAAACTAAAACTAATTTAAGCCTTCATATCATCATCATTTAACACATCATCAACAACTGAATTAACCAATACATTGGACAAACGTGATGTTTCATCTAAAGGTGTCTCTTCCACGTCAGCTCTTGTCTGCATATTCTCATTGTCAAGCATTTGATCATCCAAATTTTGTATAGCATAGTCATCAATTGCATCTATATCCTCCAATACATCAAACAAATTCCTAGGTTGAGTTCGAACAACCACATGCCAATCTTTCTCAAGGGAATCTGAAACATAAAATACTTGTATTGCTTGTGAAGCTAGTATGAAACGGTCCTCCTAGAATCCCAATCGGTTGAAGTTCACCAAGGTAAATCCATTTTGATCCGTCTTCGTTCCCCTAGAATTTTGACTTTCCACCCAATCGCACTTAAATAACATCACAAGCCGACCTCTATCTCCTAGCTCTGTAGAACCACAATATTTAATCTGAATTATCTCTATGACTTTTCCATAACAATCCAATTGTCCATTACCACCCGGAATATTTGCAGGTACATAAACACCACAATTCTGATTTTTATGCGTATCATCCACAGATTTGATGCGAAATCTGAAACCATTGACAATGTAACTCTTAAATCTGGTTACAAGTCTACGAGGATAATTAGCTAACCAATGCATGTCTTCAGATATTGACGGATCATTGGCATGACATCTTGCACTAATCTGTGATAAGAAAAAATAGTAATAAATTTATGACTTTTCAATGTATAAAACCTGAAGAGATAAATTCTCACATGTTCTTTGAATCATTCAGGAAACTTTTTATTGCTTATCTCCATGATTTGTCACCTGGTAAGTTTTTGCCGTCGATGTTTATTTTTCAAAAAGTCCTCATGTTGCCTACCGAATCTACTAAACAATACTTGGTTGAAAAGACAATAATTATAAAGTTGACAAACAGTAAGGAACCTATCTATGTTCTATGGTCTTACCTTCTAAATGGGATTACTTCATCACAATTATCTAGAATGTATCTTTGACATTGATTCCGCTCATTTACATTAAGCTCCACAAGTTCACCTGCGCCTAAATGATAGCCTTTAGAATAAAAAATTGGTAACCCACCAGATACTCCGCGCCCAATACCATCTGCATTTCGACCCTGATTGCGACGAGTATGGAGATCACTAAGATACATGGAACAAAATGATAAACCCTCTTCGACCAAGTACCCTTCTGCAATTGATCCTTCAGGGCGACTCTTATTTCGGACATGTCGCTTCAATGTTTTTAAATAACTTCAAAATTAAACAGATTTAACAAATTAGGTATTACAAATACAATTGGTGAAAAACGTATAAAGATGAAGATTATTATTTACCGTTCAATTGGATACATCCATCTATATTGAATTGGTCCTGCAACAGCTGCTTCATTTGCTAAGTGAATTACGAGATGAACCATCACATCGAAAAATCTGGGCGGGAATATCTTCTCCAGTTGACACAAGGTCAATGCAATTCTATCTTTCAATTCCTTGAATTTTGACTCAGATTCTTTCTTGCAACATAAATGTCTAAATATTGCACTCAACTCAAGCAACACCATAGTAACGGATTTAGGTAAAAGCCCACCTATCGCAACTGGAATTAGTTGTTGCATTAAAACATGGTAATCTTGACTTTTCAGCCCATGTATTTTTCTCTCATTCACATTCACACATCTAGACAAATTGGCTGAATACCCATCGGGAACACGAATGGTAGACAACACTTTGCAAAATGAAGTTTTTTCTTCTTTACTCATAGTAAACAATGCCGAGGGTCTTCGAGGGTGTTGACTATGTCTTATATTCAAAACTTCGAAATCTGCACGTGCCACCAGTCCATCCTTCGACATACTCGCTATATCCAGCAATGTTCCCACCACATTCTCACATACATTCTTTTCAATATGCATGGTATCAAGATTGTGCCTAATCAAAAGATGTCTCCAATAAGGTAGTTCAAAAAATACACTTCTCTTCTTCCATTGACTTTAATTGTTTCTAATCTTCGAGGTTCTTCCAAAAGTAAACCTCAAGCTCGATAGTTCTTCAAGACATTCTAAACCAGTCTTTTGACGTGGTGCCTCATGAACCTCACGATTCCCATTAAATGTTGAGGTTTGCCTTCGAAACCTATGGGAAATTGGTAAAAATCGCCGGTGCCCCAAATAGCATATCTTCCGACTATGCGGCAAGAATTGAGATACATTATCATTCATGCAGTGTAGACATGCTTTATAACCCTTCATACTCCATCCAGATAACATCCCATAAGATGGAAAATCATTAATTGTCCATAGCACAACAGCCTTCAATGTAAAAGTCTGATTTGAAAGCACGTCATAAGCGGTAGTGCCAACCTCCGACAATTCATTCAACTCGCCAATCAATGGGCGTAAATACACGTCAATGGTATTTCCAGGGCTTCTCGGTCCTGGTATCAACATAGTCAATAAAAAGGAAGGTTGTTTCATACACATCCATGAAGGTAAATTGTAAATCGAAAGCACCACAGGCCATGTGCTATGGTCGCTCCTCATTTGGCTGAATGGATTAAATCCATCACTTGCTAGACCTAACCGCACATTTCGAATTTCTGACGCCTCGGGTACAGATTATCTAAATGCTTCCATGCTGGAGAATCAGATGGATGCCTCATAAACCCATCCTTTGGACATTCAGTTCTGTGCCACCTCATGTCTTCAGCAGTATGCTTCGACATATAAAGCCTCTTCAATCTCGATTTCAAGGGGAAGTACCACATAACCTTGCCTGAGATTTTTCCTCCAGAAGCACCCCCGACGACGTTAACTTTATAACTTGATGTGCCACACACGGAGCATGCAGTCAACTTTGAGGTATCTTTCCAATAGATCATGCAATTATTAGGACAGGCATCAATCCTCTCGTATGTGAGACCCAATTCCTTTATAAGCTTTCTTGCCTTATAACAAGTTTCAGGCAAGCAATTCTCTTCGGGCAACATGTTTTGATCAACTCAAGTAGCATGGTGAATATGTTATCTGGAATATTCCCTAAACACTTGATCTGATACAATCTTACAATAGCCTCTAATTTTTTGAACTTTTTACAACCAGGATACAACTCTTCATCTGCCTCTTCAAGCAATTTGAAAAAAGTTTTAGCCTCTTCCGAACGCCCTTCCACGATAGGAGGTTCTATAAACGACCCACTAGCTTCCTCCGTCAATTTTGGAGTAAACACATCATTAAGAAAATCATGCACACCAGTCATCTCCCCTCCTAATTCGTTTTCTATGTTTGTTACACTTGATTCCCCAATATTAGGCTCCCCATGATACCGCCACCAAGCCTTCTTATATTTTGTATCCATATCATGTCATACAAGATGCTCCACAATAGTTTTTCTTTCGAAAAAATATCGATTAGAGCATTTCTTACAAGGACATCTGAAGTTAGTTGGTCCAACACCATTTGCAACAGCTTGATCCAAAAATAAATTAATACCATCTTTTCTAAGTTTCGAGGTATTTCCAACCAACTCATATCCATATTCTAGCTTTTAAGAGCTACAAAAAATTTCAACTCTAATTGAATTGTGCAACTATGCTTCTAGCTAAACAAGTTCAACATTGATAGAAAGTGTTTCTCACTTACACAACTACTAAGTAAATTTTAATCTTCTCACGCATAATTGAATAATGACTGGAACTTTGAAAATAAGTTAATTGGTAATATATATACTTAGCAAAACCCTACCCATGTGAGAATGAAGAGATCAGAAGCCCACAACCAACTATTTTGTGTGGTCCACTCTTAATCACATCTTGTGTACCACAATCTAATAGGAATGAAAAACTTTTTTGGGTGAAAATCTAATAGTTACTGACTTAATAAAAGTTACTGACTTCTGCATTTTGTTCCCAAAATAATCAAAATTTGAAAGCTTGATTAGCAGAAGATTTAAATGATATTGAATAAACGAGTCAGTAATGAGGAAGGTGAGATGAAAGACATGGAACTCCGGAATACTTCCTGGTAGAGTTAGATGAGATCACCAAAGCATCTCTAAATAGATAGACCTGGTTAGTTGTGGTAGAGTCCGTTGTTTTCAGTAAACATTAACAAGATAGCAGAGAAAACTTCCAACTTTTTTTCAACCATAAACAAAAAGGAAAAAGGAAAAAAAAAAATGAAAAATACATCACTACCACCAGTGAAAAACTTTCAATTTGGTTGAGAGCTCTGTCACTACCACCAAATACCCAGTGTGTTAAGAAAATCAGTCATAAATCCATCATAAACTCGTGCCTAACCTACAACAAAATCAGTCATGAATCTTTTCTAGAAGAATATCCATCATCTAGAATGCCGAACCTTTTGAAACTCATGCGTGTTAAGAAAATGCAACAAAGCGCAGCAATAACATCAATCCCAAATCAGTCCCTTCTTGTCAAAACCTCATAAAACCCCACTTATTCCATTCCTGCCAAATAATGTATGGAATGAAAGAAGATTACAGGGGAGACAGTTACAGAAAAGATTCATCTCATGATGGTGAAAGTTAAAAAAAAAATTTGTTTGTTTCACTATGAGCTTGGGGACCATGTTAAATAGAAAACCAAATCATTTTTCATTCAACAACTTCATTATATCAGTGAAACTTTTTGCAGTCTATTCATGATGTTTACAAATTACAAAACATTAGATAGATAGATTAAAATTGAACACAATACCAAAAGCCCATATATTATATCTAAAATCCATCAACAAAAACTACTAAAACATAAACCCCATGATCAAAATTCAAAATTTTCAACAAACTCACAAGGATCCAACTAAACCTCCATCCAAACATGAACCCAACATACAAAAATTCAACATAAACAAAAACCCAGACAGTTCAAACACCAATAAAGCAAACACCAATAAAGCAACAGTTCAAACACCTATATTTGCCACATTGTTTATTCGGAACATTTGACCCAAGAGCTCATACTATCTATAATGTTCATGTTTTCTAATAAATGAAAAAAGATACCAGTGATAATGAGATACCAGTGATAAGATAAGATACCTGTGACAATGAGATCACATGGGTCAAGTTCATGCTTTTCTAATAAATGAAAAAGAAGCAAGTAGACTTGTAAAGAAATGCCTATTGTATTTATCAAAAACATTAATTTAAACAGATTGGCTTATCAAAATTGCAGAGGACCAAGTAGATTTGTATTCTACAGTCAGTGCTAACAACTTGTATTCTACAATCAATGCTAACAACTTTTCTTCGACTGTTTCTGCAGATCAAATTGCGGAACGTTACCAGATTATGCCATACCAAGAGTATTTTGACAGTCAATGGGAAATTCCCGGGTCCTCATATAATTGCACGAGAAGGGGACCGAGTGATTGTTAAGGTGGTTAACAATGTCCAGCACAATGTCACCCTACACTGGTATAGAAGAAAACACAGTACTCAACTTGCCAAATTTTACGATTTGGTAGCTGTTTTTGTGAACTAACATATATGGAATCTATTGTGTGTTTGTTTACGTGAACATCGTAGGCACGGAATTAGTCAGCTACAAAGTGGATGGGCTGATGGACTTGCATATATAACTCAACGCCCCATACAGACGGGTCAAAGCTATGTTTACAACTTCACCATTGTTGGACAGCAGGGCACTCTCTGGTGGCATGCTCACATCTCATGGTTGAGGGCTACTCTATATGGACCAATTGTTATCCGCCTATCCGCCTGAAGCTAAATGTTCCCTACCCATTCCCCAAACCCGACAAGGAAAAGATAATCATAGTCAGTAATTAACCTATGTGCAAATATCTAAATTGTAATGATCAAGTCCGGTTTTATTTACATGATGATCAATACAATTTTTTACTGCAGGAGAGTGGTGCAATGCTGATACCGAAGCGATTATTTCTCAAGCTCTACAAACAGGAGGAGGTCCAAATGTTCTTGATGCTTACACCATTAATGGACACCCAGGGCCGTTATACAACTGCACCTCTAAAGGTACTAGCACTATGCAGATTTCCGGTTTAAAGATTTAGGACAATTGAGTCGTTTAGGCAAAATACCTTGATGCTATGTAACATCAGACTAATGTCTAAAATATTTAACAGTCTTCATAATTTGGTGCTTTTACAGATACATATAAGCTGAAAGTGAAGCCGGGGAAAACATATCTCCTCCGACTGATCAATGCTGCACTCAATGTCGAGCTCTTCTTCAGTATAGCTAACCACAGCCTTACCATTGTTGAAGTTGATGCAGTATATGTAAAGCCATTCAAAACTGATATCCTTCTCATAACCCCTGGCCAAACCACAAATGTCCTCCTAAAAGCCAAATCCCACCACCCCAATGCCACCTTCCTCATGGCTGCTAGACCTTATGCCACTGGCCGAGGCACCTTTGACAACTCAACCACGGCAGGCATTCTCGAATATAAGCATTCTTCCACTACCCCTATTAAGAAATTTCCACTCTTAAAACCCACACTTCCTCAACTAAATGACACTTCATTCGCTACCAATTTTACAAAGAAGCTACGTAGCCTAGCTAATTCTAAATTCCCTGTTAATGTCCCCCACAACTGTTGATAAAAGCTTTTTCTTCACTGTGGGATTGGGATCAAATCCTTGTCCATCAAACCAGACATGCCAAGGGCCTAATGGCACCAAGTTTGCAGCGTCCGTAAACAATATCTCATTTATACTCCCAACTACAGCTATCCTCCAAACCTATTTCTTTAGGCAATCCAATATTGGTATATTCACTACGGACTTCCCTACTACACCACTCATTCCTTTTGACTACACTGGAAATCCACCAAACAATACTCATGTGAGCAACAGAACAAAGGTTGTAGTCCTGCCATTCAATACAAGTGTGGAACTAGTCATGCAAGATACCAGCATACTTGGTGCCGAGAGCCATCCCCTTCATCTACATGGATACAACTTCTTTGTTGTAGGTTAAGGTTTTGGCAACTATAATCCCAACCAGAATCCTGCTAAATTCAATCTTATGGACCCTGTTAAGAGGAACACTGTTGGTGTGCCATCTGGTGGTTGGGTTGCCATCCTATTCCGTGCTGACAATCCAGGTATGTGTGGCATGTTACACAATAAAATCTTTAAACCGAACCGAATCTGATGTGTATATAAGATTTCCTGAGATTGATTTTTTAGTTATTTAATCTTTTGGCGAATGATCTTTGGTTGCATGACTATATATTATCCCAGCTAACTGAAATTAATATGAAATTTCCACAGAAGTTTGGAGATATCAATCCTCATCACATGCTTGACTGCCTGATCCAATCTTCCAAGTATTTCATTTTCAATTAAAGGGGATTCAACTAAGCCTACTGTGGATCTTCCTAATAATTTGAACAGTACTGCAATCAAGGAGATTAATTAGCAATAGCATCAGATGTTCAATGCACATTTTTGTTAAAAAAAAATTATTTTTTCTTCTATCAAGCATTTAATCAAACAGTTGGTGTGCAAACTATCAGGTGAGCAAAAAACCATCATCCTATGCTTCGAAACAAAGTGCATAGGAGATTATTAAGAGCAAAAAACCATCATCCTTCGAAACAGAGTGCATAGGAGATTGTCAAGAGCAAAAAAAATCATCCTATGCTTCGAAACAGAGTGCATAGGAGATTGTTAAGAGCAAACTATGTGAAAATTTTCCATTGTGAAAACATACAAAACGATGGGTAAGGGAAACTCACCAACGTCGTCGACGGGGAATGTCTTCGGCAGGAAATGTAGTCGACAATGAACGTCAGAAGGAGAATGGCGGAGATGAAAAGCTTTGCTAACGAGGGGAAGGAAACGTAACGAAGAGAGGAGAAGCTCTATTGAAGTTTTGTTTAATAGAGGAAACGTAATGAAGAAAGGGAGAGGAAAAGCTCTGTTTATCTTATATACTAAATAGGGTTTAAGTTTAACAAAAAAATAATACTAAAGTGGTGAACAGACTAGGTTGGTAGTCCATACAAATGCCATAATGAACTCCACAACCGCAGGCACAAATTTTATTAATTCTTAATGAGCATTTGAGCGGGGTAATTTCCCTTCTTATCCCACTTTTGATGCTCATGGCGGATATAAACTCCAGTTTATGATTTATAACCGCCGGCACAATTTTATTGATTTTTAATAAGCATTTGGGCGAGAAAATTTCTCTATTTATATTGTCGTGGCGAATATAAACCCCAGTTTAGAATTTATAATCGCCGACAAAAATTTTATTGATTTTTAATGGGCATTTGGGCGAGGGAATTTCCCTCTTTATATCTTCGGGGTGAATATAAATGCCAGAAACACTATCCTGGTGGATAAAGGTGTCAAGATTTTCCTTTGCCCGGCGGATACCCTTAATCCGCCGAGAGTATGCTTTTAGTGTCATATATCATCCGCCAGAATTGCCCATTTTTGTAGTAGTGGGTGGTGAGTTGATACTGGTGTTTCTCGACATGTCTGCTATGATCGATAAATTTTCAAGTCATATTTTGAAGCTGAGGACAAGAAAGTGCTACTGGGTGATTCTCACTCCACTATCGTTGCTGGAACTGGTGAAGTGGAATTGAAGTTCTCCTCTGGAAAGACCGTCATCCTGAAGGATGTCCTGCATACTCCAGAGATGAGGAAGAACTTAGTTTTGGGCTACCTTCTGAACAAAGTTGGGTTTACTCAAATTATAGGGGCTGATTTGTATATCATTACTAAGAAAAATGTATTTGTGGGGAAGGGGTATACCACTGATGGTATGTTTAAATTGAATGTTGATGCTAATAAAATTTCTAATTCTACTTACATGTTGTGTTCATTTAATACCTGGCATGTTAGACTATGTCGCGTTAACAAACGAATAATTAAAAACATGAGCAACTTAGGACTAATTCCAAATATGTCCTTGAATGACTTTGAAAAATGCACTTATTGTAGCCAAGCTAAAATAACCAAAACACCATATAAATCTGTTGTTAGAGAATCTTAACCTCTAGATTTAATACATTCAGATATATGTGAACTTGATGGTGTTTTGACTAGAAATGGAAAACGTTATTTTATTTCATTTATTGATGACTGCTCTGACTATACCTTTGTCTATCTGATGAAAAATAAGAGTGAAGCATTTGATATGTTCAAAATATTTCTAACGGAAGTTGAAAATCAGTTCAATAGGAAGATAAAGAGTTAAGGAGTGATAGAGGCACTGAATATGGTTGCAGCAAGTTCATCGAGTTTTACACCTCTCATGGAATCATTCATGAAAAAATTGCACCATACTCTCCTGAAATGAATGGCAAAACTAAAAGGAAAACTAGAACTTTTACTGAATCAGTAGTTACCATTCTACTTAACTCCGGTGTTGCATCACACTGGTGGGGAGAGATTTTATTGTCGGTGTGTTATGTGCTAAATAGAGTCCCTAAATCGAAAAGTAAAATTTCTCCTTATGAGATCTTGAAAAATAAATAACCAAACTTGTCGTAGCTCAAATGGGGTTGTGTTAGCTTATGTAAGAATTCATGATCTAATAAGGAACAAGCTTGCTAGTAGGGCATATGAGTGTGTATTTATTGGCTATGCCGTTAACAGCAAAGCTTATAAATTCTTTAACTTAATTGATCATGTCGTCATTGAATCGAACGACGCTAATTTCTATGAACATAGATTTCCTTTTATTTCAAGGAATAGTGGAGGCGCTTCCTCTAGTAATGTGCCAATGATTAGGATGAATGGACATGATAAGGCAACAAAATCTGAGCCTATGAGAAGTAAACGAACCCAAACCTCAAAAAACTATGGCTTTGACTTCTATGCCTTTACAGTAAAGGAGGATTCCCTAAACCTCCAAGAAGCTTTGTCTTCTATAGATGCCAATTTTTGGGAAGAAGCTATTGATGATGAAATGGACTCTCTTGAGTCTAATAGAACTTGGCATTTAGTTGACTTGCTACCTGGATGCAAGACAATGGGTTGTAAATGAGTATTTAAGAAGATATTGAAACCCGATGGAAACGTTGAAAAGTTTAAGGTTCGTCTTGTAGCCAAAGGGTTTAGACAGAGAGAAAATGTTGACTTCTTTGACGCATATTCACCTGTTACTAGGATTACATCTATTCAAGTGCTAATTTCTATTGCTGCTATTCATGATCTAGTATTGCACCAAATCGATGTTAAAACTATTTTCCTTAATGTTGATTTAGAAGAAGAAATTTACATGGACTAACCTGAAGGTTTTGTAATTCCAGAGCAAGAAGATCAAGTGTTCAAATTAGATAAATCATTTTATGGTTTGAAACAAGCACCAAAGCATTAGCATGAAAGATTTGATATTCTTGTTATCTCAAATGGCTTTAAAGTAAATGAAAGTGACAAATGCATTTATTATAAATCTGAAAATGGCATCTGCACTATATGTCTATGTGGATGATTTGCTTATTTTTTGTTCTAATATTCATGTCATGAATAATGTGAAGTCTTTCTTGTGTGCGGACTTTGATATGAAAGACCTTGGAGAAGCGAATGCAATCCTTAGTATTAAGATTACTAGGTCTAAAAAGGAAATTTCTTTGAATCAATCACATTATATTGAGAAGATCATAAAGAAATATAACTACTCTGACTGTAAACTTGCATGTACTCCTAATGATCCTAGTGCAAAGTTGTTCAAAAACACCAGTAATGGCGTTAGACAAACTGAGTATGCGAGCATCATTGGTAGCCTTCGATATGCTACTGATTGCACTAGGCCCGACATAGCTTATGATGTGGGACTACTATGCAGATTTACCAGTTGACCTAGTATAAAGCATTGGCATGCTATTGAAAAGTCATGAGGTACCTTAAGAGGACTATGAACCTTGGATTACACTATCAGATGTTTCTCTCTATCCTTGAAGGATATAACGATGCTGATTGGAACACCCTTTCAGATGACTCCAACGCAACTAGTGGCTATGTTTTTAGTATAGTTGATGGAGCTATTTTTTGGAAGTCAAAGAAACAGACTATTTTGGCACAACCCACGATGGAGTCTGAGATGATAGCACTAGCCACGGCTAGTGAGGAAGCAGGTTGGTTAAGAAACATGCTAGCTAAGATCCCTTTATGGGAAAGACCGATACAAGTTGTCTTGATCCATTGCGATAGTATCGCGACTATTGCAAAGATACAGAACCGTTATTATAACGGCAAGAGATGACAAATACATCGTAAGCACAGTACGGTTAGAGAGTTTCTATCTACCGGAGTTGTTTGTGTGGATCATGTATGAACTGATGAGAACTTGGCTGATCCTTTGAAGAAAGGATTAGCTAGATAGAAGGTTTTTGAAACCTCGAAAGGAATGAGACTTATGCCCTTAGATTGATGAGTCATTCTGATGGTAACCCAACCTATGGACTGGAGATCCTAAGAAATAGGTTCAATGGGTAATAACAAGTCATGAATGATATGAGGTGGCCCATGTTATTTTTGTTGTAATTTCATTCTTAGATTGAAGCATGAGATCCTGAAGCGATAGTAGGATGAGTTAAAACTCTTAATGAAATCTATACTCTATGTGGAGTGGAGTACCTAGCTACAGGAGTACTCTTGATAGACTCACCTAAGTGATTGTGGAAGTATGGCCGCTTCCTATTGAATTTGTGGGCAAAATTTCTAGAGCTTTCACTACACTAGGATATACATGCATGGCCTTAACGCACGGGCTTTTTAGACTTCACCCTGGTAAGGTTGTGCATGTAATGTTGTTAGAAATAGAGTTTAAAACTATGAGTTACTCTAGTATAATCTAAATCATGAACACTGCGCAAGAGTTCAAGTTGAAAGACACCCTTGTTTATGCACAATCTTATATAGTATGTACTGCTCGATGAAGAAATGTTTTTTTTTTAAATTCAAGTGGGGGATTATTAGAACATGTGTATGAATTTCAAAAGAAAAATAAAATGGGTTTTAAGCTTTCAATCTCTTTCTACATTGTATAGTCTCATATTCTTTATGTAACTCTCTTTGGAGGAGTTAATAAGGATAATTTTTTAACTTGGGCTTGGACCCCAAGGGTACCCACTTTTGTGGAGGAGGGAGGAGATAGACCAATGTAGGTCCACTCCACGCGCCCCGTCGTCCGTCCGACTGAGCCAGGTCGGGTCGGGTCAAGATGAGAAATAT
Source organism: Berberis vulgaris (assembly GCA_963556465.1). Taxonomy (NCBI): domain Eukaryota; kingdom Viridiplantae; phylum Streptophyta; class Magnoliopsida; order Ranunculales; family Berberidaceae; genus Berberis; species Berberis vulgaris. The sequence goes on along the minus strand of OY747131.1, from coordinate 28,658,365 downwards.
TCTTTTTGCTGAAATTTTAATTGAAAAAATAAAATAAAAATATATATCTTTTATTTTTTCTAGAGAACAATACTGAGTCCGAAGATAGGCCACTTTTTATCCAACGGCTCTCGTTTTCAGCCTATAAATACAGGTTCTCATTTTCAGCTTAATCACATTAAAAAGGAAACAGTTTCATATTCTGATTAGAAAGAGTTTCAGGGAGTTACCAAAACTCAATTTTCTCAAACAGAGTTCGAGTTTAGTTTTCACAGAGAGTTTTCACTATTTCAAAATTCTTTGCTGTGATTGATTTCCAATTTTTTGTTATTGCGAGCAATAGAGATTGAGTGATAGATTTTCGTTCTTCATCCAGTGCATGTGATAGATAGTGTTCTAAAAAACGGACTAGGCAGCGCCATGGCGCTACGCGTTAGAGAAACACCCAGATTAATGGCTGGGCAAGGTGAAAAATCGAGTAGGCACCTAGGCGGGTTTTTTTTTTAAAAAGGCTTATTGTGTTCTTATTTTATTTTCTTTCCCCTTTTTGGGAAAGAAACAATTTAATTATTTTTTATTCAGTGGATTTTATCAAACATGACTGAGGCCATTCATGCAATTTGAAGAAAAATAAAAGAGTAGATTTGGATATTTGTCCACAAATTCAACTTTATATAAAGTACCCATCTTGACCAACTTCAGTCATTTGAGTTTTAATAAATTTTGTTCACAATTGTTAATTTTTCATGTTTATAAATTTTGCATATGTATCTTGGCATTAAATTGGATGTAATTGATAAGATATTATGTTTAACTTTTGTAAATTATTAAAGTTAATACAAAACCTAAAATCGCCTAAACGCGACCCCTAGGCGCTAGGCACTTGCTCGCCGCCCGCCCACTGCCTAGCGCTTTTTTAGAACACTGGTGATAGAACGAGACAAAAAGATTTTGGGTTGTTTTATTCTGAAGACGACGTGGCTTACAGACTGCTTGCACAAACTTGGGCAGAGCCACGAAACGTCTTAAAAAGCGCGACCTAGTTTGCGACTCAACCCAAGAAAAATTTTGGTAACTTCGTTCCTGTTTATTTTGCAGCAATTGTATTTTCAACAATTATGGTTTTCATGAGACAAAATAGGCGAAGTTGGCAAGGTAGAAGCCTAACAATTAGAAGTGAAAGGGAATATCAGTGGCAATGAGCTGCCCCCCCCCCCCCCCCCCCCAAAAAAAAAAAAAAAAAAAAAATCCAAACTTGATTGATTTTTGCTTGAAAGTGGACATGAGTAACTGTTTTATTGTTGAAAATGCATTTATTTCTCAAAGACAAGATGGTAAGCAATATTGTGAATCAAGATAAATCCCCATCTTAAGATGTGATTGTTGCTATGTGGTTTCCCAGATGAAGGATAATGCTTGAATTGTTGATGTTAAATGTAAAATGGCATTTGTCCAACAAATAGGGAGAGGAGACAATCTCCACCAATGAGCCACAACATATCCTTTTTGTGACAGAAACAAAGTGCAGAAAGATCATCGACTGGAGTGTGCAACTTAACCAAATTGGTCATGATAGGGATAATGTCTATCAGAACCTTCGAAATAAGGGAGAGATCTCTCGGGGAAACATACCACCTATTCCAAATGGTACAAAGTAAATAAGATAAAACAATAGACCAACTCAAATCTGATTTGATCACAAATCGTACGGGGATCTTGGGCATATTTCCTACTATTCCTAACGGTACAAAGTAAATAAGATAAAACCATAGACCAACTCAAATTTGATTTGATCTCAAATCGTACAGCAGGGATCTTGGGCATCTTACCTAAGGATGTTATGGTAATGTAAAAAAACTCATCGAGGGAAATGTTTAAACTTGCAATGTTACTAGTTGCACGTGTATAAAGAGATATGTCTTAGTTCTTTATCATGAGACGATACACCAAATATGAAGAAATCAGAATCGTGATGCACTTAAACAAAAAATAATAATAAAAAAATATGGGTTGATCTCCTGAACCCTATCACCTCTCAGGTCACCAACAATTTAAAGCAGTCCATGAACAAAATTAAGCAAACCAAACTAATTTTCTTAATTTCACTGGTGGAATAACTTGTCCAACTTTGGTTTGGTCTAATCCTAAAGTAAGTCCAAGCCCATAAGCAAGTAAATTCATCCATTGCTATAAATCTAATGAGGCAACTTAATTAAACTAGCACTAGTAGATGCATGCAAATAAACTCCCCACATTTGTCCATTAGTTTGGGAGATTATAAACAAAGTCCCAAAACTTCTCACATAGTAAATGAAAGTTTACCCTGTTAATGGCCTAGCCGAATTCTCACATCCCCGAACAACTCTATGAGCCATTAAGGCGACTTATCTACTACAACTATATGCCCCGAGGACAATTTCTCAAGCACCCCTAGCCGACCAAGAAACCCAATATGTTTCTAATGTTTAACCAATTCAAAAATCGTAGGGAATCAGTTTTTCAAATAAAATTGATTCCCTAACTCGTTCACCTTAAAGAGTTCTAATCCTAACAGTTCCTCAAAAGCCCCAAATTGCTCATTCACAAAAGTGAAACTTTTCAGTTAAAATCAATCTAATCATCACATAAATACAGAAAAATGATTGAATCTGAACTTGAGCTAGTAAATATTATAAGTGTTCCCCATGGATGACGCCATTGTGGGGATGAATCTTGACTTGCTAAATATGTAAGAAATTTCATATATACGGTTCCCTCCCTAAATGGAGTCTGGAAGTACTCCATAGCGCTCGATGAGATGGAGCGCACATACTATTCATCCCTGAAGCCTCATTTCTCCGTAGAAGTTCATTGTCTCCCTTTTATACATGTTCCCCTCTCTACAAAAATATCTACTAAGAAAATATCTTATAATCTATTTACACCCCCCCCCCCCCCCCCCCCCCCCCCAAATTATCTCTACACCTTGTCGCGAATCCAACAAGCTACATAACAAGATTTTTTTTTTTTTTTTTATGAAACAAATACTTCAATTAAAAGCAAAACTAAACATAGTCTACCGAAAAACTCATTCAAAATCCTAAAGCAATAGAATGAGCTAGCTGATTACAAGTATGATTTACATAAACAAATGAAACTAAATCCAACAGAAAAATGTGTATAGCTTCTAGTTGACTATCCAAAATCACCATCAATCTGTAGCTGAGATGGTCATATTTTTAAGAGCCTTCATGACATCAAGAGAGTCCATAACAAAATGAAACTCCCTCCACCCTTTGTCAAGCACTCAACAAAATGCCTTTATTGTCTCAGCATCAAAACTACTACTAACCTTGATCTCCAAAATTCCACCCCACGAGTCCAAAAATGTATCTCCACTCACTACCGCAATAAAAAAAAGGTATATAAATAAATATAGTTGTCCCAATATGAGTAGACTCACTCATGAAAACTAACGGGTAGGTTAGGAGTTTGATCAAGTAACCCACCAACTCACTATCATAAGATTCATAACATGAGATGAATTTGACACAACTGGCCTTGTTATTCTTAGCTACCATACGAGTTTATTTATGTGTGTAGTAGGTGACACTAGAAGAGGATGTGGGCAAGAAGTGGGATTTAATATGTGGGCAGTGACTAAATGACACCACTAATTTTGTTGAAGGACACCACCATTGCCGTACATGAAGGACACCACCACATTTCTAAAGGACACCGTCAATATCATCATCATCATCAAAGCCCATTCCCGATACTCTCGGGGTCGGCTACACATGTTTTGGTTCTCCAAGCAATGAGGTATTTCACATATCCTCCCCTAATCCAAGCTCCAAGAAGTTTTCATTCACTACCTTCATCCAAGTTCTTAATGGCCGTCCCCTTCGTCTACACCCTGTACTAACTTGCCAATCTAGACATTTTCTAATTGGCATCGTATTTGGTCTCCTCCGCGCGTGACCAAACCGCGTTAAGCGCCTTTCTCTAATTTTGTCCTCTATGGGTGTTACATCTAAGTATCTCTTAATTCTTTCATTCATAATTTTATCCTTATGGATTTTACCACACATTCATCTTAACATACGCATTTCTACTACCGCAATCATGTGTATATGTTGTCCAGTATTAGTTCAACATTCTGAACTGTAAAGCATGGCTAGTCAAACAATTTTAACCTTGCAGGCATCCTTCTATCGCATAATACTCCTGACGTCATTCTCCATTTCGTCATACCAGCTTTAATCCTATGGTCTACATCTTCTCCAATAGTCTCATTCTTTTGAATTATAGATCCTAGATATCGAAAGCTTGACACTCTGAAGCCTCCACGCCTTCGATCTCAATTGAATTACTTCTCACTCGTGATTTATAATCAAAATTGCACACTAGATACTCAGTCTTCGAACGACTAATTCTAAAACCCTTACTCTCCAATGCCTTTCGTCACCTATCTAATTTCTGACCTAAACTTTCACTAGTCTCATCAATTAAGACAATATATTCTACAAACAACATGCACCAATGTACATCTTCTTGATGATGTCTCGTTAACTCATCCATGACCAAAGCAAAGAGGTATGGACTTAAGGCCAACCCTTGATATAATCCTACTAATACTAAGAATTCATTGGACATCCCGCCTACTGAGCGAACACTTGCTACAGCCCCTTCAAACATATCCTTAATGATATCTCATGCATCCAAATCTCGTCCTCCTAAGAGTTTGACTTGCAAAATAGATGTTAGACTGCCAAAGACCACATTTTAGTGGTCGAAGGCACTTCGATGCTTAAGTCAGCAACTATGTTTGAAGAAGGAAGTAAATTTGGACAAAACTCTGTTAAAGTTGCATACCTTTGTCGAATGTTCCCTTTACCTTTTTATAATGGTCACAGTTAATTCTCTGTGTGACTTAAGCATGTGAGGTGCAACGGAAAGAGATGTTTCTCGTAACAGTCTCCTCCTTTATGGAGACGTGTCCAGGGAGGCGTAACTCCCTCCACGACTCTTTTTTGTTCAACGTTCATCTTCCTTATGAGAGGACTCGTGTCGGGCTTGGATTTGGGCTTTGATTATGTTTTCTTATGGTGGACCTTGTTTGGGCCTCTATGATCGGTTTTAACGTTTTTGAGTTTTACGAGCTCGCCTAGTAAATGGGGTGTCAAATTCTCGTGATGGATGTTTTCTGCCACGTGTATAGCTGCGATGTCGGTCTATTTTGATGTATCATCAGCTACTCCCCCCTTAGTTAGTGGGTATGTTCATGTATCCACTAAATGTGTGGCGGTTTGGTTTTCAATTTCAACATTACGGTACATTTAGTACTCTTACTATCTGTTGCTGCTATGGCTCTCCGATCTTCCGTCCGCCTGCTTGTTTTAGCGCGATTTCTAGGATTTTGTGCGACTGTCATATCTTGCACGTTTTCCCAATAGTGGACCTTTCATTGCTCGTCCTTATAAAAGGAGAAGTTGAGTACGGGTTTACTCTCTTTTGCATTTATTCAATTTCCAGTTGTTGATTCCTTGATTTCTCGCGTTTGCTTTTGCAATCATGTCTAGCTTCAGGGTTTTAAGTGACAATGTTTTTATGCTTGTGAACTTTCTTTTCGCCTAAGTGGGTGACGCATGTGACTTTGGATAACATCCATCATGATTATTCGTAGTCGGCCAATCTAGAAATCGTTATTCCTGAAGAGGGCGACAGTTTTTGTCGAGCATGGGTATATTGCTCTGTATCCTGGTATGTTCCATTTCGGTTTTAAGCTTTCAGTTCAAGCCATCGTCTAGGAGTACCTAGACTTGGTAGGTATCACCCATGCCCAACTGGTTCCTAATTGTTGGAAGGTGATGATTGCAACCTTAGCAAGGGCTACCGCATTCGGTATCCCTATGAATGACAGGATTTTGCATTTCTTGGTGGGGTTTAGTGTAAATGCTAATCACACATGTTGTCTCCGTTCTCCGTCTTGTTTCAAGGGCTTCCAAGAGAAGTATGGGGGTGGCCAAGGTCCTGGTTTTATTCGTCCCTTGCTTCCAATTATTTTAGGTTGCCTAGTAATCAGATTCTGCAGTCATTCTGGGAGCCTAAGAGAGTCGAGTTGTTGCTATCTTTGGAAGAACATGAGTTCTGTAGTCGGTTTGGCAATATTCCTTGAGTCCCGGTGGAAGATTTCCTTACTAAAGATGCCATTATCCGTAGTGGCTTGTATTTGTCAGGTGAGGCGAGTTGCGCGAAGCCTATTGTCAGTTGTGCCTTGGAGGTGATTGTTGTGCGTGTTGGTGATGTGGATGTTGGCCGCAGAGAGGGCTCTGTTGATGAGCATGTAGGTCGAATGCTTCTATTGTTGTTAGAGGTTCTAGGAGTACTGGCTCGATTGCTAGGAAAAGGAAAGTTCCTAGGCCTCCCAGCCCTTCTAAGATGTTGGCTATTAGTTTTAGTCATGTTTCGAAAAATAAAAAACTAGCCACATCGATTCTTGATTCTGCTAGGGCTTATTCTCCTCCTTTTTTTTTCCAAAAAGGAGGTCGTGGTTCGAAGGATGACTTTTCTGCCCAAGGGGAGGTTTCCCGTCTTTTAGATGACTGTGAGAAAAGTCTTGTTGCCTCGTATGGTTTGCTAGTTTCCACTGGCCTAATGATTGATGACTCTCGCATTATTGAAAACAAAATGCTTTAGCTTGGTCTTTGGCAGTCTGAGAATCCATAGGGTACTAAGACCTTTGATGATAAGTACGATTCAACACTGGTGGATCGAGTGGTTACTCGAGCTCTGGGCTTCAAACTCCTTGTTTTTCCTGTTGTTGCTAAGACCTCGGGATCACCTGTTACTCCCTTCGCTTCTCGTCCTATTTCGGCTACGCCTGAGGAGTTCTGTTGGCCTTCCGATATTGATGTGCAAGACAACGCTCACAACCTCATTGGCGGTTGTCATGGGTGGTTGGCTAATAAGGCTCTTATACCCATACGTCCACCACGTCGTCATATTGATGAGGGCCTTCAGCACCTTATGGAAGGGATGACTCGTCTTACTTACACGGCCGTGATGGGGTTGGATAGTAAAGTTGCCCACGATCAGGTAGCACTTAGGGGTGTTAATCGATTTGGTCGGTTCAAAGTTGGACCAAAACCAAACCGAACCAAATCAAGAATTTGGTTATCGGTTCGGTTCGGTTTCCCCATTTATCAAATAAATAACCAAACCTGAACCGAACCGATCGGTTTAGTTTCGATTATGTTATTTTTAGTTTTTTCCCTTTTTATTATTTTTCTTTTATTTATTTTCTGCTGCTACTACATACAACCGAGTTGACTCTAGCACAAAGGAATAAGTCAAAGCTACAAAGAATGGAAAAAAGGAAATGAAGCTTGGTTTGCAAAGAAGGAAAACCCAGAGACGGAGAGAGTACAAATAAAATAAAATAAAATAGAGAGAGAATGGGAAGCAGTAAAGGGAAAGCAATTGCCAAATGAACAAAAAGAGTTTCAAGGCTCCGACTATTCATTTATAGATAATTCTTTCAATTTTTTCTTGCCTCTCTTGATAACTCCATAAGATTAAAAAAAAACTGGCCCGTCTCTCATATACACAATATTATAACATCATACAAAAAACTATAACCATAACTGCATTGTTTGCATCTTAATTTATCTCCACCACACCCATGTGATCATTTGAACAAGATCGAAACCTTCTATGACAATTCCACTAGTCTCGTAATTTCATTCTACAAGAAAGTTTTTTTTATCAAATCAGAAGTGTCAAAGTTGTCGTCATCGCCATTGCTCATCTTTGCTGCAAGCAAGCAAGCGAAAAGTTTGGTTTTCTTCAACAAGATTGAGTCAAACCCTGTCTCTCCTCCTCAACTTGCAAGTGGTTGGATAGAAAGAGAGAGAAAGAGAGTTAAAAAAGTGAAAGAGGACATTAATAAAGAAAGAGAAGTTGGGTAAGTGGGGAAAGGTGGGTGGGGCTTAAATAAGATAGAGAAGGTAGACTTTTCAACTCTTTCTCTAAATGGGCCATTAAGAAAAGTAGAAAGTGGTTGTTAAGATAGAGGGTGGAGACGTGGGGTGAGAATTTAAATAAGAGAGAGAGGGTTAGAGGATTAAAAACAAGAGAAGGGGAAGGGTTCAGTTTGGTTGTTTCGAATGTGCGAAAAACAAAAATCGAAACCGAACCGAACCAACTCGGTTCAGTTCGGTTTTCAAATGTTCGGTTTCGATTTTTCTCGGTTCGAGCTTTTTTAGTTATATTTCGATTCGGTTCGGCCAGTTTTCAATAACCAATTAACACCCCTAGTTGCACTCATCGAGCGAAAGCTGGCAAGACATGTACTGGTCCTTTCTCAAATTCTTTACCAACTTGATTCATTGAAAGCGCAATGCATAGAGCATGAAGGGCTGCGGATACTGAACAGACGTCGTTGAGGGAACTCGAGACCATTCGAAACACATTTGCTTATAATCTCTAAATGTCTGAAGTTGAATTGGGTAAGTTGTGGTCCCGTCTGGATGTTGTTGAGAAAGAGTTTCCCCCCGAATGGCTGAGCGTGATGAGGTCATTCGTTCTACTAAAGAATGCTCTGCCAGTCTTAAGGCTTCTGTGACTCGAATCGCTTTGCTGAATTTCGAGTTTGTCGCAGCCCACTCTGTGGTTTCTGCTAGACTTACGGTTGTTGATAACGAATTAGCGCCGACCCGAGCCAAACTCTCATCTTTACCAAAAGGCTAAAGGCAATAGAGGCAGCGGATTGGAAAGGAGTGGTCGATGGTCGCCACAACTTCTTGGATTTCCTGGAGATGCAAGGTTTAGACATGTCCGAATACCATCGTTTTGCTGAGCAGGAATTCGATGATGTCAAATAAGTCGTTCCGAATTCGCTTAGTGATCTGGTTTTTGGAGAACCTTCTCAGCACTTGTCAGAGCCCATACCACCTTAAGATGCTACTAATGCTGATGTCCCTCCTTAATTGACTCTTTTGATACTTTTGTAATCTCCATTTTTAGAAGATCAATGGAAATTTTATATTTCGCATTTGTTGTGTCTAGTATGTTTAGCTTATCAGCTTTTTACTAATGACATTTTTGGCAAATTTTTTACTCGTTTGTCCGGATTTTTATGAATGGCTTCAATGTTTGACATATTAGTCGTGTAGAAACTCTTTTTATGGAATTCGATTATATATATGGATTATGATGTCATACATTATAGTCAACGAGAAAAATTCAGGCCAGAAGTTTCATTTTTATGTCCAACTCATTCATCCGGTACATATATTTGTTTTTGCTCGATACTCTAGCCGTGCTGATTATTTTCACGAGTTAGGTTTTTAATCTGACTTCTTGTCCTGATTGATTTTTTGTCGTTTTGAATTCAAGATGGAAGATTGAGCAATGAAGTTCATTGATAATATCAGTTTAAGTGTTCTACAATCCATAACCGAGGTAGTTTTTCGCCCTCCCTGTTTTCCAACCAGGATTTTCATGGTATGTTGATCTTTATTACTCTGTATGGTCCATCCCAATTTGGTTTTAGCTTGCCCATGCCAGGTTCCTATGTGTTGAGCTGTACTTTCCGGAGTACCCAGTCGCCAATGTCAAAAGTGTGAATTTTCACCCTCTTGTTATAATAATCGACCATACGTTGTTGGTAGGTCGTTGTTTTGATAGAGGCTACTTCTCGCTTTTCCTCGAGGATGTCTAGCCCGACTCTCAGTGCCTCGATGTTATCGTCAGTGCAAAATTTTTTGGTTCGGAACGTCGGCATATCGATCTCCACGAGTATCATTGCTTCAGATCCGTACGCGAGGGAAAAAAGGGTTTATCCCCTCGAAGTTCGTTCTGTTGTTCTGTATGCCCAAAGGATGCCAGGCAACTCGGATGTCCACAATCCTTTTACTGCCTCGAGCTTTCTTTTGATTGCTTTCAAGATTGCCCTGTTGGTGACCTCGGCTTGTCCATTTGCATGTGGATGGGTGGGTACAGATGAATGTTGCTGGATATTCAAGTTTTCGCATAGTTCCTTGAACTTGTTGCCTTCGAATTATTTCCCATTGTCCGTGACAATTACTCTTGGGATCCCGAATCGGCATATTATGTTTTTCCAAAGAAACTTCTCGACTTGGATTTCTCCTATCTACGCGAGGGGCTCTATTTCTACCCACTTGGTGAAGTAGTCTACTGCGACGAGGAGAAACTTTTTTTTGTCAGACGCAGGGAGTGGTCCTACGAAGTCCATTCCCCATTGCAAGAATAGCCAGGGGCTACTCATCGGGATCAAGTTTTGTCCCAGCATGTGAGTGTACAAGGAAAATCTTTGCCATTTGTCGCATGTGCGAACGAGCATTTGTTTGCATTGTTGGCCAATAGTAACCTAGCGTGAGTACTTTATGGGCCAACGTTCTTCCCCCTGGGTGATTTCCACATGTACCATGGTGGATCTCATGCAGAACATATTCAACATCTTCTAGTAAAAGGCATCTTAGCAACGGGCTCGTGGTAGACCTTCTGTAGAATCTGTTATTGATCATTGTGTATCGTGCCGCCCAATTTCTTAGTTTTCGGGCTTCCATCTTATCTGTTAGGAGTTTTTTGTTTGATATATACGCCATGATTGTAGTTGTCCAGTTGTTTTCTCGATTCATGGTGCATGCTTCTTCTACCTGGTTTTCAAGTATGGAGCTTACTTGCACTATTATGAATGGATTATCAATCTCCTTACTTGTTGACGCTTCATTTGCTAGTTCATCGGCTCTTTTGTTTTCCATCCTTGCGCACCATTGAATGATTGCATTCTGGAAGCCTTCTACTAGTTCAGTGGTTTTTTGGTGGTAGGCCTTCATTCAGGTATCTTTGATTTGAAACTCACCGTTTAGTTGATTGACCACCACTTTGGAATCAATAAAGACACTGATGTCTTTTATTCCTAAGTGTTTTGCTAACTGTAGTCCGACTATCACAGCTTCGTATTCGGCTTCGTTGTTTGAGGCTTTAAAGTTGAATTTTATTGTCTTCTCCAATGCGATGCCTTCTGAGTTGTACAGGACTAATCCAACTCCATTTCTTGCCTCATTGGATATTCCATCACAGAGAATGATCCATCCGTCGATGATTGGTTTGGATTGTTCTCCTTCGCTCTTGCTTTTTGTATGTTGGTCGTTGCTTCCTGTGAATTCGGCAATGAAATCCGCCAATGCCTGAGATTTGATAGCGGTTCTGGGGGCATAGCTAATGTCGAATTGCCAAAGTTTTATTGCCCATTTCACAATTCTCCCCGATAGATCTGGTTTGTGCAATGCTGATCGAAACGATTATTCGGTCATAACCGTGATTGCGCGCTTGGAAGTATGATCGTAGTTTTCTTGAAGACACGATCAGGGTGAACGCCAATTTTTCTAGAGCTAGATAATTGATTTCTGCATTCGCAAGTGTTTTGCTGATGTAGTATAGTGGTTTTTGCACGTCTTTATCTTCCCGTACTAGCTCTGAGCTTACCGTGTGGTCGAACACAGATAGATATAGATACAGTGCTTCCCCCATGTTTGGTTTTGTTAGTAGCTCTGTGCTTCCCATATATGCTTTCAGGCTTTGAAAAGCTTCATCGCATTCCACATTCCATTCGAATGTCTTGTTTCCCTTCAAAATTTTGAAGAAGGGCAGACATTTGTTCGAGGATCTGGAGATGAATTCGTTCAGGGTTGTTATTTTTCCATTAAGACTTTGTACACCTTTTATGTTCATTGGCGAATGCATGTTGAAAAACGTATGTATCTGCTTTGGATCGACCTTGATACCTCTTTGATTGACCATTTACCCGAGGAATTTTCCTGATTATATTCCAAATGTGCATTTCTCCGGATTCAGTTTCATCTTATACTTTCGCAGCTGAGAGAAGACGTGTTCGAGATCTGTGATGTGGTATGGTCGGTGTGAGCTTTTGACAAGCATATCGTCAATGTAAACCTCCATCATCATATTGATTTGATCTTTGAACATTCTGCTCACCAGCCGTTGGTACATTGCTCCTGTGTTCTTTAATCCAAAAGGCATTACCCGATAATAGTATGTACCCCCCTCTATGTTATAAAAGATGTTTTTTCTTGATCGGGAGGATACATCTATATATGATTATACCCAGAGTATGCATTCATAAAACTCAGCAGTTCGTGTCCGGTGGTTGTATCCACTATCTGGTCTATTCGCGGAAATGGGAAACTGTCTTTTGGGCAGGCATTATTCATATTGATGTAGTCCACGCATACCCTCCATTTGCTGTTCTTTTTCTTTACTAGCACCTTGTTTGCCAACCAGTCCGAGTACTGAGCTTCTTTTATCATCATTGCGTTAAGTAGGTGGTGCACTTCCTCGTTTATCGCCTGATTACGTTCTGGATCCACCATCCTTCTTTGTTGTCGAACCGGCTTTTTGTCTAGGTTCACTTGTAATTTGTGAGAAATGATGGACGGGTCTATTCCTACCATGTCCTTGATTATCCATGCAAAAATATCTTGATTGTCTTTCAGCTGTTGGATCAGTTCCTTGGTGAGCTCGGGATGAATCTTTGTGCTAATCCTGACTGCTTTCTCCGCTTTGTTGTCTACGTAAACTATGATCGTTTCTTCTTTCGATTGTCCGATGTTAGGTCGATCACGTGAGCTGGTTGGAGCCATATTATCATTCAAAAAATTGAAACTCGTCTGAGCAGGTTGCTATGAAAGCTCCTCTGGTCGCTGCAGTAATTGCTATTTGTGGGGAGTCTTTATCGTTGCGAAATGGCACTCACGGGCCACGGGCTGATCTCTTTTGATTTTTGCGATACCATTGTCGGTATGGTACTTTAAGCATTGGTGCATAGTTTACGAGACTGCGCCCATTTTGTGTATCCAGAGTCTCCCGAGTAGCATGTTATATGCAGAAGGAGCATCAACGACAAGGAAGTCTGTCAATAACACTCATTGCTTTCCTGGTTCTCCTGTTTCAACTGGTAGCTGAATCATTCCTAGTGGAGGACATTGTTCCTCACTGAAACCCCACCATTGGTTGTTCGCTAGGTGACAACATCTCATTAGTGAATCACATCCTTCAAAAAGCTGTCAGATATAAAAGGTTGGCTGAGCTACCCGTGTCGACTAGCACCCTTTTAATTTCCCACCTGACTATCATGACCGAGATTATTAAGGCATCATTGTGCGGAAAATTAACCTCGTCTGCACCTTCGTTGGAGAAGGTCAGGGTCCTCTACATCGTCATTGCACGTTGCGCTGATGGTTCTTGGTATCTGATCTTTGCTCGTAGGTCTCTGACTACTCGCTTTCGAGATCGGTTGGATTGTTCCTTTTCTCCAACTGCACCATGCAAGACGTATATCGTCTCCTTTGGTCGTTCCCCCGATGTGACTATTACGTCCTCGAGCTTTCTCAGCTTAATGAATTCTCCGAGTCATCCTTCTCTGACATGGTGTTCGATCTCGTCCCTTAGGCTATGATAATCTTCGGTATCGTGGTCGTCGTAGTAGGAGCAATGTTTGCTTTTGTTCTGTCTTTCTGGATCTCTTCTCATTTTTGTGGCCATTTGACGTCTTTCCTTCCCGCTATAGCTTTAAGGACCTCGCCTCGACTCGCTATTAAGGTCGTGAATGATTTTTCTGCTGGTTTACGTTTGGGCTTCTTATGTTGTAGTCTTCCGAACTTTCGTTGGTTAAATTCAGAACTGTTATTGATATGATGTCTCTTAAGTTGTGTGTTTTCTTCTTAAGGTTTGTTGCCCTCCAGGACTTAGATGAGTCTATCCACCATTTTGATTATGTGGTTCATCTGAGCCATGAGCATTTCTACACGGGGGTCTGAGGGGATTCCCCAAGATGTCAGAGACATCTAAATCGTTACCTGTTGAAGCTCCCATCTTTCTGGTACAGTCGGTTCGACGGTTGTTGCTGGGTTGATATTATGTGACATTTCGCATTGTCCATCGCCAGATTGAGGATTTGTAAAGCATTCCATTGACTTTTGATAATTTCTTAATTGTTAATCAAATTTCGGTGAACTTTGTCACTGTGAATTTTCTTTTTAGAAAGGAAACTCGTCATTCCCCACGAACGACCCCAAACCGATGCGTCCAAATCTGGTCCTCCTGAGAGTTTGACCTGCAAAACAGATGTTAAACTGCCAAAGACCATTTTTTTGGTGGCTGAAGGCACTCCGATGCTTAAGTCAGCAACTCTGTTTGAAGAAGGAAGTAAATCTGGACAAAACTCAGTTAAAGTTGCATTCCTTTATTGAATGTTTTATTCACCTTTTATAATGGTCGCGGTTAATTTTTTGTGTGACTTAAGCATGTGAGGCGCAACAGAAGGAAATGTTTCTCGTAACAGTCTCATCCTTTATGAAAATGCGTCCGTGGAGGTGTAACTCCATCCACGACTCTTTTTGTGCATCGTTCATCTTCCTTATGAGAGGACCCGTGTCAGGCCTGGATTTGGGCTTTGATTATGTTTTCTTATAGTGGGTCTTGTTTGGGCCTCTATGATCGGTTTTAATAATTTTGGGTTTTACGAGCTGTCCCAAAAAATGGGGTGTCAGATCCTCGTGATAGATGTTTTCTGCCACGTGTATGGCCGTGATGTCGGTCTATTTTGATGTATCATCAATATCGATATAACATTGAGTCATTTTCTTCCTTCCAAGCACCCACAAATTAACACACTAGGGGTTCTACCGTAGGCTTTCTCCAAATCAATAAAAACCATATGCAAAATCTTACATTCCTCTTGGGTTTTTTTTTTATAATTTGCCTAAGCAAGAAAATGACCTCCGTAGTAGACCTACCCGACATAAATTCAAATTGATTCTCCAAAATAGTAGTTAAATTTTTAAGTCTTCTTCTATGACCCTTTCAAATATAAACAAAAAAAACCTACCACCATTCTTCTCCTCTCTCTCTTTTTCTTCTCCATCAAGCACCACCACCATCCTGCCATTGCCACCTCTCTCCTCGACTGTCGGCCTCACCAGGCTGCCACCTCTCCCCTCACCTATTTTTTTCTCCTCCTTTTCTTCTCTTCTTCTTCTTATCATCCTTCTTTCCTCTTCTCCTCATCCTCCTCCTATCTTTTTCCTTTTTCCCCTCTCTTCCTCTTCTTCTCTCTTTCTTCTCCATCAAGCACAATCACCACCCTGCCACCTCTTCCTCCACTATCGGCCTGGTAAGGCCGCCACATATCATCTCACATTTTCTTCTTCTCCTCCTCCTCCTCCTCTCCTTTTCTTTTTATTTTCCTCTTTCTTCCTCTTTCTTCTCTCTCTCTTCTCCATCAAGCACCACCACCACCCCACCATCTCTCCCCTACACCATCGGCCTCACCGGGCCGCCAACATTCCCCTCACTTCTTCTTCTTCTTCTTCTCTCTCATCCTCTTTCAAACACCACCACCATCGGTCGGAGGTGGCGGAGCGAGGTGGTGGTGGTGGGCAGGGTGTTGTTGCTCCTGTGAAGAGAAAAGAAAATGTGAGGATGGCGGTGTCCTAAAACACATCAAAAAAAATGTGATAGTGGTGTTTTTCATCAGAAGTGGTGGTGACATTTAGTCCTGCCCAACATGTGGCGGGTGATACGAAGAAAATCTAATCCGTTAAATCAGTTAGAGGTATAGCTTTACTCTGCCCTTATCCCTTTTTTGAACTCCCAAAAACTCGACAACCACTAGTTCACTAGTTGAACTACCAAAAACTCAGCTCAGGGCAACTCAGGCAAAACCCTAACCCTTTCAATGGCGTTGCTGAGCCAACAATTACAGAAATTCCACTTCAATGACTCCAACACATTAAAGAAGAAGAAGAAGAACATCGGGGGTAGGGGGAGGGAGAGAAGCCCATGTTGTTCTGCAATAGCAGTTAATGCTCCATCTTCCTTGACAGACGTTGCTGGGATTCGATGGGGGTCGAGCAGGCTACAGGGTCCTCGAGAAGAAATGGAAGATGATGTTGTTATTCGATCAAATGACGAGCTCCTGGGTGGATTCTCCTTTGCTGCTGTGTTTGATGGCCATGCAGGCTTTTCATCTGTCGAATTTCTCAGGTGAGATCCCTAACCTAAGGCAGTTGAATTATCGAATTGAATTCTTCATTTTGGTACCTAGGATTTCTGACTTAAAATACTCAAGTGTAAATTCAATACAAATCCAAACGTAATAATCTAATTTATGTTAAGATAACTGAGAACAATAATTACCTTTAGAAACATAATGAAGGTGCTGTATTTCAATATTTGGGAGAGGTTGGCACAAAGAGTGACAGTATACTATGACCTGGGAGATACCAATATTTAGTTGGCGGCTTAGGGGGGGCTAGGTTTTAATAAATATTAATATTATTTTTATTTTATTTTTCTTGTTAATTTTGTCGGGGATTTTGCTAGCAAGTGATATCAAAACACAATTACATTAGCTGTGTCCAAATCATGGAACAAACACAAAGTAGAATGACGAGTTTCAGTGGGATAGGCTGGATGATTTGGACAATGAAAAAAGATAGTATTGCAAGCAAAAGAGAAAAATGATCTGATAATGATGAAAAAACTCGCCAGGAAGTTATTGGCTGTTTCGAAAATGGTTGGAATATAGTATATTCCACTATGTTTCCTTTCACATTAGGAAAGTTGGAGGAAGAATGCAGGGATCAAAAGTTGCTTTTTTATTAGGAAGCTTGAAATTCGCGGGTGTCATCTCAATGGAAAGCACTAATCAAGGAAAAATATGGGAGAAGTAAACGCAAAAGCTTCAGCCATGACCGTTGCCTCCACCACTACCATGTCTTTTTTGTAAGGCGGTGCCGCTGGTGGGTGGCATACCTAAGACGTGGGGGTAAAACCACCACAGCCTTAGCCTTTCATGTCTTTTATATGTGGTACAATATTATTCCAAAGCCAATTCATCTTTCTGAGAGAAGGTTTAAGTTTATTTAATAATAGGACTAAACATACAAGGTCTGACCCCACCCAATGACAATAACAAAGAATCATTTAATAATAATGAAAGATTCTACCAAAATTCCAGTACTGAAAGTGAAACCCCTTTGAGCTACAACGCGAGTGCATAGATACCAAAGGAAACCCATAACATCCATAAAAAATGTTATCCCTAAATGTGGAGACACAATAAAAATCTGTTTTTTCCTCTCTTGCAATAAAACCCAAACAATGAGAATGATAAGATAACACTCTGATCTACCATTAGAGAAGGCCTGCCATTTCCAATCATGCAACACATCAACGTATCATGACATCACTCAAACAACCCACAAGTAGAAGAAAGTGAGATCGCAATGAAGAAGTGAATGGTCTCAAGACTCCGTCTCACTAATGCACATAGTAGTTAGCACAATTCAACCCCATGTCCGTACATATCACCAAAACACCCTGAGCAACAGTTCCATGAAAGTTACCATTTAAGAAAGGAAACTTTTGGAGAGACACATTTTGGCCTCACTCTTTGATTGTTAATCTACCAGGTAAGACTTAGTGCTGGAACTCTACAATCCTCTCCCCTTCCCATCCCCATCTCAATCTCTTTCCTTTCCCTCTCTTAGTTGCGAAAAGTTCTAATTTTCTTGAGGGATTGGTATCACACAATTACTGAAGGTTGAACGGCGATACTGATAATTTTGAGGAAAATATTGGGAATATCTGTGTGTGAACTGGATGCAAGTGTGCCTTCCTGTGCATGTTGTGCATTCTTATGTTGAAGAAGACACTAAGTAAATATGTGTCTAATGCAATTAGCCCTTGTCGTGATTTATGTTCATGCGTCACTCATAGTTTCCCCAACTCTTTTAATTGATAGGAATAATAGTTATAAAAGGCTAGCAAGGCCAAAAGCATCAACAATAATTACATGTCTGTGCAGCTCTATGAGCCCTCGAATTCAGTGATCTATTTATATACGTAACCTGCCAATCACCTACATTGTCCATCATATAAAAATACGATTTAAAAGAGGCTCCCAGTCCCGACAGATCTGAGCTGGTTCTTTGGTGTTAATAAGTTTAGTACCTACTCGAGAATCAGTCAAAATACCACCAGATTGCCATTGTTTCTTCACCGCCAACATCAACCCAGCTTTGATGGCATAACTCTGCCATGGTCCTGCCAAATATCAAGGTACGCACTGGATTCACATGAATATTCAGCTCAGCTCCTGCCAGATTTCAAGACACCATCCCTAAAGTTCCTGCTTCATAAGAATATCAAAACTTGCATTAAAAAAAACAAGAACAACATTTATGGGCATTTGAATAAAATGAGAAGAAGCAAAATAATCCAGCCGGTGATCATGCACATGACTACTAGTTTCATCAAAAACTCCCAACTTAGCAAGCCAATCAAATGTATCATTATGCGCAAAATCAGAGATGTCATAATGAAAACTATCATCTGAAAAAGCTGTGTGAAATCCAAAGCATTTGTAGCAACTGATTCGGATGTAAGGTGATCAAAAAGTGTTTGGAACTCATTCAGCCATGACCTCGAGATATTTGAAAATCTCACAAGGAAGAGATGCATTGAATGCCTCGTGTCTTCAAAAGCCACTTAATCTCCAAATAGTATGCATAATTGCCACAATTTGAGTTATGAAACCAATTCCCAACATGGATCACTTGATCTAGTACTCCAAATATACACCAAAGGTTGGCTAACAGTTTCAATATGGAGGTTTTCCCAAATAATAGGACATGAAGTAAGAAGCCACCATCTAGAGGTCACAGACATGTAAAGAAAAAAGTGCAATGAGGTCTCATTATGTTATCGATAAAGGTGGAAATTATAATCAATGGGAAGATGGTGTTTAACATGATTGTTGGTAGTAGGAAGAAAGTTCTTGGAGAGCTGCCAAAGGAACATTTGAGAAGAAGTAGGGCAAGGCAGCTTTCATATTGCCTTAAGCAATTTATTAGGGATAGTAGGAGAAGAGGAAGAGGAGCTAGGTATTGAAATGTCTTCAACAGACTGTTGACACTGTTTTAATTGCAAATTTATCTATCTTATCTGAAGCCCAAACTAGTTCATTCCCATTCCCGTTATGTCTCAACCAAAGTATGTGATTTCTAAATTATTCAAAAAAAAAATTGTTTTCAGAGCTTACCGAAATGAAAAACAAGGTCAATTCACGTTTTTTCGGTCGGAAAAAATTGAAAAAAAAAAATTTTGAATTTTTTTCTTTTTCGACCTAAATCGTGGAAATTCACATGTTTACATTTTTTTCAAAAAATAAATATAGTCCACAAAATGTTCTAAAGTGAAACTTTTGAACCACATCCTAAAAAAAAATCTCATTCTCACCGTAACGTCAAAATCGTCGGGGATGGATACTTATTCATATTCGCAACCACAATTTACTTGGTATTGTTATGGTACGTATGGTAACCGTTGATGGAATGAGTACTTCAATCACGTTTCCATCTTCCCGAATTGTTATAGACTAAGGGAGCAGCTTGGTCAGGATGGTGTACCCTTACTTGAGGCGGTTTACACATCTTTTGGTATTAGGTGTGCATTTTATTTTAATTGAGTAATTAATAATTTTATTATATTAGAAAAATGTTGAATATTGTATTGATGAACATTCATGGTTGCTTAAGTTAGATTTCAAAATGTTTTTTTAGTACTTTACTGTAGGTAAATTAATTATTTTAATAACATATTAGTATGTTAATAATGTATTTAAGCTCATTTCTTCATGTTTATGTCATGTGTACATTTTCTTAAAAAAATTCATATTTTTATACTTTTCTACATTTTTATTTTTCTCCATGTTTTTTCCACATGGTCGAACTTTTTTTGAACAATTTCCATTTCTTGAGAGACCGAAATTTTTACCAAAAACGAAAACATGTACCTTGGTCTCAGCGGGATATCAATAATTCTAGAAACCAAGAAGCTAAGGAGTTAATTAACTGAGATTCCAAGTTAAACCATTTGAAGAGATGGAAATCAAGTGGGAAACTTGAGTTGGTTTAGAATCTCCATAATGGAGACCCAAATTCTTGAGGATCAATCCCTTGCCCACCCATGGATCATTCCAAATATTGATAGATTGCCCATTACCAACCGACCACTTAAGATGAGGCCGACAAACCTCTTTAGCACTAAGTCCCACTCCAATTGAAAGAAGTAAACTTATTTTTCTTTGCTAAGAGGAAAATTGGGAAAAGTTCCACATCTAAAAATTAGGATCCGTCTAGCCTTCATTCTCCACAAATTTTTTGACACGAACCAAATTTCTCGTTCTCACTCTTGGTTTTTTTGTTTGGGGGGGGGGGGGGGGGGGTGTGTTAAGCCCACCCAGACTTCTAGTTTTGGCAATAAAATCCCACCTGTATGGGTGCATCGTCTTACTAATATCAGAACCACCAGAAGTTCCTATTTAAATTATCAATGTGAGTTGTCAGAGAAACGGGCAGCAAGAAGGTCATCATGGTGTAAAAAGGAATGGCATTGACCATTGTTTTAGTCATAATTGTTTTGCCTGCTCGAGAAGGACCTTAGATTTCCAGCTAGCAAGTTTTGCATCCACCATGTCAATTATAAATTGGAAGTCATTGGCTTTCTAATGAGAGCGGAGCAAAGGGGTCCTAAGGTATTTCTCCTGTGTTCCAAAAGTTCTCATACCCATATTTTTCCCCAAATTAGCCAACGGATCTCCCACCACATCATGATATATGATGAAAATTCCAAAAATGTTTGCAATTTTTTACCCTAAACATGCGTTGATATATGACACTATAATGATTTATTTATCATTCATTTGGTCTAAGACGTCTTTAACAAGAACCTTACACTTTGGTGGTTTTGGCTTGTTCCGTGATTTGGCATGCATGGAAGGACTTATGGAAGGGTTTGATGGGGAGGTTTTCCATGGGCCTTCTTGATTTCTGATCACTTAAACCATTTCAAAACCTCTTTTCTTTTGTGGTCTTCCCCTATAGCTTGGTGATAGTAGTGTTTCAAAACCCACATTAGTGTTTGGGTGTGTTTTTGGTTTTGTGATTCACTTAGTTTCAGGCTTACAGCCCATGTAGCTGCGTAAAACATGCCTTTTGCTATGTGAGTGACAAGATGGGCGAACCAATCTTTTCCATAAAGCCAGATGGAAATAACTATTCTCTTGGATTTTTTTCGTTGCAACACCATCTTTGAGCAAAGGTCATTTAAGTATCTCACAAGGATCCATCTAATGATACGACTTCAACTTATGAGGATTATAGAGTTGAGAACTGTATGGTTTTTTCCTAGGCTTTACAAAGTTTCTTCGCTTGACAATGGTAAGGTGCATCACTTCATTGTAGCAGGTGCTAATAGGGAGGATAAAATCTTCACCTAAGAAGAAATCTTAATGAAGGAGAGGTGGAGGAGGCCAGAAATTTGATGGAGACTTATGTTGGTGGTGCCAAATAAAGATGCAGATGGTTATGGTCAAAGGGTGGACTTTTAGGTTTCTTCTTTACGCAATCTCTTGGTGGATGAAAACCCCCCTCGTGAGCTAGAGACAACTTTCCTACTCTCTTGTTAAAAGGAGATAAACAGAAGATGAATAGAAGCAAGCAAAGAAAGTAGAGCGGAGGAGATCTGAATATTTAGGAGGTAGGGTTGTAGCATTGTTCAACATATGTTTGAATGGTGAAGATATCGGGTTGATAATGCGGATATTGGGTTTAACTGGGGCTCCATTGTTCGTAGTATTCCCTGAGGCAGTGTTATTTTTCCACTGTCCTCCCCTCTTTCTTTTGAATTAATACATATTTTTTAAATGATAATAAATGTGGATATTCGATGAGGGTATGAGTCACGATAGAATAGGTTATAGTTATCAGACTCCAAAGGTGATTTGAAATGCTCATTTTATGTTTAGCATCTAAAACTAGCTCATGTATTTTTATTTTTACTTTTAAAATATTTTTTTTTTCTGTTTCTGGCGATCTTAAGACTTGGATATTGATTGGAAACAGAACACACTGAGGAAATTTTATTTGTTTGGTGCTCTATCTGCATCTCATTATTTGATATATGCAATTCAGGGATCAATTGTACAAAGAGTGTGTTGCAAACCTACAAGGTGGGTTGCTCTTGACTGGCAAAGACTCAAGTGCTGTAGAAAAAGCATTACAGGAAGCCTTTTTAAATGCTGATACGAAGTTGTTGGACTGGTATACCATTTTCTTTCAACTGAAGCTTCAAAGGAATAGCTCCAAATTCTGCTATTAGAAAATGTTTTCATTTCAGTCCTTGCATTGCATTCAAACTTATTTGGTGTTTCATTTTGCAAAGGCTAGAAGTGACAGGGAAGGACAATGAGTCCGGTTCAACAGCTACAGTTATGTTTGTTGGAAACGATATGCTAATCATTTCACATGTTGGTGACTCGAGCCTGGTAAGAACTTATTTATCATAATACCTTATGTTTATATGCTTCATTTTTATTCTGTACTTTATGAAATTTCCTGAAATATATTTCAAATTATGTTGTGACTGAGTTTCTTTCATTCCCTAATGAGACTGGCAATGCAGGTTCTCTGCCGTTCGGGTGAAGCAGAGGTATTAACCAATCCTCATAGACCATATGGAAGGAACAAAGTTTCACTTCAAGAGATTAAAAGGATCAGAGAAGCAGGTGGATGGGTGTGTTTTTTTCTGTTCCTATTTCCATACGAATATATTTTGTTCGTTTCCCAGTTAGCATTTCCTTTCATGATAATGTTATGATTTTTGCATATTTACAAGCATATTTCACAAAGTCTATGAAATAAAATAATCACTAAAAAACAAAAAACTTCCCAGTTCTTTAAAATCTACTTATATTTTCAAATCGTCTTTGAAAGACCCATCAGAACTAACCTTCATAAACCCATAGAAGAGTTCCCACCAGCACAGTTTCACGGAGGACGCCAAGGGTGGGAGTCAAGTTCAGATCTCTAATGCATTTGCATATTGGGTCCATGACTCTATACGTGAAAGTCTTGTAATGGTTTATTACCATCAAGGGGAGTGGATAGGAGTCATAGGAGGAGAGTGAGTGGAAAGGGAGGATATCGCTATTTATGTGGGGAACATGATGTTTCTATGCTTGGTCAGAAAATTTTTACGGATAACAATGACCACATCTGGCAAAACCTTTTGAAATGGTCTACCAAGGAATTGAATTATTGTCAACCCAACATTCCATTGGAAGATAATAAAAAAGGGCTATGCTCTGCAGCACGATTAACTTTCCATATGAAGTGGAATAAGGATTCCACTCATTTTCTTACTCAAACCATAGTAGTCTAGGGGCGTAAACGGATCGAATTCGGACCGGATTGTCTGAAATCCGAATCCGATAAAGACACGGGAAATCTGAATCCGATCATAAGTTGTATTTAATAGTACAAATCTGAATCCGAATCTGGTAAGTTGTGCTCAATCCTCAAACAATCCGTACCCGATCCAAAGTTACTTAAAATTATGATTTTATTAGAAAATTCTAAATAAAATCAAATAAACATACATGATATATTTAGGTGCTAAATGATTGAAAACACTTTCATGTTTAATATTAATACACATAATTTACAAAATTCTCAAGACAAATTGTAAAAATATTCAGATTCTTATTGGATTGGATTTGACAGAATGCGAATCCAATCCGTTAAGCAATTCGGATTCAATTCTTACATCCAATTTCTGATCTGAATCTGAAAAATTCAAATCCAAGTCCGATTTTATCGGATAGGATTTATGATAAAACCAGTTAATTGACAGCCCTACGCCTTATGTTTCTTTCCTTTGTTTCTTCAAGGCACTCTCTTGGTTCTACAATTGCATTCAACCTAGTATCTTATGAGCTACAGTTTTACTAAAAGAATGTTGTACAGTCGTGCCTTAATATGTTGAAAAATCTTATGTCACAACCTAGTATCAGACTCCATAAAAGGATAAATGCAGAATGCAAATAAATGAGCTACAGATATTATTTTTTATTCAAAATTTTATGCATCTTAATAGAAATATTCTCTATTATACTGTGCCTGAGGTACTCTAAAATGCAATTAAGACATCAGTTTAACTTAGACAGTTAGGTATGTTTGATGGCAATGAGAAATTTTTCTTGAGAAAATGCTTAAACCTTCACAAGATTGCTTATGAAAATCCAACTGCAAACTATTAACATATGTTAATATGGCTCGTAATCCTACTTTACTTTCTCATCTCCATTAGAGATTCTTTACTAGTAGGGGAGTTGAGAAATGAAAAATCAAGGCATAAGTCATTTATACATATGGCTTTCAAGTGGATTTGCATGTGGAATATTGTGAACATTTTAGCATTTTCTCAAGAAAAATTTCTCCTTGCAGGCAAATATATCCTAAGATCTTCCTGTTGTTCTTCACAAATCTATTCACTGAGCTGCATTAAGTTAGTGTAATAGTAACCAAATAGCTCTGACTTTTTTATTCTAAGTTTATTAGCTCTATGTGAGAACTTATGATGTCTTTTTAGAGTAGAGTTTAACATTATTCATCTCCTAGTTGTATTGAACAATAATTTGGTGCTATAGATCGTTGATGGGAGGATTTGTGGAGACATCTCTGTATCCCGTGCTTTTGGTGACATGCGGTTCAAGACAAAGAAGAATGAGTTCGTCTGTTGTACTTTTCTCATTCCTTTAATTCTTAAATACGAAACCATTACTTGGTGAATTTTGATTTTTCTTGATCATTAACTAATGTGTATCCTGATGTGTTCCACCTATTTTTTGTGTGAATAGAATGCTGGTGCAAGGAGTTGAAGAGGGAAGATGGTCTAAGAAATTTATTTCTCGGTAATTACTGTTTACATGTTTCAGTTATTTCTTTATTCTCAGATTATTCTAATGACACTGCAAGTTGGTAAGAGTAACGTCAAGAAATTCAGCTATTCTCATACAAACGCTACTTAACCAGAGGTTGAACTTAATCACTGACTCCTACTGAGCCCATTTGATGCTCTACCAATAACTACTGATTGTAATTGCTTTTACTTTGTACCAGAGTACAGTTCAAAGGAGACCTTGTTACTGCTACGCCAGATGTCTATCAAGTGGCACTTGGATCTGATGCAGAATTTGTATTATTAGCATCTGACGGACTATGGGACTACATGAACAGGTGAGCATGATCGTTTTTGTTTTTCATTTGTAAATCAAATGCTAGCAACTAAGTGAAATCTAATAAACTTGTCTATATTGTTATTGTAATGATTTACTTTGTCTGAAACTATGAATGAACTACTGGCTGATAGTGTCTTCTAATATTCAGCTCAGATGCGGCAACATTTGTTAGAAATCAACTTCGAGAACATGGAAATGTGCAGGTAGTTTATTTGGTTCTAGAAACCTGTGAAGGAATATGCTACTTACCTTCGTACTTGACTTGAACTCCTATACAATGCACTAACCAATTGATATATCTTGCCTTCGTTTCAGAAAGCTTGTGATGCTCTAGCAGAAGTAGCTTTGGTAATTTCTCTTTGACAATTTCTGTGTTTTTCTTCAATTTTAGCTAATTTTTCATTTGACTAACCAAGAACTTTACGTGGTCTGCAGGATCGGCGCTCCCAAGATAATGTTAGCATTGTTTTAGTAGATTTGGGGTAAGTCTTATTTCTGAAAATGCAAGTAAAGGGTATGACTATCTATATGGACACAAGTCACACAACTGAGAAAACATAACATGACCATATCATTAACTTTGACACTCCTAATAATATACAAGTAATTTCAGATATTAGTTTTCAAATTTCCAAGTATGCATATCATCTTAGGTGGCACTTGTTGCTGCGAAAGCAAGAATCCTCCATCTTAGTGGCACCCACCGTTACATATAATCCTATTAAGTGAAGTGTCATTGCTTAGTCTTCTTTAGAAGTTTGCACAACCATGTATACTAGTTGAGGGCAGGGACTGTGATTTCGTTTTTTCGAGTGAATTTCGATCTCCTGATTTTAAGAAAAAAATTGAGAAATATTTCGATGTGTAAAGAAAAAGCGTAAAAATTTCAAGGATGCACGAAACATATATAATAAATTTCGAGGTTATATGAAATATGTGAAAAAATAAGATGCAAGTAAATAAACCTATTAAACACATTAAATGAAGCCTAAATACCATAAATTCATATCATAATTAACAATATGGTAAAAAAATCACAAATTTCACACACACAACTATAAATTTCAAGTTAATAATCACTGAAATTCTTACATATACTATATCAAAAGTCTCACAATAGTCATTTTGTCATACAAATTATATATTATACAAGATAAAATTTCACCGCACTATTACATAATAAAATTTTAAGCCAATACCAATAATCCAACAATCTCCACCTTTGACGCAAATTGAACGGGCTCGACTATTGCCAAGTTGTTGGCTCCACCTAGTCGTAACACATTGCACGTGCTACTTATGCTTTCCCATTACAAAATTAATAAGGTAAAATCTCATTGTTCTTGTAAAACAGATCCTTAAAATGGGATCTAATGAATTTTCCATCCAAATCCAAAAAACATTCAAAATGTGGGAAGGAAGCATTTAAGTTTCTCCACATGGTAGCAATGAATGCTCTCACCAATTTTTTTCCAAGCCCTACGGCCCTACCATCCCAAGTCCCAACCCAAGTATTAATGACCACAGGCAGGAATAAACCAGAGCTTTCAATTCTGTAAATTATGTTTTGTTTTTTAGATGAAGATAAGAAGAAAAGAGTATGAAGAGATTAGGGGTGGGCACCCCATCCCGCGATCCCGATCCCGTCCCGTCCCGATTTTTTCGGGTCTTAATGGGATTGAATAATTTCATCCCGATCCCGTCCCGTCCCGTTCTAGAATGGGATGGGATGGGATGAAGATTTTCAATCCCGCCAATCCCGTCCCGAACTATTTTTTTAATATTTATTATTAATATTTATTATTTATTTATTTATTTTTATTCATATAAACTTACAGATGACTGACAGAAACTCATGGTGTTTGCAATGGTAACAGAAATGTTACTTCAAGAAATAAATATTCATTAAGCAAGAGAAAGATAGCAGACTGTTGCTTGGATTCTCAATAAAAATGGCTTCAATTATTTAATTTCCAAATATTGATAATACACAGGTGAAGATGAAAAATGACAATTAACTGAGTAATACATATTCAGAAGGGAACATTCAGGGGCGGAGCCAAGAATTTGAGATGCCCCGGGCTGTAAAAATAATTTTTTTTAATTACAATATATGTATTGATGGTAAACCATTATGAATATGTTAGAGCATCACCAATAGATCTATATTTCTTCCCTAACAAAAGATGAAATGTCATTTTGTTAAGGAACCATGAATTTTGTTTCTCACAGTAATGAAATTGTAAAATCAGTTGGGAGGTCATCACAGTGATACAATACTGTTTGTGGGTCCTATTTATCATGTCATTTTCTAAAAGTCAAGCCCACTCGACTTCATTGTTAGGGGATTTAGTGGCTACCCTTATATTTGCATGTCACATCTATATCTAATTATAAGAAAGTTATTTTTCACGCTCTTATATGATGATAATCTTCGCGACAGTCACAGACAACACACTGATCCCGTTCTGAACCCATTTGGGATGGGACGAGGTCGAGATGTGGTTTTTCCCATCCCGTCCCGATCCCGTATGAACGGGATGGGATAGGGATGGGTATATCTCGTCCCATCCCGTCCCGTGCCCACCCCTAGAAGAGATGGAATCTCAAAGCAGAGTAAAAATCAATCATATTGGATGACTTTTTCAGAACACTTTTTCAGAATAGAACAGACATATCCAATCTCAGAACAGAGCAGACAGATCGAGTAGAGCAGAGATTGGAGTGATTCGAAGATCTAATTGGATGACTTCTTCAGCCTCTCTGCTCAAGTTGTTGTCGTCGACACGCCACCTCCATCGAGCTCCACCGAATAGACCCTCCTCTTCCACTTTTCCAGTCTTGTTCTCGTCCTCTCGAAATCAAATCAATCTTCTGCGCATAGTCTATCGATGGAGATGGAGAACATGAATTTATCAAAATGTTCGATGAAAATTTTGCGAATTTATGGCAATAATTGACAAAGGAGATATCAAATTCGTACCGTTTTCTTTTCGTAAAGTGAAAATAGGGAAATTTTGCAAAATCAAGATCCATGGTCAAGGAAAATATATATATATTTTTTATTATTATTATTTTTTTTTTATAAATGATTCATTTGCTTTGAGACAAAATATTTGCAGAGAAATGGCCAACTAAACTCAATTCCACACTCCAATCTAAAGGAAAGCAATCATTATGAAAATCTGAGCTTTTGTTGCCATCTCTTTGTTCCTTCTGTTTCTTTCGGTTTACTGATTTTGATTTTATTTTACTGGTTTAATTTATAGGAAGACAGATTGGCAGAGCTTGCCGCATCAGCAACAAAATTTTGTGTTTGAACTAAGCCAAGCTTTTGCAACAATTGGTGTAGTTTTTCTAGGAATCTGGATGTCGTCTTTTCTTTCCTTATAAATTCGAATGTTTGTTGGCATTGTAAATAAATTGACATGAATCATGTCTATAATTTGTACATATATATTTGGCTCGCATTGCCATAATCATTGAGTTAGTAAGAAAATATGCTCAATAGGTTTAAGAATTGAGAATGAATACTCCACTTGATTTATTCTGACTAGAGAAACGTTTACATGTCCATATATTGGGTAACCGATAGTATAAGTGGACAAGATATTATTCTCTAGGATATGAAAACAAGTAAAAGGTCAATACAGGTCCCTTCACTAATTCTCTGTCACATTTTTTTTCCCTCTCATCTTGCTCTTCCACGATCAAGTAAACATTACAGTGCCTGTTCATCCTTTTAGTTTCATGATAAGATTTGCATTACCTCACATCACCACAGGTTATTCTGCTTCGGGAGTCTCATGACTCCACCCAAAATCCTGATTTGAGCATGTTGACCCAATGAAAAAAAGAGGCCAAGGAGCAAAACTTTTCTCACAGATTATAATACCCTTAAATTTTGGGAGCCCTCCCTTGAAGGGGTTGCTATTTAATCATCCATGTGCTATGTTATCTGAAGTTGTGCCTCAGCACTAGGGGTGGGCATTCCATCCCGCAATTTCGTTCTCGTCCTGATTTTTTCGGGTCTTAATGGGACTGAATAATTTCATCATGATCCCGTTCCGTCCCGATCTAGAATGGGATGGGATGAAGATTTTAAATTCCGCCAATCTCATCCCGTCCCGAGCTAATTTTTCAATATTTATTATTAATATTTTTATTTATTTTAAAATTGCAATATTAGTGTAATTGAAGAAAAATGAATTTAGTTGAAATCAGTGTAATTGATATTAGTCTATATCTGTAACTACTTGATATTGATTTATTTCTAGAATTCTAAATGAATTATTTTATTGCAAACTCTTTAAAACTCAAAATGTGATTGCTAACTACATTGGAGAGTTTTATTTCGTGTCAAGACAATGAATTTAATGACTGTTTTTTTTTAAAGCAATAATGAAACATTCTTCTTAGCACCCCAAATCTACTCATCATTTTGTTCACTATTCGAAATAGTAGAGCAGATCCACCATTGTCATTATACTGTCCATCTCTTAGTCATTCAAAACTCTGCAGAAATCTTAATTACAGGGTGAATTTTTCAACTATCATTTATGGTAGTTTATTATGATGTTGTATACTCAATCTAAGACTATCATTTATGTGTAGTTCTACGAATTGCCTTTGCCTATTTTCAACTAAGCAAATTGAGTCTTGGGTAAGCAGTAAATTGTAAAAAAATGAGAGCACGCTGATCCGTCCCGTCCCATCTCATCCCGAACCCGTTTGGGATGGGATGAGGTCGGAATGGGGTTTTTCCCATCCCGTCTCAATCCTGTATGAACGGGATGGGATAGGGATGGGTCTATCTCGTCCCGTGCCCACCCCTACTCAGCACCACCACGATATTTCAGGCTCTATTTTTTAAAATTGCGGCTTCGCTTAGAAAATCCCTGAAAAGTTTTTGGCCTTTTAGAGTGCTGCATCTAGCCCGAATCTAATGTCCACAAACCAATGGGGGAAAATTCAAAATAAACCGTCCATGATCTTCCATTAAATTCATAAACTTTGACACATTTATCTCCACCAGTATAACGATATACTTCTCCTTAATTAGGAACAATGATTTTTTTTTTTTTTTTTTGTGTTTCTGACTCTAAATTTTGTTTCCCTTTTCGCCCTTGCCTATCTTTCAATTTTTCTACGATATCCCTCTCCTTTTCTCTCCCACTCCCACAGTTTATACACTTCATCTTCTCCCATCCGCCTCCTCTCCCTCCCTCCCTCCCTCCCTCCCTCCCTCATGTCTCTAAAAATTGCAGCCGATCACCGCCTTGCCATCAGGTCGATCGTTCTCTTCTTCTCTCCTGCAATCTCTCTCCCTCAGCCCAAGTTCTCTCATCGTCACTCTCCCTCGCATCTCTACCACAAACAATCACAGCTCAGTCGCTCTCTTCTTCTACTGTTGCTTTGCATCTTCGATTGAACGATTACTCTTCTTCCACTGTTGTTCTCCAAAACACGGGTCAGGTTCGTATTGAAAATCTATACTCAATTTAGCCCTCTTCGATTATTAGCCCATTAATAGTATTATATTGGGACTCAAATTGATATCTACACATAAATAACATCTATACTCAATTTAGTAATGCATGTCAAGACATAAAACATGTTTATGACCCTAGTCTTACTTCTTAATGATCATATCTAATCGGGTCTAATCAAATATCATTCACCCATAGTTTGACAGTCTACAATGTACAATAATATGAACTATGTAGATCCATCTTAAGGGAATATTTTAACAATCTCTCACTTTAACTACATAGATCATCCATAGATTATACATTATAAAACTTTATGAGCTCAAAACTTGACTGTCGAGAATTGTGAGTGTCGTTTCAAAACAATATGGTCCATTGAAAATATCAATATAGGATCATAGTGGCCTTCACCACCTTTATCGTGATTGGACCCATATATGGTCACAAATTACCCATACAATCAACGACATATATCAAAGTATGGATGTATAGCATGGAAATGACATGTAATGTGATGCCTAATCATGTTCATATTCAACTGGTCTTACCTTATGATTCAAAATTGAATCGTCTTATTCCACTTAATCAGACTATATATGCGCAACCATAATTGAAAAGTAGAAATCTTTACTTCAGAATCATCAATAAACTAAAGGTGATCACCAATAACAATTAAACATGGAAATATAGACTCCCACTAATAAGGAGCATCATAAAAACTAACCATGCCGTAAACAAGCAACATGTTTGTTGAACACCTTATGTGATACGTTTTTAGTTGTCATAAGATGATTCTGAACCCTTTCTTTGACAACAAAAAACTTGAAGTCGATATAATTTAAAATGAACGATTGTCATTTTCTGAATACAATCAGCGGCTTTATTTCATAATGTTTTTTAATAAAACTTATAGCGTAAAGTCCTGAAATAAAAATTATTTATAACCATAATGTTTGATCACATGCTTTACATCAAACAAAGAATTCTTCTGGGCAATACACTAAAATTTTAACTTGAATATTTAATCCATTCTTAGCATGCGAGTATAAACTTGTTTTCTTTTTAAATACTGCAATAACCGTTGTTTAGTTAGCATTTTTCAATCCTAGTTATCTGCCAAACATTCTAATGATATGTATAATATTCTAATATGGATAAACTTTATCATACATTATACTCTCTACTTCCCAAGTATGAGAGATAATTTTCATGTATTTCTTTCATATATATGAATCATTCTTTAGACATTAGAGCAAACACAAATTATCACTCGTAACAATGAGTATTTTACCTAGTGCAAAGAACCAAGTGCCAATTCAACAAATATCTGGTGTGATAGACCAATAATGTTATATGATCAGTGCAATTAGCCTACATGCATATCACAAAATATGTTATAGCAAAAAAACTTTAATAAAAAATTTTGTTGAATAGAATAAACTTATGGCACAATTTTCAAGCAAGATTTCATCAATATATAGCACTTGGAAAAAAATTGCTCCCACAAGTCTTATGATAAACACATTGATCAACCGAATTTTTCTCAAAACCGAATGAGGAAATTACTTAATAAAAAATTTTATACCATTGACGAGATGTCTGCTTTAAGCCATAGATATATTTCTTTAATTTGGAAACTTTATGTTCTCAGTCTTTAATCTCAAAACCTTACAAAATTTCCATTAAGAAATGCAGTCTTAACATCTATCTAATGTAATTCTAAATCATAATGAGCTACAAGGGTCATAATAATTCTAAAAGAGTCTTTCGTAAAAACTGGAAAGAAAGTCTATTTATAATCGATGCTTAACTTTTGAATAAGGCGTTTAGCGGCAAGACATACCTTATATCTTTCTATGTTACCTTTGAAATCGGGTTTGGTTTTAAAAATTCATTTGCATCCAATTAGTTTAACCCCCTTAGGTAACTTGACAAGATCTCAAACGTCGTTGTCCTTCATTCACTTTAACTCATCTAACTAATAGCATTCAACCAATATGAAGAGTAAATATTTTGTTTGGCTTAAAGAAAAGTGATAGGATCATTTTCCATTCCTATATCAAACTCATGTTCATCGAGATAAACTACATAATCATATGAAATAGTAGATCTTATCTTCCTATTTGATCTCCGTATTGGCATTTGTAATTGAGGAGGTTGAGGTGTTTTTGGATTAACAGAAGGCAATCCAACTATATGTTCGTGATTTGCATCCGCATCATGTTCAATAACAAGCATGATCATGTTAACAAGTTGAATATCCATCACAGGAATGTCAACACGTTCTTCTTCAAAACTAATCTTTCTGGATTGTGTACTCCCACTATTCTCAACATCCTCAGTAAACTTGGCATTATCCGTCTCAATTAAGGTATTAGTAGAGGGGCAATAAAACTTGAATCTCCTTGATCTTTTTTAATATCCAATAAAGTAGTAACTAACAGTTCTGGAGTCCAATTTTCCTTCATGAGGCCTGTAAGACCTAGCCTCAGTTGGACACCCCCAAATATGTAAGTGTCAAATGTTAGGATGTCTACCAGTCCATAGCTCATATGGGATTTTGTTGTCTGCTTTATTGGGTACTTTGCTAAGGATATAAACTTCATTCTTTAGGGCATTTCCCAACGAGACTCTGGCAAGGTAGAATGACAAATCATGCTCCTAACCATGTCTTTTAGGGTCTAATTTCGTCTCTCAGATACACCATTTTGACGTAGTGTCCCTAGCATGGTGTACTGATGGATGATGTCATATTCCTGTAAGTACCTTGCAAATGGACCTGAACATTGGCATGAACCATTATATCTACCATAGTATTCACCACCACAGTCAGATCTAACGGCCTTGATTTTCTTTTTATGTTGATTTTCAACCTCAGCTTTATAGGCCTTGAACGGATCCAATGATTGTAATTTTTCATGTATTAAGTATAGATACCTATAACGAGAATAATCATCTGTAAAAGTGATAAAATATCGTTGACCATTACAAAAAGCCGTAGGGAATGGTCCAC
Organism: Berberis vulgaris; assembly: GCA_963556465.1. Classification (NCBI taxonomy): domain Eukaryota; kingdom Viridiplantae; phylum Streptophyta; class Magnoliopsida; order Ranunculales; family Berberidaceae; genus Berberis; species Berberis vulgaris. Next base: position 28,624,713 of record OY747131.1, on the reverse strand, counting down.
AAATCTTAGTATGTATCAAATTTAAGACACATAAACTCCTATGTGCACCTAACTTTCTAGTGTTTGTTTGTTTCTCATTTATGCATTCAATAAAAATCATAAAATCTGCAAAATCAAGGGTACCAATAACTTCAGTTGACACGAGCCTTTCAATCCTTGGTCAAGAGATATGACCTAGACGTTTGTGCCATAACATAGAAGAGTTTTCTTTAATTAATCTTCGCTTAGTACCATAATTATTAACATGCAAAGTTTCATTTGACTGTAAGTGAGAAACATCTAAGTCTAACTTATATTGATTATCAATCAAATATCCAATACCAATGACTTTGGAATTTTGTATGAGACTAAAACTTCTTTTTCCAAAAGAAAAAGAAAAAGTAAAACCACATTTATCAAAACTGAAAATAGAAATTAAATTCTGCCTAAATGATGGTAAATAAATAGTCTCATGCAAATCCAAATAAAAAACCAGACTCTAATATTAGTCTAAAGACTCTAATTGCCTTCACACAAGCTTTATTGTCATACAAGCTTTATTGTCCTTCCACAAGACTCAAATAAGAACCAGACTCTAATATTAGTTTTCGACTCCTTATGCAATCCTACATGGAAACACTGAAGTGAATAGTTGCACCTGTATCTATCTACGAGGAATGATGTGTACCTCAGCTAGATTAAATTCAGAACAAACAAAACTAAAATTATCACATTTTCTTTGCGAGCCACTTCTGATAGTTGAGACAAACCTTCTTTACATGACCCATTTTTTTTCTTGCAAAAGAAACATGTGGTGACATTATCATGTTTCTATTGAACATTTACTTGTGAAGTCCCGTCAGACCCTGGTCCCTTAGCTTTAACATAAATATTTCGTTTCTTTTTCTTGATACCTGAATTGCCATTGGAAAATGTCGTCATATGAGCACTTTCTGTCTTTTCTCGTTTCTGACATTCTTCTTCTTGCACACACTGAGCAATGAGCTCATTCAGAATCCATTTATCCCTTTGAGTATTATAATTGATATTAAAGGGCCCAAACTGTGTAGGAAGAGAAATCAAAATGAGGTGCACAAGGAGATTATTAGAAAACTTCAACTTTAGTGTACTCATTTTGGAAACAAGATTAGACATTTTCATTATGTACTCCTTTATGTTTCATTTGCCAGTATACCGCATGGTAAAAAGTTTGCTAAGAAGCGTATTTGCCTCAACCTTTTCCGATGCAACAAATAGGTCTGCAACCTGGTGTAGAAAATCTTTAAAATTTTCCTTCTTAGGCATGGCACCACAAAAAGTTTAAAAAATAGAGTTGATGTAGTCATTTTTGCTCACTGTTTTGACCTTGACCTGCTGACCTACACAAGGAACGCACGTGAGCCATGGACCACTGTTGTGGTGGTCGATAGTACTCCGATGCTAAAGTCAGACATAGATCTGAGGAAAGCGTAATGTTGTAAAAAGGAAATTTGTAGTGTACCTTAGCTTACCAACGTCATGTCTTATTTATAGTGTTGGAATCCTGGTTCGACCAAGCCATCGATGGTGTAGTTTAGGGAAGGAGATCTTCATGGAGATCCTTCTCTAATTAGGAGTTGTGCTGTGGAGGGGAGTTTTCATGTTAGCCTCATGCTCCTAGATACGCGGGAGATAGTTCCTAATCGGAGAGTAATCCGTAAATGGGAGTTTTCATGTGTGATAGGTACTCTGGTATTTGCTTCCTAGTTGGAAGCAAAGAGCTGTTGTAATTGCCTGTCCGAAATTGATCCTCAAGATACTTGCCTTAGCAGGGTACGCGTATCGAGGATAGATGTGAGATGTGTGGGCTTAGCAGACTGTAATGATTAGGGTCTGTCTGGCGGACGACATTGAGCGGGTTTAGAATCGCTTGGGCCGGATCAGTGTTGGGCTTACATTAGGACCTGTCATTCCTCGAGATCATCATGACACGTGTACGGCGTAGAGGAGGGACCCTTTTGGTGTATCATCAGCTACTCCCCACGAGTTAGTGGGGTGTTTAGTCGATCCACTGACTCTCTGAAAAGCAAATGTACCGTCATGATGATTAAACTCAAAACATTTTCTCGAGCGGCGTGTTACATTAATGGATACACGACTGCTCAAGGAGAAAAAATACGATTTGTCTTCTCTATAAATATTCGTCGTTTCGAGAAAGATTTTTCTTGTTCTTATCTGCATTGTTTATTCAAATGATCGTGTTGCTATAAAATTCAATTTTTTCTTTCTATCAATAGTAGATAATGTTGAACTTACTCCCAAGAATTTGTCGTCTTTTACTCACCTCAAGCTTTTGAGGATAGCCTGGTTGATAAAACCGAGTTAATCAGGCTTCGAAGTTTGTACTGTATTCCAGAGGATCTGAAAATCATTCCCGCACTCGCAAATATGGTTCCATCCTCACCCCCTCGGAGGTATATAGGGTTGCACCGGGGCATGTTTGAATCGGGGCTCCGATTCCCAATGCCTGACGATGTCCGACGTTTCTTCCTTTCTCTTTGCATGCCTCCCGCTCAACTGGTTCCAAGCGGGTTCATGATTCTGGTTGCAAATCTTCTTAGGGTGCACGATGCTGGCCTTCGTTTGACCCAGACAATAGTCCATTATATGACCGCCACTCGATTAGATTTTATGGGCCTTTGCATACTGAATAACCTTGTTTGTTTGCGTCTGGTAGCGGATGACATTGACCTTGGGAGAGGTATTGGTTTATGGCTTCGGTGAATTCCTCATACTTCAGGTTCAGGGGGCATCGAGTCCCTAGATACTTCCAGTTTGACCTTCGTAAGGGATGGCAAGATGAGAAATTAGCTAAGGGTTTATCTCCACACACCAAACATATGCTCATAAATCAATCTTCAATAATCACTTGTTAACTCGTGAGAAACAATGCTCAAGATTAACCGTGATAAGCACTCCATAAATCTTATTATTTTCCCAAGCTCGTTGAATTAAACTAAGCGTCGTTTTCAAACTATTCTTATCATGCTATCTAATCAGGAATCGCAAGTTAGATAACAATCTAAGATCATTAAGTTTTGTGGAAAATATGAACACTGACTAGGCAATTACAAATATGATTAGCATTTTGTTCTTACCTAGGTTTTGACTTAACGTTACCAACGTTTTGGTATTTACTACTTGTGAGTACAAAATTATAACAATTAGGTGAAACTCTCCTATACTCTAGCCCTAGATCCTAGCATGCTTACTAAGTTGGCCACCTTAACAAACATACAAAGAAAAGTTCTCTATAAATCTGTTAAGCAAAACAAAATCACTAATAGCAAGGAAGATTAAATTCAATTAATTTATAAAACACATGTTCGAGACTTTGAATCCACCCCTAACTAAGAGAAGTTTAGCTAGACATAATAATCATGTTCGAATAGCAATACATAATTAAATATCAAATTAAAATAAAAGAAAGAGTTAAGAGATGAAACAAAATATTATCGCCTGATCCGTGGTGGTACTGAGTGGAAACTGGGGTGCGAATAGTACAAAGAAGAGATATCTTCCTTCTCCTTCCTCACACAATCTGCTCCTTCCTCCTCTGCGATCTGCTTGTGAATTAGAGTGTGAGAGAGAAGGGGATGACGAGGGACAGCGAGAGAGGGATATCAGATGGGTGTTGTGAAGGAGGACGACGGGATGAGGAAAGAGGATGGAAGAAAGGACTGTGGTCGTAAGGAGGAGGAGATGAACAGAGGTCTGCGGTGGTGATGAAGGTTGTGATTGGATCGTGCTGCGATGATGTTGTGGATTTGAAACTTTGAGAGATCGATAGGAGAGGGGCTGGATGTGTTGATGGTGGTGGCGATCGACTGTTGCTAGGAGGAGGGATCTGTGAGGATGATTGATGACGGGTTCAGGACAACGGCGAATGTGAGAGGATGCTTGTCTTGCTGCGGCGGTGGATTAGGACTTGTTGTGGAGGCCGTGAATGCGAGGGCTGTTGGCTAGCGTAAGCGATGGAAGCTGTGGATGGATGAAGGCTATTGCTGGATGGATGGATTCTCAAAGCAAGGTATCGTCCCCTTTTTATACTTGTTTTCTTTTTTGTGTGGTTTCCTTGTTGGTGTGGATTCCTTGTTTGTGTGGATTTCTTGTGCATTTAGTATTTCTAATTTGCCAATTTGCTTCTATTTTAAAATCTTGTAATTGGAAACCTACACAAATACAAAAATAGCAATTAGTACCATAATTAACAAGTAATAGCTAAATATATATATAGAAATATGGTACTAAAAATAGCCTAATTATGCCCCTATCAGTGTTTCTCCTGTCGTCGACTTGGAGAGTAGCTCAGTGCTCCCCATGTATGCTTTCAGACTTTGAAAGGCTTGTACACATTCTTCATCCCACGAAAAACCTTTGCTTCCTCTTAGTATTTTAAAGAAAGAAAGGCATTTGTCGGACGACTTAGATATAAACCTGTTGAGTTTTCCAATCAGGCTCTGAATGTCTCTGATGTTATCGGGTGCTTTCATGTCGAGAAGGGCCTGAATCCGTTTCGGATATGCTTTGATTCCCCTCTTGTTCACTATGTAGCCTAGGAATTTTCCAGACTCAACTCCGAACGTACACTTATGTGGGTTAAGTTTCATCTGATATTTCCTAAGTTGGTTGAATGTTTCAGTAAGGTCTCCTATGTGGTCGGGGTCGTGGAGGATCTTGACCAATATATCATCAATGTAGACCTCCATATTCCTACCGATCAGTTCTTTGAATATTCGGTTTACCAGCCGTTGATATGTGGCGTCTGTGTTCTTCAAGCCTTCAAGCCGAACGACATCATCCTGTAACAGTATATCCCTCTTTTGGTTATGAAAGAGGTCTTCTCTTGATTTGGGGGTGCATTAATATCTATTTGTAGCCTGAGTAGGCGCCCATGAAGCTTAGCAGGTTGTGCCTTGATGTGGCGTCCACAATCTGATCGATGCGTGGGAGTGGGAAGTTATCCTTGGGGCAAACTTTATTTAAGTTCGTATAGTCTACGCATACTCTCCACTTTCCGTTTTTCTTTCTTACCAACACGGTGTTTGCTAGCCAGTCCAGGTATCGTGTTTTTTTTTATCATGCCCGCGTTGAGCAACCGCTGGACTTCCTCATTTATGATCGTATTTCTCTTAGGCACCACAGGCCTCTTTTTCTGTCGTATGGTTTTCCTCGTGGGGTCCACCTCCAGGCGGTGAGTGATTATGGATGAATCGATTCCCACCATGTCTCGCATGGTCCAGGCGAAGACGTCCTAGTTTCGCTATAGTAGTTCTATCAATTGTTCCGCCAAGTCTATATTCAAGCGGAAACCTATTTGAATAGCCCTGCTGTTAAGAGGGCTATCGAAGTAGACAATAGTAGTTTCTTCCTGGCTTAACGGTGTTGGGCCTGCCTCGGGGGCTTACGGGAGCATCCTCATTAGGGATGGGTTGTTCTACCTCAGCCTCTTGGGGAAGATTGAGAGGCACCTTGGTCTCAGAATCAACTGTTAATTGAGGATCATTCGGTAGCAGTGTCGTCATGCACTACCACTATTTGGCAACTGTCCGGTCGCCTCGTAATGTACCGACAATTTGGTTTATCGGGTACTTGATGCACTGGTGCAGTCGATCACCACGAATTCCTGAAACAATGTTTTTTGAGTTCATGGCTCTCCTGCGACTACTGTAAGTTGTATCTTTCCGAGAGGAAAGTATTTTTCGCCACTGAAGTCGATCATTTGACGATTATGAGAGGTCAGGTCCCCTTCTTGCTGTTGCATGCAGCGAAACGTTTGGAGAAACAGGACGTTCGATGAGCTTCTGATGTCGACTAGGGACCTCCTCACCTCCCAGTTTGCCAGGGAAATCGTTATTATCAGGGCGTCATCATGTGGGAGTTGGGCCTTAGAGGTCTTCGTTCGTGAAGGATATCAGCATGAGGCGATCATGCTTTTGGGTGTGCGGTTTTTGCTGCTCGTAGCGTAACGCCTGTGCCTTCAAGTCTCTGAGGGCTCTTTTTCTAGACCTGTTGGATAGCTCGGATTTGGAATGGGCTGATGGAACACGTGTATTGTGCCCACCGGTTCATCTTTTGTCTGCTTATCAGGGGACCAGTCTTCTTCTAGGGCGATGTAACTTTGTGCGTCTTTCACCAAATCTGCCATGTTTAACGGTGGGTCCATAGTTAGGAAGTTGTAGAACTTCTCGTTCCTCAGACCGTCAGTGAAGGCTGCTACGGCTGTCGCGTCGTTGCATGTGTTGATGGAAGTTAGATCACTACTAAAGCATGTAACTTACGCTTTTAGTGTCTCGTCAGGCCTTTGCTTCATCGACTTGAGGGTCTTCGTCGTTAACAGGATATATATATTATCCCTTTACCCCCTCCCCCCTCCCTCCCTTCTCATCCTAAATGTCGTCGGCAGGATTCCTTAGACCTGTGATACCATCCGCTATATTAAAATAAACTATGGTTCACTTTTCCAGAAAGAAAATAATAATGTAATGTTTTTTTAAATGACCAAAGGGAAAATATTTGGGTTAAACAAAAAATCGACCAAATCGATTAAACCGACCAAAATCGAATCGATTGGTTCGGTTCGAATCGATTTCGATTTAAAAAAATTCAAAACCGATGTGGCCTGTTCGGTTTTCGATTTCTATGTGATTTTAACCGACCGATATATATATATATATATTTATATAATAATATATATTATATATATAAATAATATAATATATTTAAAATAGTCAATCGATTCGGTTTTATTTCCATTTAAGTCGGTTCGATTCGATTATGGTTTGCATAAATTAGAATCGGTTCGATTTTGTTAATGGTCGGTTCGATTTCGATTTGAAAATTTTGAAACCGAATCGACAGTTCGGTTTTGAACCCTAGAAAATATTAAGTGCACTTAAAAATACAACGAAGAGTCTTTTGTTTTAACAATATTAATTGAGTGTGGATTGTGCAATGTAAACAAACTAGCATATTACCCGTGTCGTTGGCACTTCACATATGTTTATTTATTTTTACTGTTAATTATCATACACTGAACGCCCACATCACCATCCCTACCATTGCTTTCAATGAGTTCTATAAAAATATCATATTTTAGAATACTAATTTTTTTAGAGTCAAACTCGATTAAAATTATAATCGAATAAAATGTTGTCAATTTCTTTGAAAAATATTATACTTAAGCATAAAAATCTTTAAAATACTTGCATGTTTTAAAAATATAATACATATTTTGAAATTTTAAGTGTTGTATTGATCATTGGTTTTATTGAAAAAAATCTTCAAAATTGCATTTTAATGATACCAAGAAAATTCAACAACTACATAAATAGTTATGATAGTTTTCATTTTGGAAAAAAAAAAAAAAAAAAAAAAAAAACAGAACATAATACTTTCGCTTTCCGCCACATATACATTTCACTAATTTTTTTCACAATTTTTTCATTTTATTTGTCATTCTGCATATTTATTTACAAACATGTCATTGTAGAGGCGAATAAATCTTTATCCTCAACATTTTCCCAACTTTCAATCCTAGCCCTCTTTAATCTCCAATTCTCATTTGATGTTTATTTCAATCATCAATGAATAGTAAAACACGTATGTGAATTGTAAGATAGATTTTAGAAATTCAACTAGGAGTAACCACCTTTTCCAAAATCCCCCATTTTTAATCAAGCACTCATCAAATTATAGTCACCATAATTGTGGAAAGAGAGCTTGCATCCCTAAACAAATAAAAATGGTGTGTTTCTCACACGTCCTTAGACGAGAAACTAACACCATCCAACTCAGAATCCCCTAAAGTCACAAACTGTTGGTTTTAGTCAGAACCATTGTCAATGCTCTGTGATTGTAGAGGGAGGTTAAAAATATAAAATTGTCACCAAGCAAAGCTTGTAAATTGGATTATGTTTACAAACTTTAGGAGAGAACATATTTAACAGTAACGCTTATTGTGAATTCAGCACAATTCTGAAAGGATTTAAAAGTCGAAAAACAAACACAACCTTTATCTGAAAAATAAAATCAAAATAACGTAAACCAAATAATTTATGCTCTACTTCCACTTTGCAGAATTTGTGTCCATGCTGGAACCCTCCACTGCACAGTGAACTGTTAACTTGCTAAAAAAGCTCTCTTCCAAATACATTTGGGGGAAGGGGGAGGGTTGCTTTGAAGAGAACTGTAAATGTGTTACCCTTTGCTTTCAAATAACACACATCCAGTAACATGAAAAAAAATCAATTGGAGAATAAAAAAGTATGTACACCACAAAGACGCGCAAAAATAAGATGCACATACAGCACAAAGAAGTGCATGCACACAAAAAAAAATCAATAGGAGAGAAGGCTATATTCAATGAATGCTTAAATATGAACATTGCAAAACCAAATTTATGTGGTTCAAGTCCCACGTAATGATGCGAGTCTGCAATATGAGCAGAAAACATGCAGTGCAACCAACTGCGACTAATACATAGATTACATGGAAAAAATGCAAGGACTGATATAAATTTTAGTAAAATGAAAAAAAATGACGCATGTATGAAGAAAGAAATGTAGGCGTTTCACACAATAGGATTGTGTAATGCGCCATTAATGCAACCAGAAGCTGGATGTCGTACGCTTGCTTACCTAGCGAAAGAAATCAACACTCGCAAAGAACCAACAGGCCGATGCTACATGCAAAGAATCAAGACTGGCTCCATGGAGTTGATGAAAGGCCAAGCCATCACAGCTGTGTTTATTTGAAAAACACAGCCTCCTCCTCCTTCCCACTCCCAACCTCCCCACCCCACCCCCACCCCCCCCCCCCCCCCCCCCCGACTCCTTCTCACGCCCCATCTTACTTCTGCAAGCCTTAGGCCATTTCTGCTAAGTTAGCAGAGGAATCTGGGTCATCACTACCCACTTCCTCTCGGGAAAGAAATCATGACTCAATGGTGATGACATATGAGTTAGTGACAACATGACGACCCAACTTCTGTAGTGCGAAAATCCTGACGACCTGACACATGGTATGCAATACTGGACCCCGACTCAACACACCCGACGCATGCAGGGACATCTGAAAAAGAATACAGCCATGGCAGGATCCTCAACCAGAAATAGCTCGACTAATGGCCAACTTGGCCCACTCAGCAGATTCCTTCACCAAATGGTCATCCAATTGCAAACATTCGTTTAGAAAATCTTTGCTTGAAACAGATTGCTGGATCAAAGGACCAGCATTGCTACCAAGCGTGTCAGCAAGATCTCCTAGTAGCCCAATTGCAGTCTTTGTCACCACATCATCCCTGGTAACAGAAGAAAGAATGTCAGGAACTAGATAATCAAAGAAAATTTCAAGAAAGCGTCAGAAGAAAAATTAGGAAGATTCCAGTAGAACTCACATATCCTTCTCTAAATATAAGCTATCCAGAAACTGCAGGATGTGTGGTGCAAAAGGCATCAGTAGCTGAGTCTTTGGAGAGTTCTTAAATCCCTGAAAGATCCCAGAGTAAGCCTCCAATATCCCATTTCTTAGAAGATTTGTGTACTCTATCATTTCATCGTCGGCACCTGCTGTATGTGCAGATAACTCTGCTGCACTCTGAAGCATGGGCATGGCATAAATTAAATATTTCTCAAAATGTTCTCCAATTGCCAGGGCAATGTCACCAAAGGATGAGAATATAGGTGGCTTCACAGATCGATGCAACTGATTGCTTGATAGGTCTTTCAAGAGCTGTGTCATTATACCATCACAGTAAGGTAAAATTTTCTCCTCCAACGCCCTACATATGTCCCCCACGACACCAACTGTAATGGAACAAACCTGATACTCCTCAAAATTTTGTAGACCCATTTCCAGATATTTGTAAAATTCAGGCATGTACTTTGCAAACTCAAGGCCAGTCGCGTAAGCAAGGGCACCAATGGCAAGCATGGCCTCCTCGTGCACTGTGGCACTTCTGCATGCAAACACCCTCAGGAAGAGGCCCATCATCTGGTCTGCATACTGCATGAACACATACTTTGTTGCCTCCCCTGACCCTATTTTTTGAATGATGACCTGCAAACAGCCACAAAGTAGGCCTTGCAACTCAGCCTGCTTCTCTCTCTCATCAGATGCTAGCTTCTGTGCCTCAAGCGTTTTATGAAGCTCCATCATAATGACAGGAAGGAGTTGCATAACTAAAGGAGCAGTCTCATCTGATGACGACCTCACAACTTCATTAAGAGCCTCATATGCAGCAGAACGGAGGCGAGACTCTAAAGCATCTTCCCTGTGGGTTACTGTGAGAAGGGCTTGAACAATGTCCTGGAAGAAAGGAGCCAAGGGGGATGATGAGCCAACGTCCTCATAACCTTGTGCAAGGAAATAGAGAGCGCAGCAAGCTTTCTCTGCAACATTTGGAACATCTTTCATACTCTGGAGAAGGACAGTGATAATCTGTTGGCAGTTCACTGGAGTAATTATTGGTGTTTCCATGGTTGAACCGTGTAAGAACTCAAATATTCTCCCAAGGGTCCATGCAGTAGTATCTTTTACATGGTTATTTGGATCTTTCATCAATGCAGTGAGCATGAAGTTTAGAGCAACATTGACAATAGGTGTTAGCTTGTCTGGTGATGGACCCTCCAAAATGGAACCAAAAGCGTAAGTGGCTGCTTCTCTTTGCCTCCAGTCAGGTTTTGCTATGTTCTCTTCGATAAATGGTAACACAAGCGGAACAATATCATCTCCTACAGTTCGTGCAACCAAACCCAAGCAGGTTCCTCCAGCCATAGCAAGGTTCCAAGCCCCTTCATCCTGATCTTGATCCTCCTCTTGCTTAAGGAGCGTCTCCAGTAGCATAGGAACAAGGACAGGGAGTGCCTGCTTGATAAAATAAAAGCATGGAATATCTGAATCACCACTGAACTCACCTCCGTATTCTTCCAAGATATCTATCTCCTCGTCGCAGATTGAGCTCCAAAACTCAATAGCTTGAAGAGCAACAGCCTCCTCATCTTCCTTCACAGCCTTCGCTGTGATGTTAAAAATATCCTGAATGTAAGGAGCCAGCTTGTCGTAATAGGTAGAAGATATAGAAACCAAGCACTCAAAAGCTGCTTGTCTTATTTTCACCTCAGGGGAGAGCGTTGCTTCACAAACAACTCTCATGATATAATCTCGCTCCATAGCATTAGAGAAGTTCACTTGAGCAAAGCCCAAGGCGTTATACAGGGCTCTGGTAGCAGCAAGTCTGACATCATTGTTCGCCTCTGAAGAGTTCATACCTTGAACAACTGCAGTGAGTATCTTATTCACTTGGTCCTGATCTACAACATCTGATGAGACTTCTTCACACAAATAACCTAGGGTTTCAAGTGCGGCTTGCTTTACATGAGCTGGATGTTGATGAACATTTGATAGAAGCGATGCTATAAGCTCCGGCCACTGGTTATGTGGCAACTCAATACCTGCAATCTTCGCAATAACCTGAGATGCAGTTGAACGAGCATCAGGTACAGGAGAGGAGAGAGTCTGTAGCAAATATGCTTTGATCTGGGTCTTTGCGGTAGCATCCAAGGCCAACCATCTCTGTACAAGCTCATATTTCCTGTGTTGTTCCTTGGCATCTAAGGCATTTTTAAGGACCAGACCCGCCAACTTACGACTATCAACAGGCTTTTCATCATTAGCCAATTCCCCAGACAGAGACAACAAGAAACCAGGTAGATTTTGCTCTTGAAACTGTTTTAGACTTTCTTCAGCGTGATTACGGACATTACCATCCACCGATTGCGCATTGAGAAGCACTTGTGTTACTTCCATAGCCATCTTATAACTGGTATACAAAAGATCAATCAGATTAGATCAATGTACAACCTAAACAAACTGAAAAAAACAAAAATCATCCTGTTTTATAAAACTACACCAAGACATTTTAAAATCAGAACAATTCTGACTAGCATCGCCAGTTATAGTCGTCATGAAGCAGTAGATAGAATGATTAACGGCCTACGCACTGATAAGGACAGTTTGAGATTTGGGTTTTCAACGGGAGACGCAAAACGAAATTTAGTATATATTCAAATCCAGCATCACCCAGTTTTAGTAGATAAAAGTTACACCGGAACATCTGATATCACAGGTTATAACTGTTTGATGCACTAGAACAGAATGATTGCCAAACAGCCTATGCAGTGATAAGGACTGAGATTTGGTAGACTCGATACCAACTTTTACGAGTATATTCGCATTGTCGAGGATTAAAATCTAGATATTTGTTGATACTAGCTTCATATAAGATGACAAAGTAAAAATCTCGATTTGGATCGTCAGTTTTCAATATGAATTGACAAGGGTTTTTGATTTTTTATGAGGACAAGTAATTTAAATCGAACAACCCAATCGATCTATGAAACAAAGTAACAAACTACATATGCTTCTATTCTCTTACCAGTAAACAGATCGAAATCAAACAGATTAGTCAGATCAACAAGTTCACACATTGATCGAATAAACACGCCAATAACAAAACATCAGAATCGAAACCCACAAACCAATTGAGTCATCAATACAACAAAACCCCAGAAATAAAAAATCAGAGTGCCGTAAAGGAGATTTTTAAAAATAATAAAAAAAAAAAAAAAGCATAAGAAAGAGAAAGCACTTACAGAGAATAGGGATTGGATTCGGGAGAGAGAGAGAGAGAGAGAGAGAGAAATTCGCGTAGAAGAGAAGAGAAAGATCCCAGAGAGAGATAGAGATAGAGATAGAGATAGAGATAGAGAACGCGGCGACAACACTCTGTCAAACCCTAGGTACAAAGAGCAGTGAGAGAGAGAGGCGAAACTGCGGAGCTGGATTTTCTTTTCTCTCTCTACAACTAATTATTCAGTTTGGGGAATTCTTCTAATTGGCAATCTATTTCATTTCTTAACTAGTGTCTTGCACGCGCCTTTGTTTGCTCTATGCGGTCAATGTTCCATTTGCGAGAGGTCAAGTTGTAATTTTAAAACATGTCAATTTATTATTATTATTATTATTATTTTATACAAATATGCTAAATGGTTAATTTACATAAAATTAAAAAAAAATGCATCGTAACAAAAAATAATAATAATAATTACCACAAGCCTATATATTGCACTCTTTTTTAAAGCATTTTCCGTATTATATAACAAGTATAACCTTAACAAAAATTCATCAAATAACTTAATGATATACATTAACAAATAATTAGAGGATGACCTTGTGATATTGGATTATTTCATAATTTTAAGTGAGGGCTTTTAAATGATTTTATCATTGTTCAAGGGTTACTTGTAGATAAGATAAGATGATTGTTAAAGTTATATTTACACTCAAATTACCCAAAAGGCATCCATACTTTTTGGATGTTTTATTTTTTTGAGTTGGGCCTAAAGTGGTTATGAGGATCCAAATGGTTTTGCGTTTCAATTCAAAAAATTATGCTTACAAAATTTCTTGGGTAATCCTTTGGAATAAATAGTTAGAGATACCCTAATTATTAATCATGAATCAAGAGTATCCCAAATTAATGAAACTTTAGTGATACCCCCAAGACTCCCTAACCGTCAGCATGAATCTCCTCTTCTTGACACTGAAAATATCGCACGTCTGGCATGTAATCTCTCCCAACTTTCAAATTACATTACATAAACTAACCCTGCTCTAAGATGGATCTCGATGAAAATCTCTTGGTTAAAACAAAAAATGTATATTTTCCAAGCCAACTTTTCGTTGTGGTATCTCTCTACACTTCGAAATCATCAGTTATTATTTTTTTTTCCCCAACACCACTAATATTTGAAAAAAACATTTTAATTTTTTCCTTAGTTTTATCTTAATTCACCAATCATGACCATTGTGTAACGACCCGATCCATAGAGTACTATATTATTCGCTTTGGACCCAAGGTCTGCACGGCTTTAAAACGCGTAGTACTTTGTAGATCCAAACTCGTACATATATAGCACATCCCCTTCCCTCATCTAGGCGATGTGGGACTATAATATCTCCTTGGTAGCTCGCCCAACCCCTATTGGGATCCACGGGTCTTTTGGGCATCGTCATCACAGGCCTTTCCCTCACCCTCCCCCTCAGGTCCGCCCACACAAGGGTATCACAATCCACCCCCTAAGGGAGCCCAACGTCTCCGTTGGCACACTTCCGGCTAGGTCCGGCTTTGATACCATTCTGTAACGACCCGATCCACAAAGTACTATATTGTCCGCTTTGGGCCCAAGGCCCGCACGGCTTTAAAACGCGTAATACTTTATAGATCCAAACTCGTACATATATAGCACATCTCCTTCCCTCACTTAGGCGATGTGTGTGATATCCTTGTGTGGGCGGACCTGAGGGAGAGGGTGAAGGTTGGAGCTCAATAGGCCCAACAAGCATGTGGATCCCAAGAGGGGTTGGACGAGCTACTCAAGGGGGATCATAGTCTCACATCGCCTGGGTGCAGGAGGGTGATGTGCTTTATATGTACGAGTTTGGCTCTACATGATACAACGCGTTTTAAAGCCGTGCGGGCCGGTTTGGGCCCAGAGCGGACAATATTGTGTCATGTGGACCGGGTCGTTACAGAATGGTATCAGAGCCGGACCTAGCCGAAAGTGTGCCAACGGGGACGTTGAGCTCCCTTAGGGGGAGTGGACTGTGATACCCTTGTGTGGGCGGACCTGAGGGGGAGGGTGAGGGAAAGACTCGTGATGGCGAAGCCCAACAGGCCCGTGGATCCCAATAAGGGTTGGGCGAGCTACTAAGGGGAGATTATAGTCCCACATCGCCTAGGTGAGGGAAGGGGATGTGCTATATATGTACGAGTTTTGATCTACAAAGTACTACGCGTTTTAAAGTCGTGCGTGCCTTGGGCCCAAAGCGGACAATATAGTACTCTGTGGATCAGGTCGTCTTCTGTAACGACCCGGTCCACATGACACAATATTGTCCGCTCTGGGCCCAAACCGGCCCGCACGGCTTTAAAACGCGTTGTATCATGTAGAGTTAATCTCGTACATATAAAGCACATCACCCTCTCCCACCCAGGCGATGTGGGACTATGATCCCCCCTCTTGGGATCCACAGGCATGTTGGCCCTATTGTGCTCCAACCCTCACCCTCTCCCTCAAGTCCGCCCACACAAGGGTATCACAGTCCACCCCCCTTGGGAGCCCAACGTTCTCGTTGGCCACACAGGTCCAGCGTCCACGTCGGCACACTTTCGGTTAGGTCAGGCTCTGATACCATTCTGTAACGACCCGGTCCACATGACACAATATTGTCCGCTTTGGGCCCAAACCAAAATTTTTTGTCACGTCCCACTCATAAGAAAAATCCCAACATACCGGGAGATTTCCTACAAACGGCACGTGACATACCACTTAACCACATTTTCACATAAACATTTCTCGAAAAAATGAAATTCCAAAATATTACAACCATTCCAAAGGCAACCTTCGCCCCCAACTCCACACATCAAAGCGTTCACACAAACATAACTTGCATATTAAACACCAAATAGCAAAACACAAAACATCTTACAAACCCTGGGAAAGAATAAGATCTACTTCCGCTCGGCTTGATCAACAAAGTCGCTTCCAATGCCTGCACTCCAATAAGAGTACACCTATTTGCCACAAAACAAAGCAAAATGGGTCAGCCTAAAACTGGTATGAACAGATTAAAAAAAAATCAACTACAAATAACACAAATAATAATTCACATTTACCTTACATCACACTCCACAACTTATTCATAATGCATCAACCATTTGGTTAACTAGTCATATGCACAAATAAGATGATCAACAAAAACATAACTTTTTAAAATACCATTCCTTTCAAATGGATGAAAATTTCCATAATCTTTTGCACATATCATCTTATCAAATTCTCGCATACTCACTTTCACAACATATCATACCATTTAATTTATTTTCAGGACATACTTGTTCCAAGACATGTCCCTTCTATTGGTCCTTAGGAATTCTCAATCACATCAAGTAAGTCAAAACTTGTACAATGGCTTAGTTCCCTACCGGAAGGCATGCTACATAAAATCTTAGACCATGAATACCCTATCGCACCTATCCATGTGCCGAATGTGTCTCACCCCGACACACCTTCACACGTGTACCAATACCCACTTTGAGTATGTATGCATTTCAAACGGGGTGTCGTCTCTAAAATGCATACTTCACCTCAAAAGACTGGACACACGGGCCAAATCACAATTTAAAATTGCGCGCTGAAAGAGAACTAAGTTCACACTCTTCCTCTAACCCCTCAGGAACACTCCACTGTATCACGCGAGTCATGACTCGTACAATGGCTTAGTTTTCCCCTTTTGGGAACCAGACACTGCTTCTCAGGAACAATCCACTATATCACGCGAGTCATAACTCGTATAGTGGCTTAGTTTTCCCCTTTTAGAGACAGGCACCGTACCACTCACTATGTACGGATTACACAAATATCAGAAACCAGACATCTATGGCCAATATTGTACCACTCTGTACATTTCAAACGCCGGAGTAAGGTATTCATGTCAAACTCAAAATTTCTCAACACTTATCAAGTAGCATCATTTTCATAATTCCATAAGATGAACTAAGTTCTAAATATCACAATCACATATATGATGCACAATATTCAATAATAAACATCTACTTGAAACACGCATCTCGAGGCACATTATTGCCAAAATTAAAATATTATAAAATGTGAAATAAATTTATTCTAAAATTTAATTTTATCACAGTGGTCACAACAGTGAAAACGGTAGTAAAAACAGATTTATAAATCAAATTCTATGATCAGTCAAAGTTGGTCAAAATCAGGTCAAACAGATGACGTCAGTACGTCTTCTACCTCAGAGCAGATTTTCCAGAACGTTTCAGTGTAATATAGCAACTTCAATCATACACACAAGTCGCATTTTTCAACCAAAACCTGAAAATTTTACACCATTGGAAAGCCCTTATCTTCTACTTTTTAAATATGCAAGATTTATCCTTAAGTGCTTTCAATAACAGAAAATAAAACTAGATCTTTACCCCCTGTTCATCACGTTTTAAAGTCGGACTTAAAATTTCAGCAAGTTACAGTTGAACACACCAACTTCAAACACCTATAACTTCTTCAATACTTATCCAAATTCTGCCTATAAGCTACCTATAGAAAGCTCTCACCTTCATCTTTCAAATGAAAACAATCAAAAACAAAAATACTGACAGAATCGAAAAATGTAATTATGAAAAGACACTTGATTACCCATCTTAACCCAAACTAGCAAACCCCAAAATCTACAAAAATAAAAAGTAAACATGCAATCTAATATGTTAAATCATTCAAGAAATGACAGATCTACTCACCAACTACAGTTATTGCAATCCTCAAAACATAAGACTTCTCCTCCCCAACATGCATCAAAATCCTCTAGCAAATCTTTAAGGATCTCTCCCTCTCAAGCTCTCTCCTTGAGTTGGTTGACCAAGATAAAACCACCCAAGACCTGATGAGAAGAGTAAAAAAAGTGTGCCGACATGGACGTTGGGCCCGCGTGGCCAACGAGGACATTGGGCTCCCAAGAGGGTGGACTGTGATACCCTTGTGTGGGCGAACTTGAGGGGGAGGGTGAGGGGGAGGGTTGGAGCCCAATAGGCCCAACAGGCCTGTGGATCCCAAGAGAGGTTGGACGAGCTACTCAAGGGGGATCATAGTCCCACATTGCCTGGGTGCAGGAGGGTGATGTGCTTTATATGTACGAGCTTGGCTCTACATGATACAATGCGTTTTAAAGCCGTGCGGACTGGTTTGGGCCCAGAGCGAACAATATTGTGTCATGTGGACCGGGTCGTTACAATGTGGGACTATAATCTCCCCTTGGTAGCTCGCCCAACTCCTATTGGGATCGACGAGCCTGTTGGGCTTCGCCATCACAGACATTTTCCTCACCCTCCCCCTCAAATCCACCCACACAAGGGTATCACACACCATCACCCCTTTTCTCTTCTTTACTGATTGAAGCTCCTTACCACCACTATTGGTAACCTACCTCCCTCCCCTCTGCTTTCTCTCTTTGTTTGAAATCACCTACACCCACCCACCCTCTTTCTCGCTTCTTGATTTCAGCTCCCACCACCACCATCATCACCGGACGCCTCTGCCTCACTCGGTTGATAATTATTAGATATGCCCCTCACTGTTAGTATAAAATTTAAACATGGTCTTCTTTTTAATAAGTTAATTAGAGGTGCCCCCACCACTCCATACCATCCATGAAATTCAATTCAAAACCTTAATTATTTGCTAAGTACCAACTGAAAATAAGACAAGGTTATAGACATTGATTTCTCATCGCCTCTCGTCTTCAACAATCTAGGTCTCAATTGTACAAAATGGACATCACTTGATGAGAAGGAGGAGAGGCTTATGATATAAATAAGAGTATTTCAATGCATCGAAAAAATGACTAGGGTCATATTTCGGTTGATTTGGTCAAGGGCTATTTAAGCTACTTTGAAAGTTGGAAAGGTCATGTGCCAAAAGCGTGTTATCTTCACGGTCAAGATATCGAGTCCTAGAGGGTATCACTAGGGGTGGGCATGATACGGGATGGGACGAGATGGACCCATCCCTATCCCATCCCGTTCATTCGAGATTGGGACAGGACGACATACCTCATCTCGATCTCGTCCCATCTCAAATGGGATCGGGACGGGATGAGCACGTACTAAATAGTCCTCAAATAAACAATAACAAAAAAAGTTTTATCTCACATTACTCACACACCAATAATGTCAAATTTATATACATATAACTTACATCATAAATAATAATAATAATAATAGATATTAAATAAATAATTATTAAACTTTATTTTGGAAGGCAAATAAATATTAAATTTCATTTAGAATTAATGATTCAATTCATTTAAATTTCATATAGAATTTCATGTTATATTGATTTAATTTCAACACATCCTAAACTTTAATTTAGAAGAGTATTTGAATTAAAATTAATAATAATAATAATTAAAAATGATCCATCCCAAAAAATCGGGATGAGTTTGATCAATCCCAAAAGAATCCAAAAAAATCGAGACGAGATGAAACGGGACGGGTTCAGGATCGCAGGATGGGATGCCCACCCCTAGGTATCACTAAAGTTTCATTAATTTGTCAGGTACTCTTAATTTGTGAGGTACTCCACCTTTTCCATCTCCACTTTTATTTATCTTCACCTGTGAGCATCATGAAGTTCATTCTTTTTCGTAAGATTTCAAGCAGATCTTGCTCTCACTTTGTGCATTGTGTTCACATCTCCGTCTTATCTAAAATCTGGTGTCCATCTCGCTCTCTGTATTTTCTCTTCATACCTTTACAATTTTGTTGGGTTGTATAGATTTTAGGGTATTTTGAGGTAACCCCTCCCCAATATTAACCCCGAACTAAGGTTGCCTCCCAAATTAATAAAAAAATGCAAGGTACTCCTAGTTGGGATTTTTTTTTAGGAAGAGAGAGAAAGTGATAAAAAAAAATGTTGCTTTGAGGGTTTAACTAATATTTGAAAAAAAATATTTTAAATTTTCATATTGGTTTTTTTTTTTTTTTTTTTTTTTGTAAACTTGGGATTTTTTTTTTTTATGAATTCCACGTTGCCCTCTTATGGATTGAAATTTGTTGACATGGACAATTTCGATGAACTAGCAGTGTTGGACATAACTTTGTTTAAGCGTGTACAAAAGCTCCCAATTTAGGACTAAATAAAGTTAGTTTTGAGCCGCAAAATACAGAATAATCATAGGGTCTTAATTTCATGAAATTTTAAGGCAGGCTGGATGACAACGCATGTATCATTGGAGGATACACTTTTAAAGTAAAAAATAAACTTCGAAATTATTGTGAAGTTAATGGTTGAAATAAAACTTGTGTTAAAATTTGAGTCAAAATCTGAAGACCATAAATCATCCCGGCTTGGTTGGGGAAGTAAAACCATATAGATATGTACGCCATTGACCATACATTTTAAGAATCTGGTATTGATGAAACTAACCATTAGAATCGGACTCATCAATTCAAGGCATCAATTACATTTGTACCATATAGACACTCTGCAACATGAGACAAGTCAATGGCAAGTGCACAGATGCAACAATTTAATTACGACCACAGAGCTGCTAGCTTCCCTAAACAAGACTAAAGAGGAATGGTTGGACAGCAGGTTTATTTGGGATCCAGCATTCCCTGTAATATGCTGCAAGCAATGCAGCACATGGGAGGGCATCTCAGCCGGACTAATTTCATTTGGATTTCACCGTATGCTGCAGGCATTGAAGAACAGGAGGCTGCACCTCAATTGCAGGTAATTTTACTTGGATTCACTATATATGCTGGAGGCACAGGAGGGAGCATCTCAGCTGAGGATAACCAATCTTTCTTATCGCCATTTGCTTTGGTTTAGTTGGTAGGATCAGTAACTGCTAACTCCTGTTGAATCTCTGATGACTCGGGTTTGAAAGCTAATGAATACTTAAAATGATTCCAAACAATAAAAGGAGGATCCAAATTCAAAGAGGTTTAATATTACCTGAACTTGATCAAAAGGGTAAAAGTAGGTACTGTACAGTTTGGACTAGTATTGAAAAATATACCGAACGAGGAAATCATCATAACAACAAACAATCAGCCTATTTGGGACTCCAAACATCAAAGCTATGTTTCCCAATTAAATGACCATTTGCGATGCATGGTGACAATTAACTGTAACAACTGATACCATTCCTAGGGAGAACATACCATCCAGAAAAAAACTCAATAAAACTGGCATTGACAATAATAGCATAAAAAGTATCAGCGGAGACGCACAGAAACTATCCCAAACTAAGAGCACTCTATGTGATGCATGTGTCAATCAATGAATGCTGAATTATACTGACATAGAATACCCAAATTTATGTGGGAAGTATGATATGAGTCTCCAATATGAGCACGAAGTGCAACCAACTACTACATGGATTACATTAAAAAAATGGAAGACTGATACAAAACTTGATAAACAGAAATTAAAGAAAATGAGGTAAGAATGCAGAAAGAAATGTGGGCTTTACCACAGCACTGTGGCCTGTTGTGCCAGAATGCATCCAGATCCTGCATGTCAAATGCCACTTGCGGCAAGGATCAGACAAACCAATGCTATAGCTGAAAAGTCAGTGGCCACTTCATTGAATTGATGATCGGCCAAATGACAAACAGCTGTATCCACATGCAGAACACAGCTCTTCTCCCTTGCATTTCCTCATTCTCTGCTAATATTTGTTCTGTGTATCTTCAGCCAGTTCTGCTTAATTAACAGAGGCATGTAGATCATCACTACCCACTTCCTTTAGGAAAGAAATCACGACTCAATGGTGTTGACATATGCGTCAACGACAACCAGACGACCCAATTTCTGCTGTGCAAAAATCATGAAGACCTGACATGTGTTAACGACACCCCAGACGACCCAATTTCTGCTCTGCTGTGCAAAAATCTTGACAACCCGAAACACGTGTTAACGACACCCCAGATGACCCAATTTCTGCAAAAATCATGACTACCCGACATATGCGTTAACGACAACCAGACGACCCAATTTCTGCTGTGCAAAAATCATGACGACCCGACACATGGTATGCAATTCTGGACCCCAACTCAACTCAACACACCCGACGCATGCAGGGACTTCTGAAAAAAGAATACAGCCATGGCAAGATCCTCAACCAGAAATAGCTCTACTAATAGCCAACTTGGCCCACTCGGCAGATTCCTTCACCAAATGGTCATCCGATTGCAAACATTCATTTAGAAAATCTTTGCTTGAAACAGATTGTTGAATCAAAGGACTGGCATTGCTACCCAGTGTGTCAGCTAGATCTCCTAATACCCCAATTGCAGTCTTAGTCACTACATCATCCCTGATAAACAAAAGGAAAGAATATGAGTAACTAAATGAAATCAATAATGCACATCAAGACAAATTGGAGAGATTTAGGTAAGACTTACATGTCCTTCTGTAAATACAAGCTATCCAAGAACTGCAGGATGTGTGGTGCAAAAGGCATCAGTAGCTGTGTCTTTGGGGAATTCTTAAATCCCTGAAAGATCCCAGAGTAAGCCTCCAAGATCCCATTTCTCAGAAGATTTGTGTACTCTATTATTTCATCATCAGCACCTGATGTATGCGCAGATAATTCTGCTGCACTTTGGAGCATTGGCATGGCATACATTAGGTATTTCTCAAAATGTTCTCCTATCGCCAGAGCAATGTCACCAAAGCATGAGAATATGGGTGGCTTCACAGACCGATGTAACTGGTTGCTCGATAAGTCTTTGAGGAGTTGAGTCATAAGACCGTCACAGTAAGGTAGGATTTTCTCCTCCAATGCCCTGCAAATGTCCCCTATGACACCAACGGTGATGGAACATACCTGATACTCGTCAAAATTTTGTAGACCCATTTCAAGATATTTGTAAAATTCAGGCATGTATTTTGCAAACTCAGGACCAGTCGCATAAGCAAGGGCACCAATGGCAAGCATGGCCTCTTCGTGCACTGTGGCACTTCTGCATGCAAAGACCCTAAGGAAGAGGCCCATCATCTGATCTGCAAACTGCATAAAGACGTATTTTGTTGGTTCCGGTGTTCCTATTTTCTGTATGATGACCTGCAAACAACCACAAAGAAGACCTTGCAAGTCAGCCTGCTTCTCCCTCTCGTCTGATGATAGCTTCTGAGCCTCGAGTGTTTTATGAAGTTCCATCATTATGACAGGACTCAGCTGCATTACCAAGGGAGAAGTCTCATCTGTTGACGACCTCACAACTTCATTAAGAGCCTCATAAGCAGCAGTGCGGAGGCGAGATTCTCCAGCATCTTCTCTGCGTGTCACGGTGAGAAGGGATTGAACAATGTCCTGGAAGAAAGGAGCCAAAGGAGAAGACGATGAACCCTCATCCTCATATCCTTGTGCAAGGAAATAGAGTGCACCACAAGCTTTCTCTGCAACATTGGGAGCATCTTTCATACTCTGGATAAGAACCGTGATAATTTGCTGGCAATTTGCTGGGGTAATTATGGGTGTTTCCATGGTTGAGCCATGTAAGAACTCAAATATCCTCCCAAGGGTCCAGGCAGTAGTGTCTTTCACATGGTTGTTTGGATCCTTCATCAAAGCAGTAAGCATAAAGTTTAGAGCAACATTAACAATAGTTGTCAACTTGTCTGGTGATGGACCCTCCAAAATGGAACCAAAAGCATAAGTAGCTGCCTCTCTTTGCCTCCAGTCGGGTTTTGTTATGTTCTCTTCAATAAATGGCATGACAAGCGGAACAATATCATCTCCTACAGTCCGTGCAGCCAAACCCAAGCATGTTCCTCCAGCCATGGCAAGATTCCAAGCCCCTTCATCTTGATCTTGATCCTCCTCTTGCTTAAGGAGTGTCTCCAGTAACATAGGAACGAGTACAGGAAGTGCCTGCTTAATAAAATAAAAACAAGGAATAGAGTCTCCACTAAAATCACCACCGTATTCTTCTAAAATATCTATCTCCTCATCACAGATTGAGCTCCAAAACTCAATAGCCTGAAGAGCAACAGGCTCTTCATCTTCCTTCACAGCCTTCGCTGTAATGTTAAATATATCTTGAATGTATGGAGCAAGCTTGTCATAATAAGTTGAAGATATAGCAACCAAACACTCAAAAGCTGCCTGCCTTATTTTCACCTCAGGGCATAGTGTTGCCTCACAAACAACTCGCATGATATAGTCTCTCTCCATGTCATTAGAGAAATTCACCTGAGCGAAGCCCAAAGCATTATACAGGGCTCTAGTGGCAGCAAGTCTGACATCATTGTTTGCCTCTGAGGAATTCATACCCTGAACAACCGCTGTGAGTATTTTATTCACTTGGTCCTGATCTACAACATCTGCCGAGACTTCTTCACACAAATAACCAAGAGTTTCAAGTGTTGCTTGCTTTACATGAGATGGATGTTGGTGAACATTTGCTAGAAGCGATCCGATTAGCTCAGGCCACTGGTTATGTGGCAACTCAATGCCTGCAACCTTTGCAATGACTTGTGATGCAGTTGAGCGGGCATTGTGTTCAGGGGAAGAGAGGGTCTGTAACAAAAATGCCTTGATCTGGGTCTTTGCAGATGAATCCAAAGACAACCATCTTTGTACCAGCTCATATTTCCTTTGTTGCTCCTTAGCATCTAACGCATTCTTCAGAACCAGACCTGCTAACTTACGACTATCAACAGGCTTCTCATCATTGGCCAGTTCCCCAGAAAGAGATAACAAGAAAGCAGGGAGATTTTGCTCTTGAAACTGATTTAGGCTTTCTTCGGCATGCTTTCGCACGTTACCATCTACAGATTGAGCATTAAGAAGCACCTGAGTTACTTCCATAGCCAACTTCTATCTGAAAGGTAAAAATTTAATCAGTGTAAAACCCAATTATCTGAGAAGCAAAATCACTCCATTTAATAAATAAAAATCCCCAAAAAAAAAATAATTAACTAATTTTATTTTTTTTGTCTTAAGATTGTCAATTTTTATTACAATTAGAGGCATGCATAACTGGATAAAGGAGATCGCAAAAAGAAGGAATTATCAACATCTGCAGTATGAGAACACAAATTGAGAAGTTTATGTCGCCTCCTGAGACTCAATTCAATTGAACCTTAAGGTTTTTAGGTGTATTATTCATAGTAATCAATATCGTACAGTACATACGTTTTTTAGGTGTAGTATTCATAGCTATCAATATTGTACAGTACATATGGTATATATTGCGGAATGTACCAGTCCCCAAACGGTGTATTCGACCCCATTTATCATTTTTACACCTTACCAGATATATTGTATGGTACATGCCATAAATATTGTCATCAGGCAATGAATGACATGTTCCGTACCATTTTGAATTCAAAAAGTTTTTTTTTTTAACTTTTCCACTTTCAATCCTTTAAGTATTTCTTATCTACCCCTTTTGGGTTAAACATCAAACACTTAATATTTCTAAGATTAACTAAGAGTGTTTTTTACAAGGGGAAAAAAAAAAAAAAAAAAACCCTCTCATATAAGGAAACCACTAAAACATCGTATCTTTTTCTACACAACTCGGAATCGCAATTCGTCATCGTGGATAGGTTTTTTTTTTTGTTTTTCAAAGGACTCCTCATACATGTGCTAATTTCAAGGTTTGAAGGCTTCACTCGAAAATTCTATTGAAGGTAATTTTTTGGTGCTAAGGTCATCAAGATATACTTATTTTTGTGAATACAAAGTGGCATGAATAACAAATATATATATATATATATATACACACATATTTGTTTGAACAAAATATCTTACAATATACGATACCAGGTTTCTGATGATATACAATACGGTATACGTTGTGCTAACTACAGTATTATTGTGGACTTAATTTCAGATTCATGTCCTTATGTCAAATTTACAAATATCTCTGTTCAAGTATAGCTCCTAATTTGTTAACAAGTGTGGCTTCAAGACATTTATGGTTGGTGAAAACTCTACTTGGATTAACACTTTTTCATATGAATCAAATTGAAAACCAGACGACTCTGGTAATAAAAACAATATTGGGTGGAACTATTATCAGAATATTCAAAGATGAGAACAATAATCAATTCAAGAAATTTGGATCCTCTGTTGAAGAGACTAAAATTTGACATTTACGACATTTTAGGTGCAGTGACGAGTGGGCCACTCAAGTTTAAATTTCTTTCCTGAAGCCTGTTAGTGAAAAAAAAAAACTCTATTTAGGTCCTTGCGTTTGAGGCGGATCAAATTAAAATAGAACACGGGATTGTTTGGATTTGAGTATCGAAAATAATATCAGTTGCAATGTATTTTTTACATGGCAGCTATTCAAATAAAACAATATGTTCAATCCAGCAATGAAAACAGATATCACAACACACCTAATAAATAAATTTAAAAAAAAAAAAAAAAAAATTCTGAAGTTTCACAGATCAATTAAAGCAACCAGCAGTTGAAATACCAAAGAGCAAACAGAAGTGTTTTAACATCCATTTATGTGATGAACAACAGAATGAAAATCAGAGTATATAAGATCACCGATTAAATGAAGAATAAACAAAAACCCTAAATCATAATCCCCAAAACAAAGCCAGCCCTAAATCCGATGAAGAGATCAATAAACAAATCCTATTATGTATGTAATCACAAATAGAGAGAGCTGAGCTGGAAACCAAACGTGAGAGAGAGAGATTTATATAGAAAGGGTATAAGAAGGAAATCACTTACAGAGATAATGAATGAGTAGTAGAAAGAGAAGGAAATCGATTGAAAAGGGAAAAAAAGATCCCTGAGAGAGAGCGCGGCGAAGAAACCTGGGTGGAGGAACCCTAGGAAGGAAGTAGAAGAGAGAAGAAAGTAGCGAGAAGGAAGGCAACTGCTGCTATGCAATGGAATGGAATGGAATGGTATATGGTATGGTGGATTTTGTATACTTTTGGCCCACTTGGAGTTGGGAGTGGTATTCCCCCAATTTTTACATTACTAGCTAAGCTTGCGGGTTGGGTGCCAAATTAGATTTTTCAGGCTAAGGAGTCGATTCGGGGGTTTTACTTGGCAAACCTCAACTTCAATTTTACCAGCCTTACAAGGGAAACGGGGGAGGGATTCTAAATTCAATCACTCCTTTCTATGCTTCTCGTTACACCACCCTAAATCCCTATAATCCCTCCATCTTTCCATATCACAACATTATTATGATGTGCAACCTTTCTATGTGTACCTTAAGCAAACAACGTTTGTTACACATACTTGGCACTAGACTACTAAATATACTATTAAAAAAGGCAACGACTACATTATACCGTCATTTCTTCTTTCTCACACCACCATTGAGTTTTTTATTATCATTTTTCTTTCTCACACCACCAATAAATATGCATAACAGTGAAATTCAAACACAAAATGAAAAAATGCAAAACATAATAACTTTTGACCAATTTAAACCATCAATTGAGACTGATTCTCAAATTCATCAAAACAATAAAGTTGTAGTACTATGAGTTATCTAATAAACACAACTTGAATCACTTGAAAATGTTTTGAAATAAGCAAGTTATGATCATTTTACTAAAGGCGTGCAAATCTGTCTTGCAATAAAAACGGGATAGTGTTCTTGACTTTCGGCCAACTTATGTGCTCGATGTAGACCAATTATCAAGTTGATCAAAACATAAAAGTTGTATTACACTGAGTTATCTAATAAACGCAACTTGAATCACTTGAAAATGTTTTGAAATAAGCAACTGATGGTCATTTTACTAAAGTCACGCAAATCTGTTCGAAAAATAAAAACGGGATAGTGTTCCTGACTTTCGGCCAACTTATGTGCTCAATCGAGACCGATTCTCAAGTTAATCAAAACACAAAGGTTGTAGTACTCTGAGTTATCTAATACACACAACTTGAATCACTTGAAAATATTTTTAAATGAGTAAGTAATAGTCATTTTACTAAAGTCACGCAATCTGTCCAAAAAATAATTCTCTTCACATAGTGCACTGCGATACCTCGCATTGTACAATGCGAACAAGAAAAAAAAATTATTGTTTGCATTGTGCGATGCGGGGTATCTCAGATATCCTGCATTGCACAACGCGAACAGGAAAAAAATTTCTTGTTCGCAATGTGCAATGCGGGGTATTCCGGATATCCCGCAGTGCACTCTGCGAACAGAAATGTTTTTGGACAGATTTGCGCGACTTTAGTAAAATGATCATAACTTATTCATTTCAAAACATTTTCAAGTGAGTCAAGTTGTGTTTATTATATAACTCAGAGTACTAAAACTTTTGTGTTTTACTCAATTTGAGAATTGGTCTCGATCAAGCACATAAGTTGGCTGAAAGTCAGGTACACTATCTCATTTTTATTTTTCGGACAGATTTGCGCGACTTTAGTAAAATGACCATAATTTGTTCATTTAAAAAAAAATTCAAGTGATTCAAGTTGTGTTTATTAGATAACTAAGAATACTACAATTTTTTTTTATGAGGTTGATAATCGGTCTCAATTGAGAGTTTAAATTAGTCGAAAGTTACCCTGTTTTGCATTTTTTTTCGTTTTGAGTTTCTCTATTATGTTAAGTTATGCATATTTATTAAGTTTGGGTTTAAGGGTTTTGACTTTGAGGGGATTTTGAGATTTTTCGAGGGAAATGGAGGAGATTTGCAAGAGATTTGAGTATGGGAAGAAATTTGCAGAAGATTTCGAATGGGGAGGGAGGAACCATTGTCAATTTGAATGGTGAGGGGAAAAAATTGATGGTTTTTGTTTTAGGCGGTGTGAGAAAGAAAGTAGGTGGTGTGAGAGAGTGGAATGGTATGAGAGAGAGGAAATTGTGGTGTGGTGTAGTCGCCGCCTTTAAAAAATAAGAGAAGGCCTCACACTAATGTCTTTTGAATAAGAAAAACAGACAGAAAACTTAATAAAGCACAAGGCAAATGAGGATGGCAAAAGTGGTCATAGTGTTTGCCAACAATTAATAGTTGTAGGAAAACAAATGGAGTTGTTAGGTGTACCCGAGTATTTGGCTCGGTTGCATCAATTTTTTATTGCATTGGTATTTTGAGATGTTACGATCGTTGTACTAACTTGACTTATGTACACCGATTTATCCAATTTTATTGGTAAAAATCATTTGATGGTGGAATTTTCTTGTGTAGGACATTAATTGACATTTGAATGAAAGAATAAAAGCAACCGTTATCTATAAAACTAAAATTATGTCAAGCATTCGTAAATTTCACTATGTTCATTAACCATTGAGGATTGACAAAACCAATATGTATTAAACTTATTAAATAAACATTAATTAATACATATGTTTTAAAAAAATTTCAACTATTATATCGTATTAGAAAAAAAAAATGCATTTAAAACCTAAAAAAAAATACTTCATTCAAACATTCAAAATTAATCCTTTATAGAAAGTCTTTGATCAACAACATGAATAATTTTCTTCTCTCGGTGTTTTGTTTTAAGGTAAACATAATGTGGTTGGGTACACCAAGCAATTTTTAAAAGCTAAATTCAGAAGATAAAATTGGAGGATAGAGCCAAATAGTCGAGTACACGTATCAATTCCTGAAAAAAATAGTCCACGACATACTTGAAGGTTTACAAACTATGTACACTTGCCCTAGAACTAGTCTTGATTAGCTGCTTTATAAAATATCATAACGTCTCTACATACAAAATCTTACTAAAACGACAAAAATGACAGATTTTTTTCGAGCATAGCTTACTAAGCTTCATGGATGCCTACTCAGGCTACAATCAAATATTAATACACCCCATATCAAGAAAAAACCACTTTCGTAACTGAGAGAGGGATATATTATTACAGGGTGATGTCGTTCGACTTAAAGAACGCAGGTGCTACATACCAATGACTGGTAAACCGAATGTTTAAAGAACAAATCGGTAACACACATGTAGGTCTACATCGATGATATGCTGGTCAAGAACCTCCACAGCCCCGACCACATAGGAGACTTCACTTAAACGTTCAACCAGCTCAGAAAGTACAAGATGAAGCTCAACCCATAGAAGTGTACGTTCGGAGTTGAGTCCGGAAAATTTTTAGGCTATATAGTGAACAAAAGAGGAATCGAAGCTGACCCAAAACAGATTCAGACCATTCTCAACATGAAAGCCCTCGCCAACATCAGAGACATTCAAAGCCTGACTGGGAGGGTAGCAGCACTCAATAAGTTTATATCTAAATCATCTGACAAGTGTCTTCATTTTTTTTAAATACTAAGAGGAAGCAAAGGATTCTCATGGAACAGAGAGTGCGAACAAGCCTTTCAAAGCCTGAAAACATACATGGGGAGTCTAGAGCTACTCTCAAAGCCAGCGACGGGGGAAACGTTCTACTACTATACTTGTCTGTTACCAAGCACGCCGTTAGCTCAGCCCTCGTACAGGACGACCGGGGGACCCAAAGACCAGTGTTACACCAACAAAACCTTTGTGGAAGTGGAGGCACACTATCCGGACCTAGAAAAGTTAGCCCTTGCAATGGTTGTATCCTCTAGGAAACTGAGGCCTATTTTCAGGTCCACTCTATAACGGTTCTAACCAAGCATTCACTCCGCTTGGTACTGCATAAACCACCGTTATCCGGCAGGATGGTGAAATGGTCAGTAGAACTCAGTCAATTTGACATAAGACATGCTCCAAGAACCGTCATCAAAGCTCAGGCACTGGCAAACTTCATCGTCGAGTTCACCGGTAGAGAAGAGCCAAAGACAGATCACCAGACCTTGAACTGCAACGGATCATCGACAGGAAAAGAAAACGAAGCTGGGATCACACTCCACTCTCCCAGCGGCTTCACCCTTGAAAAATCCGTCAGATTCGACTTTCCTGCTTCAAACAACAAGGTCGAATACGAGGCCCTTCTATCCGGCCTGAATCTAGCCTTGGGGATTGGGATATATCACCTAACAGCATACAACGACTCAAGACTAGTAGTCAACTAGGTCAAAGAAAATTTCAAAAGCAAGGACCCCCGCATGATAGCCTACCGCGAAATGCACTTAATGCAATGAGCGGGCTCAAGAGGTGCAAACTTGTACAATGCCCTCGAAATGACAATAAAAGAGCTGATGCGTTAGCCAGAGAAGCCTCAATCGAAGTCTCAAGCGATCTCATTGAATACCATGAACGATCAAACCTCGAAGAATAAGAGCCTAGAGATGTTTGTGTTGCAGATGCACCACCAAATTGGATGACTCCGATCCTCGAATACATCGCAACCGGAGCCTTACTGACAGAGAAGGTTGAAGCCATAAGAAAAATGGCAGCGATGTACACTCTCCTAAATGACAAGTTATACAGGAGATCAGTGACAGGACCCTTGCTCCAACTCTGTCACCTTCAGAGGCAAGTCAGGTCCTGGGAAGGATCCACGATGGTATATGCAGAAATCATCCGGGCGGGAGAACCCTCGCCCACCAAGCTTTAACTCTAGGATACTACTGGCCGACAATGCAACGAGACGCCAAAGATATTTTTCGCAAGTGCGACAATGTTAGAGGTTCACGCCATACACACACATGCCTGCCCAACCACTGACACCGATGACGATTCTGTGACCATTCGAGTAGTGCCCATGGACATCGTCAGACTGCTCTTAGCTTCAGTCGACAAAATGTCCCTTCTTGTGGTTGTCGACTACTTCACCAAGTGGATCGAAGCTGAGCCCCTATCAAAGATAGGACAGGTCCAAATAGAAAAATTCATATGGCCACCATCGTCTGCAGATTTAGCATCCTCAGAGTATTGGTCAGCGACAACGGCCAAGTTTGAACATCAATCACCATTTCTCCTCGCCAGGGCACACACAAGCCAACGGCCAAGTGGAAGTTACCAACCGAACAATTTTAGAGGCGATCAAAAGGAAACTTGATGCTGCCAAAGGGAAATGGGTTCCAGAGCTACCATGAATACTCTAGGCATATCAGACAACTAAAAGAATCCCTACCAGAGAAACACCCTCCGCCTTGGTATATGGGTCAGAAGCCATGGTTCCTGTAGAACTTGAAGTGCCAACCTTCTAAACGGAAGAGTTCAGACCAGACGGTAACGACGAAGTCTTACGAGGTGGACTAGACCTCCTCGAAGAAAAACGGGATCTAACCTCCACTAAGATAGTTTCTTACCAGCAACAAATAGTGCAATACTACAACAAGAATGTCAAGCCACGCGAATTCAAGGTAGGAAATTGGGTACTCGGGAAAACCCAGCAAAGCACAAAATAAGTCGGTGCGGGGAAGCTTAACCCGAACTGGAAAGTACCCTACTGAGTAACCAAGGTCAATATGTCGGGGACGTACTGGTTGGAAAATGTAAACAGCGACGAACTTAAACAACCATGGAATGCAGAGCATCTCAAAACATATTATCAATAAAAATATTTGTTTTTACTAAACTTTCATTGTTGTCCGTTACAACCAACTCGATCTTCGATCATCCCCGCTATGATCAGACTTGAATATTATGCCCAACGCTTAGTACGGTGCTCGCAGGCGACGATGGCCGAGGAAGTGGGAGTCTAGTCAGCGTTCACACGCCTGATGATTACGACTCGCCAAGGGATTATTGCTCTCCAATAGACAATGATCGCCGAAGTTATCAGGTAAGCTTAGTCAGTTTGCGACGACATCTGGTGCCCAACGCCTAGTCCGCTGCACACGGGCAATGACAGTCGAGGAAGTGGGAGTCTAGTCAGTGCTCACACTTATGATGACGACGACTCGCCAAGGTATCATTGCTCTTCAATAGACAATGAATACCGAACTTACCAGGTAAGCTTAGTCGGTTCGCGACTGATGACGATGGCTTCTGGTGGCCAACGCCTATTTCGCTGCGTGCGAGCGACGACGATCGAGGAATTGGGAATCTAGTCAACGCTCACACACCTGATGACGATGGCTTCGGGTGGCCAGCGCCTATTTCGCTGCATGCAGGCGACGACAACCGAGGATGTGGGAGTCTAGTCAGCGCTCACACGCCTGATGACGATGACTCGCCAAGGGACCATTGCTCTCCAACAAACAATGATCGCCGAACTTACCAGGTAAGCTTAGTTAGTTCGCGATTGATAATGATGGCTTCTGGTGTCCAACACCTAATCCGCTGCACGCGGGCAACGACAGTCGAGGAAATGGGAATCTAGTCAATGCTCACACACCTGTTGACGACGACTTGCCAAAGGATCATTGCTCTCCAACAGACAATGATCGCCGAACTTACGAGGTAAGCTTAGTCAGTTCGCGACTGATGACGACAAATTATGATGCCCAACGCCTAATTCACTGCGCGTGGGCAGCGACGACCTAGAAAGTGGGAGTCTAGTCAGCGCTCACGCGCCTGATGGCGACGACTCGCCAAGGGATCATTGCTCTCCAACAGACAATGATCGTCAAACTTACTAGTTAAGCTTAGGTAGTTCGCGACTGATGATGAATGCTTCTGGTGCCCAACGCCTAGTCCACTACGCGTGGACAATGACAGTCGAGGAAGTGGGAGTTTAATCAGCCCTCACAAGCCTGATGACGATGACTCGCCAAGGGATCATTGCTCTCCAACAGATAATGATCGCCGAACTTACCAGGTAAGCTTAGTCGGTTCGCGACTGATGACGACAACTTCTAGTGCCCAACACCTAGTCCGCTGCACGCGAGCAACGATGGTCGAGGAAGTGGGAATCTAGTCAGTGCTCACACGCCTGATGACGATGACTTGCCAAAGGATCATTGCTATCCAACAGACAATGATCGCCAAACTTACCAGGTAAGCTTAGTTAGTTCGCGACTGATGACGACGAATTTTGATGCCCAATGCCTAATCCACTGTGCGTGGGCAACGATGACCTAGAAAGTGGGAGTCTAGTCAGTGCTCACGCGCCTGATGATGACGACTTGCCAAGGGATCTGTGCTCTCCAACAGACAATGATCGTCAAACTTACCAGTTAAGCTCAGTTAGTTCGCGACTGATGATAAATGCTTCTGGTGCCCAATGCCTAGTCCACTACGCGTGGACAATGACAGTTGAGGAAGTGGGAGTTTAGTCAGCGCTCACAAGCCTGATGACGACAACTCGCCAAGGGATCATTGCTCTCCAATATATTATGATCGCCGAACTTACCAGGTAAGCTTAGTCGGTTCGCGACTGATGACGACAACTTCTGGTGCCCAACACCTAGTCCGCTGCAAGCGAGCAACGACGGCCGAGGAAGTGGGATCCTAGTCAGTGCTCACACGCTTGATGATGACGACTCGCCAATGGATCATAGCTTTCTAACAGACAATGATCACCGAACTTACCAAGTAAGCTCAGTTAGTCCACGACTGATGACGACAACTTCGGGTGCTTAACACCTAATCCGCTGTGCAGGGATGACAACGATCGACGAAGCCAATGTCTCATCGACATTCTCACGCACGACGATGATGACCCACCAAGCGATCAATGCTCTCCGAAAGATAACAGTTTTTGGAGCATCTCAGCGCTTAGACAGCACTATGCGGATAACAATGGCTCACCCATAAACAATAGTAGCCAAAAGTAGTCAGTTTCGATACAATTCAACTGACAAAAACAGGCGTTATGCCAACAGTTAGGCCCAATAGTACTAATTCTACGATCTGCAAAGCTTCTAAAAAAAACATGACAGTACAAGACAAAACAATGTTTTCATTAAAATATCTGCCAAATATCTGCCTCAGGCACATGGTGACCCGGAACGTCAACACGTGGTCCAATGTGTTTTCCCTCCGAGTCAACGTGGGGAATAATAACATCAAGCAAGAAACGATGACCTCCTGAAGTTGCCGCCTGAGCAGAACACAACAACTCATGAGTAGAAACCGCACGGTATGAAGATTGCTTCCTTTTCAGAACAACAACAGGAGGCACGCTCGCCTCTAATTTTGCTAACCTAGTCAGGCTAGGCATGACCAGACTCCTCTTCCTCGAACGACCACTAACAACCCTTTCAGCTGAAACCCAGCGTAGCAAGAACGTCATGAGAACACCCTAGCTGATCGATCTCAAATCATACCGCAAGTGCATAATTGTCTTTTTTGAGTTAGATAACGGCATATACGAGTCGAACCCACAAGGAGGGCTAAAGTTTGGAAAACTAACTTTGAAAATCAACTTAAAATCCTTAACCTAGTAAAAAAAAGTTTTAAATAATGTTTCTAAATAACAAGGGAAAATGTAAATCTAGCTTAAAATGAAACTTGTGAAATGAAATCTTAGGGTTTTAGGGATCACCACCATGGATTGATAGCTCCCATTAGCCCACAATTCTAGTTGATACTCAAACATATTCATGACCACACCCTAAGCTAGATTCTCATCTCACTTTAGGGTGGAAAATATAACTTTAAGCACTTAAACATCAAGCTATATGGATATTCTTTCTAGCATAAGAGCATGGTATCAAAGCATCCAAAGAATCCATATTGAAATGAAATACTAAGGATCTAATCTCCCATATGTTAGCATTCAAACATATGTTAGACTTACAAGTCAATAGCCTCAAAACACACGAGAGTAGATGTTAAGTAGCTTGTGAGTCTTAGACAAAGATCTTAATTATTAAATAGAGGGCTTGTTAGAACAATATGGAATGAAGACTATAGTTTAGACTTTTTAATGATGAAAATAAAAGCAAGTGATGTATCCATATTAATGAAAGACAACACTTCTAACATCTTCATAAATAAGATTAAACCAAAGTCACTAAACAAAGTTAACATTACACAAGTTCTAAGCACATGAGATATTAGAACAACCAAGCTAAGTGGACCTAAATGGGGTCATCCTCCCATGAAGCTTTTCCACACCCTAAGGTGAAGTTTAGGCACACATTGTAGACCCTAGGCCACTCATGGTAATAAACATAAACATAAAGAAAAATTACAAAGATTTACAATAATAAACTCCAAAACTCTCAAACTCTAATTCCAAAATTCCCTCCTCTAAAAATATTTCTTAGTCTCCCTCAAGTGTGTTCATTGGTGGGGTATTTATAGATGAAGAAATGTAAGACTTATAGGTAGAGATAACGTGGTGGTAGGTAGAGTGTTGGAGTGAAATAAGGTGGAGTGTAAAAGTGATAAAGTAAATATATGGAAGAGTGTAAAAGTGAAATAAAGTGGACTGTAAAAGTGAGCATAGATAGTGGAGTTTGTAGAGATTTTTTGGCTATGATGAAGTTTCCATGTGGATGTCCAAATCTTCAAGTTGGTATTCTCGTGATTCGTAGATGATGATACTTTGTAGGCTTGACTTCATGGGTCTTAGGCTTGAAGATCTTTAGTCTTTGACAATGCATGTGTGAACTTCCAATGAGCTTTTTAGTTGTTGAACTTAGCCTTATTGTGCCACTTTAATTTGTGTATGATTTGAGATTAGTGCTTGATTTTCTACAAAATACACATAATGATATATTTTTATTAAATATTGGGACATAACAAATATAGAATTAGGGGCTTAAAATGTATCAGTTATAAGGCTATCAAAAACCCCCAAACCTACATTTTGCTAGTCCTCGAGCAAAAAAAAGAATAAAAACTAACTCACTTTCGTTGGAATCACGATTACATTTAGCATATGTAATAAGTCTTTAAACCTCTAGGTTTTCCCTAGTGGACGAGTTGTAGTCTCGTGAGGGCTTCCAGAAATGATACCCACAAACATTAGTGATACTCGGGACTCGAACTCAAAAAATTTAGAAAAATAACTCTTTCATTATTTAACCTTAGAGAATTCCTACTTAAATGTGTAAGGTTTAAGAGATGTATTACTGTAAATTATCGATTAATATTAAGTCAATAAGTGACTTCAGTAAACACTATTTCAAAAACATAGGAATTATTCATTCAAGTTTATATTAAGTGTTTGATCATCTTCTTTGTTGCAAATTTCAATTCTAACAGTGGACCTATCACTGGATCACATTCTAGAAAATTCGCTTCAACTTCAAATCTCACAAGGAATGTAATCACTCATAATGAAACCACTCAGAGATTTGGCTATTTTCTCTTAAATGTATGTGAATAAGATGAAACAACGAATAAAAGATAGTTCACATATAAGACAAAAGATCGAAATTCGATAATACAATAAATATGATTTCAAGAAGGGATATCATTCACTGAGAATGTTGACTTCATTCACTACAGTACTTCTTAATTCACCCTCCACACTTCGGCCATATTTTCCCAAAGATCAGATAAAGATTTGACTAGGTTGTAATAGGGCTTAGGACAAGGGTAAACAAGAAATGATAAAGATAAACAAAACTTTTGAGAAAGTTAGAGGTCTTCTAAGATAAGTGTAAGATGGCTTCAAAGCTTGACTCAACTCCTTCATTTGTGAGTATCCAATTGTCTTATTGATTGCAAGGAAGTACTACTTCTATTTTTTTTTTTTTTTTTTAATACCAAATGGCATTGGATCTTGAGGCTCTTTGTACATTCTTTTGATACTGTGGAGTATAATATTCCATGATGAACCCTTTTTTTCTTTGATAACTCATCGTTAACCTTTCTTAAAAGCAAAGGACACGGTAAACATAATTGGGTAATTAGTGGGTTGAATTGGTAGTTAGTGGGCTAAACAATAAAAAACTAACATAACAAGATTTAAACTGATTTCAATGGTGAACAACACAGAGGGTAGGCTACAAGGCTCAAACTAGGCAAGAAAAACTTATCTTCATTTCCCTAAAATAACACGGTTTCTATGCCTTGGTGAACTTCAGAACATACTGTAGTGATATGATTCAACTTTTATATTTTATTTTCAGTTTTTGACAGAAACAAAAAATATAGATATCATGCAACAAGATAATGTCGGACTCAAGAAATTCAAAGTTAGCGTATAACCCTCAGAAAGAATAAAGGCTAGAAATCTCACAGGGTTTAAGTCTCCACTATTATTCTCATGTTCATCAGATAACTAATCCACTTTTCCAACTTTAAATAAGAACATCGAAGCTAAAACACAACTCTCAATGCAAACTCTTAGAAAATGCCTAGCTTATGAGTAGTACAAACTATTGTCTAATATTGACAAACTACTAAATTTCAAAGTTTCAAATCCTACACTCAGATGTTTTTGCAACTAGGTTTATGGAAACTAATCTCATCATGGATAAGTACTCGGGTTACAAAGACTAAAAAACAAAAAAATTTGACTCAATAAATTGGACAACCCATTTTCAAATGAGACATGTTTTGAAACTTCTCCCCCCCAAACCTAAATCATACATTATCCTCAATATTCTAAAATAAGACACCGTGGATCGAACATGAACAAAAGAGAGACAATAATAAGTAGAAATGGAAAGGGTTTACCGTTAAACGACACGAATGCTCAAATGACTTTTGTTAATATCCAAAAGCAGGCTCCAATCAAATCATAGTCAAGTGATTTTTTTAAGACTTAAAGTATTTTTAAATATATTTTTTTTAAAATTCAGTTGACCTAATATGTACACTAAAATCCTAGTCTAATAATAAATCATACAGTAACAACCTAAAATTTTGTGAATCACACCAAA
Organism: Berberis vulgaris; assembly: GCA_963556465.1. NCBI lineage: Eukaryota > Viridiplantae > Streptophyta > Magnoliopsida > Ranunculales > Berberidaceae > Berberis > Berberis vulgaris. The sequence continues at coordinate 28,586,482 of OY747131.1, read as the reverse complement.
CATGTGTATATGGGACAATAAAATGCAATTGATTTAACATGCCCCACAAGTGAATCCAAGGAAACCTCTCAAGATGAAATTTTATCTTTAGCTCAAAAAATGTTTCCTCAAAAGAATGATGCAAGTTTAATTTGTCAAAAGGAATAAAACCAATTTGGTGTTCTAGGAGAGGCCATCGGTCAGGCATGGATATGTCATCAACCTCTTTAAGTTCTTCACAATTTGTTTTACATTTCCCAAAATAATCCTTCAAGGTTTTTGAAAAATACAATTCAAGTCTAAACTCGGGGAACTTTCTAATACTGGGGAGAATGTTAACAAATTTCTCAGGTTTCACCTTTGTATTGGACATGAATGTTCCAACAATGGTCAAAAGATCACAAGAGTCACATGGCAATTCAATTGACCAATTATGTCAACATCTTGTGTGTACATAGAATTTACATCAATAAGCACAGGGTTAGGTATAGAATCATCATGACTAATTTTATCTTGAACACAACACGCATGATTCACCCGCAATCCTGCCTCATCACATTGTCTCACATGTTTTATCCACTCATCTTGTTCTACCTGGGGAGTTTGAATGGTTGATATAGGTATATCAATGTGGCACAATTCATCAAATCTCTCACTCTCCTATAATAAACTTTCTTCACATTCATTCTCAACATTAATCAAGGCATCATTTTGAAGCCTTAAATCCTAAATTTCAGACAAAAGTTGGTTAGTGGCCTACTGACTTTGTTCTATCTTTTGTATGGAATAACTTAAGGATTGCATATATTGATCTAGGCTTTCTTGGATTGAAGGAGAAATGTTAGTTTTCTCCCATGAGCTAATTGGATATAAAGATGACGTGGATTAGATATTTTGCATAATGTGGTATGGATTGGTCTCTACCGAAGGCATTGTAGGACAACTAAGGTAAGACTTATTGTTATGCACATATTGGGGATCAAAGGATGATGTAGACCTAAACAGTTCATAACCCCAATTGGATTGGTGTTGGTTCCAAGGTAGTTGGTTTACATATCCATTTTGTGAAAAATGATTAATATAATCAAAACTTGATTTTAAGGGTTGACATTGGTTTACTAAGGCAAAGTAATTTACCTCTGCATTATCATGATCTTCCCAATGAAAATCCATAACTGTATGGCTCCTAACACAAGAGAAACTCCTTGTCACTGAACTTGAATTAATCTGGATTAGATTTTTTTAATTTTATTATTATTTTTTAAATAAACTAAAATCTAATGCAACCTAAGATGATATGACCTAAACTAAATGCAATATGCGAATGCACCTAAAAAGAGAAACTAATCATGACACACAAACAAGGCTCAATCAATTCCTATTCATTCATCTAGCAAGCAACAAGTTGATTATCTTCAATTAAGTGCAATGGACTATTGATTTTTGAAAACCCAATCTAATTGAAGTTGATAATGATTTTGAACATCTCAAATCAATTCTCACCCTAGTAAGATTTTTCCATATGTCTTGTAAGTAAGTAAGGGGTAGCTTATTATGTAAAAGCTCCCTAGACCACCACACTGGGCATAGATGTGTTCTAGCCATATTTTACTCTGTTTGGGGGTACTAGAATTGGCTAAGCCTTTGAAGGGCGTCTTTAAGATCCAAGGATTTTTTACGATTTTTAGCTACAATTTAAATACTTTCAAGAACCCCTTTGTTCCTAATCAAAATAAGATTAGACTTGTGAGAAACCCTGTCAAAGTACCACTCTATGCGAAAAGATCATAAATGGCAGTGCAGTCACAATGGTCTTTACTAGCGTAGACCAACTGGCAATAGAGCAGCCTTACTTCGAAAGAGTTCAATCACAATCTATTCCTTTCTTAAGGTCCTATGAACACCGTTCTAATTGGCTCTAGCTACCTGAGTTCATTTTATTAAATTTGGCAAAGTTTGAAAATGAATTGGAGTGATGAGGTGGATGATCAAGTCTCACTCAGTTGCAAATAGCCAGGTCTGTTCTTACGTAATTTAGCACAGTTCAATATCCTGCAAAAATTTAAACACTAAAAAGCATTCCAGAAACACTTATTGCAGGAGCGAAGTGGGTTGAGAGAGGTATCGCACTTTGTTTCCGATTGTATCTTGGACCCTATTTTATCTATTACAACTTAAGAGTACAAATTTAAGTCCCCCCAATCACTTAAAGAAAACAAAAAAAATGTCATAATTATGATCCAAGTGTCTTCCATTGTTCACTAAGTTTACCATAGCTCTTTTTCAAGTATCTTTTTTGTACAAACCCTGAAAATTATATCATAGGAGAATGACTAACGACATAAAAAACAAAGTATAGAACCAAAATTTTGAAAATCATTCAAGTTAGGCAAAACAGTGCATTGTTGAAAATTTCTAAAACTGATAGATCGACTTTGAAAAATCGTGTAGAGTTCAATACTTGATGAAATTCAAATCTAAAATTTTTCCTAGATTGCTAACAAACCAAAGTTTTCTTAGAAAAATTCTAAAATTTCATTTGGATGCTAGAAAGTAGTGAAAAGTTGAAGTGAACAAAACATTGTTCATATTGTGTATCTGCTACGAGAATTCAAATTTTATTTTGACCAGTTATCCAAATTGAAATCTAAAAGATGATCTAGAAACTAGACAAATTTTAGAACAACTAAGAATTTTGAAACACTCAAAACATAACTCTTAATTAGTAGAAACATGTGTCCTAACTTGAGTCATCTGCCATAGACAAATTCCAGCACATGTAGTCCCATTTCAAAAATTCGTTTCTCACTATCCTTTAGTCCAATGAACAAATGGAAAGATGCCCATGAAAGTTCATATCATGTATATTTATAAAAAAAAATTAAAAAATAAAACATTAAATGTTAGATACTCAAAAAATTGCAAACATGAAGATGCATCAGAATTTGCAGTCTGCAAATGTTATTAAAACGATGCAAATGCACCTAAACTATGAAAATGATCATAAACTAGACTAGTGATAAGCATTTAAAGATGGATTTTAAAACTTGTTTTTCATTACCGCTCCGGCAACGGTGCAAAAAACTTGATCGATCTCAAATCATACCGCATGCACACGATTATCTATTGAGTTAGATAACGGAAAATACGGGTCGAATCCCACAAGGAGGGCTAAAGTTTGGAAAACTAACTTTGAAAATCAACTTAAAATCTTTAACCTAGTAGAAAAAGGGTTTTAAATAATGTTTCAAAATAACAAGAGCAAATGTAAATCTAGCTTAAAAGGAAACTTGAGGGAGAAAATCTTAGGGTTTTAGGGATCACCACCATGGATTGATAGCCCCCATTAGACCACACTTCTAGTTGGTACTCAAACACACTCATGAGCACACCCTAAGCTAGATTCTCATCTCACCTTAGGGTGAAAATATAACTTTGAGTACTTAAACATCAAGCCATATGGATATTCTAATCAAGCATAAGAGCATGGTATCAAAGCATTCAAAGGATCCATATTGAAATGAAATACTAAGGATCTAATCTCTCATATATTAACATTCAAACATATGCTAGACTTACAAGTCAATAACCTCAAAACCCATGAGAGTGGAGGTTAAGTAGTTTGTGAGTCTTAAATAAAGAAGATCTTAATCATTAAATAAAGGGCTTGTTAGAACAATATGGAATGAAGACTATAGTTTAGACTTTTTAATGATGAAAATAAAAGCAAGTGATGTATCCATATTAATGAAAGACGACACTTCTAACATCTTCATAAATAAGATTAAACCAAAGTCACTAAACAAAGCTAACATTACACAAGTTGTAAGTACATGAGATATTAGAACAACCAAGCTAAGTAGGCCTAAATGGGGTCTTCTTCCCATAGGGTTTTCCCACACCCTAAGGTGAAGTTTAGCCACACATGATAGACCCTAGGCCACTCATGGTGATAAACATAAATATAAAGAAAAACTACGAAGACTTACAATAATAAACTCTAAAGCTCTCAATCTCTAACTCCAAATTTCTCTCCTTTGAAAATATTTCTTAGTCTCCCTCAAATGTGTTCATGTATGGGATATTACTATTTATAGATGAAAAAATGTAAGACTTATAGGTATAGATAATGGGGTGAAAAGTGGAGTGTTAGGGTGAAATAAGGTGGAGTGTAAAAATGTTAAAGTAAGATACGGAAGAGTGTAAAAGTGATAAACTAAAGATATGGAATAGTGTAAAAGTAAAATAAGGTGAAGTGTAAAAGTGAGCATAGATAGTGGAGTTTGTAGAGATTCTTTAGCTATGATGAAGTTTTCATGTGGATGTCCAAATCTTCAAGTTGGTATCCTCGAAATTTGTGGATGATGATACTTTGTGGGCTTGACTTCATGGGTCTTGGGCATGAAGATCTTTAGTCTTTGAGAATGCATGTGTGAACTACCAATGAGCTTTTTAGTTGTTGAACTTAGTCTTATTGTGTCACTCTGTGTATGATTTGAGATTAGTGCTTGATTTTCTATAAAATACACATTATGAGATATTTTTATTAGATATTGGGACATAACAAATATAGAATTAAGGGCTTAAAATGTATCATTTATAAGACTATCAGTAGCAACCCGTTCTGCATGACATTACTTGGCATTATGACCTTCTCAACGGACGTTAATGGGAGCTTGATAAACTCCATTTCTATTCATCTTTCTTCCTTAGTGAGAGTCGAGACTGCAAACTTCCCTAAAAAAAATGACATCAAACTAGCATCGCATCTAGGAACGAAAGAATAAGCCAGCAACAAAGAAACTTATGAGGGTCAAACTGGACGTATCTAGGGACTTGACGACCCCCAAGCCTGATGTACGAAGAATTCACTGAAGCCAGAAACCAATACCTCTTCCAGGGCTCAATGTCATCCACTACTGAACACAAACAAGCAAGGAAATTCAGTATGTAAAGGCCCCTAGAATCCAACCGAGTGGCGGTCTTATGATGGACTACCGCTGGGGTTAAACGAAGGCCAACATCATGCGCCCTAAGAAGAATCGCAATCATAATCTTGAACTCGCTCGAAACCATTTGAGCAGAAGGCATGCAGAGTGAAATGAAGAAACACCAGACGTCATCTGGCACTGAGAATCGGAGCCCCGAATCAAACATGCCCTGGTGCAAACTTATATATCCCTGAGGGGGAGTAGTTGGAGCCAAATCTCTGAACGCGGGAATGATTTCCAGATCCCCTGAAATACGGTACAAACTTCAAAGCCTGATTAACTCGATTTCGTCAACTAGGCTATCCTCAAAAGGCTTGAGGCAAGTAAAATACAGTAGATCCTTGGAAGTAAGTTCAACATTATCTGCTATCGATAGAAAAAACGAATCGAACTTTAAAGCAACACGATTGCTTGAAAAAACAACATATATAAGAACAAGAGAAATTTTCCTCGAAACGACGAATATTTATAGAGAAGACAAGTTGTACTTTTTCTCCTTGAGCAATCGTGTACCCATTAATGCTATGCGCCGCTCGAGACGACGCTTCGGGTTCAATCATCACGATGATATAGTTGTTTTTCAGAGAGTCAGTGGACCGACTAAACGCTCCATTTACTCGTGGGAGTAGCTAATGATACACCGAAACGGTCCCAACTCTGCAATGTACACGTGTCGTGATGATCTCGAGGAATAACAGGCCCTAACGTCAGCCCAACACTGATCCGGCTCAACCGGTTCTAAGCCCACCCAATGCAGTATTCCAAACGGACCCAAATTCTTACAGCCTGCTAAGCCCACGTGTCTCACAGCTATCGTCAATACCCGTAAGCCCTACTAAGGCAAGTATCTGTTGGATTAGCTTCAGATGGACAATTACAACAGCTTATTGCTTCCAACTAGGAAGCAAATTCTAGAGTATATATCACATATGGAGACTTCTACCTATAGACTATTCTCGAAACGAGAACTATCTTCCGCGTATCTAGGAACACAAGGCTAACAGGAAAAATTCCATCCACAACACGACTCCCAATTAGAGAAGGATTTTCATGAAGATCTTCTTCCCAAAACTACGCCATCGATGGCTTGGTCAAACCAGGACTCCAACACTATAAATAAGACACGAGGTTGGTAAGCTAAGGTACGTTACAAATTCTCTGTTTACAACATTTCACCTTCCTCAGCTCCCTGTCTGACTTTAGCATCGGAGTGCCATCGGCCACCACAACGGTGGTCTGTGGCTCGCGTGTGTTCCTTGTGCAGGTCAGTAGATTTGTAGGTAAATGTCAAAGCATGGAATGACTGCATAAAATAGAACTCAATTTAAATTGACAAGAATGTGTAAATTTTAAACTTATAAGTTGATATATATTAGTGGATTTTATGTCTTAAGGACTTAAGTTTCTGCAATGAATAGAAATCAATTTAAATCGATAAGAACTTGTCAGCTTTAAATATAAAAGTTGATATGTATTACTTGATTCTTTTGAATTCATTATCTCCCCAACACTATCATCAACCACAATAACCATCGCTTCCCTGCCTCTTTCTCAATTAACCACAACCACAAACACCTTTCTTTCCCATCCTCTTGTTCTGAGTCAATCGACCACAACCACCGCCAGTGTCACAACCACCCTCCCCTCGTGCTTCTTCCCTTTGTCAATCAACCAATAACTACCAACACCCTCTCCTCCTCATTCTCTTTGTCAATCAAATAAGAAGAAGAAAAATGGTGTGCGTAAATTGGAGAAGAATAATAAAGGTGGTTGGAGAGAGAGAGAGAGTTTGATGTTGGTGTTGGTTGTAGGGTTGGGTGCAAAAGGGAATTTAAAAAAAAAAAAAGGAAAATGTCAACTCGGGTGTTGGAAGGAAATTACTTGAGCGAGCGTAACAATTATCTTGTTCACTGACAAATGTAAGGAAAAACTAAATTTTACGAAACTAAGGGGTGCAAATTCAACTCACATGTGACACGTGGCATAATCTAAAGGATTTGTAACATAAACACGACTTCACCTCCCTTTTGGGCTTTGATTTCCCTATAAATACAAAAAACCAATTTGGGATATTGAAGAATGACTCTTATTTTTGCCCAAGGCAAGCTAGGGTTTAGGACCTCACTTCTAAATTAAGGAGAAAAAAGTACACCACTATTACACCAACCTTACAATCAGAGCAAAACACCTACTTAGCTAAACATCAAGGAAATATGGAACATGCTACACAACACAAGCAAAACAACTGATACAAACATATATCCCTACTAAAATAAACCAAGCTAGCTCTAAAAGGCCTCAGCTCTGATATATATATATATATATATTTTTTTTTTTTACTCAAGGCTCATGCCAATTTTTCCTCAAAGTACCGCTATGTACTTCTCTCAGGATGCAATGTCACTCCTACCCTGCGATCATTATGTGCTAAACATCAAACCTCACTCTAATACCGCGATCGTTATTTGTTAAACATCAAACCTTTCTCCTTCTCCTTCCATTGATAAATATCCTTGCTCCCAGATAAGTTTAGGATGTTTGATCACTTTCGTACTCCAATCTCTCAAAACTCACACACCGCAAATTTGACTAATACATTATACATCCATGACTTGGTTGTATGCATACCTTATATTTACAAAGTTATACATTCAACACAACTTTTTAAAGGTTGGTCGACCTTTCATCAACCATGGGCATGGAAACAAATCAAGTTCAGTTGGTCTACTAGATCTAGAACCGAACAATCCTCGGGTTATATAGCTGAACATGAAAGGTTCCTAATTTATCCGTCAAATAGATATTCGATTTTTAGGCGCAAAGTTTACATATTTTGGAATGAATAGCTTGTTATGTTCATCTTCACCACCTTCTCCTTTTGTGTTATATGTGAAGTTATTTATCATCTGCCTGTAAGCAAGCTGTATTAATATTGTACAGGAAGTCTATCTATCGCGATAGAGGAAGCTCCAAAGTTGGGAACAGTTATTGGGATAGATCTTGGTACAACTTATTCATGTGTTGGTGTGTACAAGAATGGTCATGTTGAAATCATAGCCAATGACCAGGGAAATCGTATTACCCCATCATGGGTTGCATTCACTGACAGTGAAAGGCTCATCGGCGAGGCAGCAAAAAATCAGGCGGCTGTTAATGCCGAGAGGACCATTTTTGATGTGAAGAGACTCATTGTTAGAAAGTAATATACCTTATATCTTCGTGCGTGCGTGTTAGTTGCATTTTTAAGTAAGTTTTGTTACAAGAGTTGCTTACTTATCAATTGATGGGATAATGCCAGGTTTGAAGACAAAGAGGTTCAAAGGGACATGAAACTTGTTCCATACAAGATCGTGAACAAGGATGGGAAGCCTTACATACAAGTCAAGATGAAGGATGGAGAGACTAAGGTCTTTAGTCCTGAGGAGATCAGTGCCATGATTCTAATTAAGATGAAGGAGACAGCTGAAGCATTCCTTGGGAAGAAGATCAAGGATGCTGTTGTCACTGTTCCTGGTATCATAAATCTCTTTCCTAATTCTCTATCCCAAATTCTACTTTGTTGCTTTTATATGCTTGATCTAGCTTCAAGTTTAGCTCAGTTTGCTTCCTATGAATTTTGCAGCATACTTCAACGATGCCCAAAGACAGGCTACTAAGGATGCTGGTGTGATCGCTGGATTGAATGTTGCAAGGATCATCAATGAACCAACTGCAGCAGCAATCGCATATGGTTTGGACAAGAAGGGCGGTGAGAAGAACATCCTTGTGTTTGATCTCGGGGGTGGAACTTTCGATGTCAGTATCTTGACAATTGATAACGGAGTTTTTGAGGTTCTTTCTACCAATGGAGATACTTACTTGGGAGGTAATTATTGGTCACTTGGTTATTATATTCTGGATTTCAAACTATAATTTTGCTTGACGGATATATTGCATGAGTTGATGCTGTTGCTCAAACCATATTTTTTTGAAATTGGAAAACATCAAGTGCAGTCTCTGCTTCAGCCATTTATGGTTGTTGATATTGTGAATATGGACTGAGTGTCTCAATTTGGCAACAGGTGAGGATTTCGATCAGAGAGTGATGGAGTACTTCATCAAATTGATCAAGAAGAAGCATGGAAAGGACATCAGCAAGGACAACAGGGCACTTGGCAAGCTCAGAAGGGAATGTGAACGTGCCAAGAGAGCTTTGAGCAACCAGCACCAAGTTAGAGTAGAGATCGAGTCTCTATTTGACGGCATCGCTTTCTCGGAACCTCTTACCCGGGCTCGTTTTGAGGAATTAAACAATGACTTATTCAGGAAGACCATGGGACCTGTGAAAAAGGCAATGGAAGACGCCGGATTGGAGAAGAACCAAATTGACGAGATTGTTCTTGTAGGAGGAAGCACCAGGATTCCTGAAGTCCAACTACTTCTAAAGGAATACTTTAATGGAAAAGAGCCTAACAAAGGTGTAAACCCAGATGAGGCTGTTACATATGGTGCTGCTGTACAGGGAAGTATCTTAAGCGGGGAAGGTGGTGATGAAACAAAAGGTAAATATTATATTTCCAATCATATGTAATCTTGTTGGTATTGTGAAGTTAGTGTTTTCTTCTGCTCAAAAGAATATCGTCTGTAGACGCTCATTTCATGTGACTAATGATTTGAATTTACTCAATGCAGATATATTATGTTGAATATTACATTGCCAACCAAAATAGAAAAATATAGAATAGTCTAGAAAGTCCCGGAGTGTACTAGAAGATTCTGGAAGGGTCCGGAAGAATATGGAAAATTGTGGAACACACCGGAGTATTCCGGAAGAGTCCGGAACATTATGGAGAACTCATAAACGTCCTAGAAGAGTCTAGGACCTTATAGTATGTACTAGGTCATCCTAGAGCCTAGTGGAGACATGTACTTAGTACTAGAGCATGGTAGAATACTCTAGAAGTCTTTGTATCTAGAGAAGTTCTTGTGTAGGCTTGAGTTTGTAAGAATTCTCTAGATCACTCATGTACTTATCTAGTAACTAGTAGGATCTAGAACCTTCCCATAAGGAGGTGGAAGGTTAAGCTAAGTAGTATAAATAGGAGAGGGGATCATTTGTTTCATGTATCACACAAGAAAGCATCCTACTAAGGAGAGATCCCAAGATAGAATTAAAGAGAGTGTTCCTTTTGTAAAGCTATCTAGTTCAATAAAATAGTTTGTTCTTAAGTCCCTTGTGAGTTCTTATCAAAGTCCCTCTTCAAAGTTTCTTGTGTCGAGTGCTTCTTTGATTTATATAGTTAAGGCTATTATATTGTTGCGTATTCATTATATTACCAACCATATTGTAGCCCAATTTATCCCCAACATTTGGTATCAGAGCGAGTTCGATCCAATACAACTATCAAAGTCTCTTGGTGTTACTCTGTCCAAGGTATTTGTAAAATCATGGCAGATTTTACTATGTCCATTGAGAAGCTCAATGGTAACAACTATGGATCATGGAGTACTCGTATGAAATTCTATCTGCTTGGACAAGATTTATGGGATATTGTCAATGGAAGTGACACAACACCACCAAGGGAGCCAAGAAGCACAATCTCAACCTCGGAGACGACACCATCGACACCGGCACGACAAGAAGGTCCTGCTCAAAAATCCGACCCTGACGAGTTGAAGAAATGGAAGGTTAAGGCTGGTAAAGCCATGTATGCCTTAACAGTAGCTGTTGAAAATGAATTCTTGGAGCGGATTAAAGATGCTAGAACGCTGAAGGAATCGTGGGACACTTTGGCATCAATCTTTGCAAAGAAAAATGATGCGAAGTTACAAAGGCTCGAAAATGAGCTTTTGGGAATCTCCCAGAGGAATATGTCAGTGAGTGAATATTTCTCAAAAGTGAAGTCTTTGTGTGACGAGATTTCGAAGCTAGATCCGGAGAATGGTATTACACAAACAAGGATGAAACGAATTATCATCCATGGGTTGAAGCCGGAGTACAAGAGTATTGTCACGGCAACTCGGGGCTGGGCCACCGAACCAACATTAGCAGATCTTGAGAATTTGCTAATTAATGAAGAGGATCTAGAGAAATCCATGTCTAGCAAAGCTACCTCCCAAGAAGAAACTGCCTTGTTCACTAATAACAGAGGCCGACGAGGACGAGGTCAAGGTAGAGGACGTGGTGTAGGGAGATTCAACAATGAAGATCAAGATGAACGACAGAGTCATGGTAGAGGTTACCAGTCAGGGGGAGCTCGATGAACTCCAAATAGAAGAAGAGGAAGAAACCAGAACAAATGGCAACCAAAACATTGGCAAAGTGGTGAATGTTTTAATTGCGGAAAGAAGGGACACTACGCAAAGGGATTGTTGGTCTAAGAAAGTTGAAGGAAATATTGCAACATCCTCCAAGAATCAGAGTCATGGAGAAAAAGATTGGGACTCAGATACATCCTTCCTTGTGGAGGAGGTTCATGTTGATACACAAGGGAATACCCCTCCAAAGGAAATCGCACTTACAACGGTAAGTCAGTACGTTGTTGATTACAAGAATGATTGGATTATTGATTCAGGTTGCTCCAATCATATGACCGGTGATGAGTCGAAGCTATTGAGTATGAGCAAATACGATGGAGACAAAGTTGTTGTAACAGCAAACAACACTCACATGCCCATAGCACATATTGGTAAGATAAAGCTGCCACGGAGAAATAGTCATAGTGAACTCCAATTCTCAAATGTGTATCATGTCCCCGGAATGAAGAAGAACCTGTTGTCAGTATCACAGCTGACTACATCAGGTAACTATGTTGTATTTGGTCCTAATGATGTAAAGGTGTATAAAGACTTGAAGATCACAAGTACGCCAATCATGGAAGGAAAAAGAATGGAGGTTGTCTATGTGATGTCCGCTGAAGATGCTTATGTAAACAAAGCCAGAAAGAGTGATACTGGAGATTTGTGGCATGCAAGGCTGGGACATGTCAGCTACAACAAGTTGAAGATTATGATGCAAAAATCAATGCTTAATGGACTTCCGCAAATAGAAATTCGAGAGGATATTGTCTGTGCTGGTTGTCAATATGGTAAGGCACACCAATTGCCCTACAAGGAGTCAAAATATAGAGCAAAGGAGCCATTGGAGTTGGTCCATTCAGATTTGCTTGGAAAAATAAGACAACCATCAACTCGTGGTTATCAATACATGATAACCTTTATTGATGACTTTTCAAGGTATGTTTGGGTTTATTTCTTGAAGAATAAAGATAATGCCTTTAAGAAGTTCAAGGAATTTAAAAAAAGAGTTGAATGTGAGTTTGGGAGAAAGATCAAATGCCTTCGCACTGATAATGGTGGAGAGTACACTTCAAAGGAGTTCAATAGGTACTTACAGGAGTGCAACATACGAAGGCAACTCACATGCGCAAACACTCCACAACAAAATGGAGTAGCAGAGAGGAAGAATCGCCACCTGGCTGACATATGTCGGAGTCTTCTTCACGCCAAGAATGTTGATACGAGATTTTGGGCGGAATGCATGAACACGGTAGTCTATATCACAAACAGGCTACCACAACCGAGGCTAGGATTTGTCTCACCGTTTGAGAAGTTGAATAATGTAAGGCCCACTGTCAATTACTTCAAAGTTTTTGGTTGTGTATGTTACGTGTTCATAGCAGATGAACATCGTAGCAAGTTTGATAAGAAGGCTATCCGATGCATATTCGTGGGATACGATGAACAAAAGAAAGGTTGGAGATGTGTTGATCCAAATACAAATAAAGTATATGTCTCACGAAATGTTGTATTCGACGAGGCGTCGTCATGGTGGGCAAACAAGGTGGCGTTACCAGATACACAAGAGTTACAAGAAAAACTTCAAATGAAGTTAAAAGACTCAAGTGAATTGGAGGAACGAAGGTCCACAACAGATGGGGAATCCCAAGAGCAAGAGCTGCAATCCAAAACAAGAAATCCAAAACAAGAAGTCCTTGAAAGACAGGCATACATGAGACACCAGAGGAGGTGCATATTAGTCAGCCAGAGATGCAACAGGAAGAGCAGACACAAGGTGAGTTGCGAAGGTCTACAAGAGTGAGAAGACCAAATCCAAAGTACATAGATGCTGCCTATGCTGAGCTCAAAGAGCCAACTACCTTCCAAGAAGCCTCAAAGAGTCTAGAGTGGAGAAAGGCTATGGAAGAGGAGATTATGGCCCTGAAGCAGAATCAAACATGGGATTTAGTACCAAAGCCTGAAGGCGTGAAACCAATATCCTGCAAATGGGTTTACAAGTTGAAGATTCACCCTGATGGAACGATAGAGCGATACAAGAGACAACCAACCGTGTCCCTATCAACAACGGAGGCAGAGTATAGAGCAGGTGCCATGGCCGCACAAGAATGTGCTTGGTTGACACAACTTATGAAGGATTTGAAACAGCCAATCGAAGATGGAATCACTATGTATTGTGATAATTTGTCAGCAATCAAGTTGGCTGAGAATCCAGTCTTCCATGCTCGTACCAAACATGTTGAGGTGCAATATCATTTCTTACGGGAAAAGGTTCTTCAGGGAGATATTGAAATGAAGCATGTCAAAACAGAAGATCAAGTTGCAGACATCTTTACTAAGAGCTTACCAGCAACAAAGTTTTTGGAGTTTCGTAAAATGCTTGGGATGATGATACGTATGAGGAAGGTTGGCAATGAGGGGGAGTGTTGAATATTACATTGCCAACCAAAATAGAAAAATATAGAATAGTCTAGAAAGTCCCGGAGTGTACTAGAAGATTCCGGAAGGGTTCGGAAGAATATGGAAAATTGTGGAACACACCGGAGTATTCCGGAAGAGTTCGGAACATTATGGAGAACTCATAAACGTCCTAGAAGAGTCTAGGACCTTATAATATGTACTAGGTCATCCTAGAGCCTAGTGGAGACATGTACTTAGTACTAGAGCATGGTAGAATACTCTAGAAGTCTTTGTATCTAGAGAAGTTCTTGTGTAGGCTTGAGTTTGTAAGAATTCTCTAGATCACTCATGTACTTATCTAGTAACTAATAGGATCTAGAACCTTCCCATAAGGAGGTGAAAGGTTAAGCTAAGTAGTATAAATAGGAGAGGGGATCATTTGTTTCATGTATCACACAAGAAAGCATCCTACTTAGGAGAGATCCCAAGATAGAATTAAAGAGAGTGTTCATTTTGTAAAGCTATCTAGTTCAATAAAATAGTTTGTTCTTAAGTCCCTTGTGAGTTCTTATCAAAGTCTCTCTTCAAAGTTTCTTGTGTCGATTGCTTCTTTGATTTATATAGTTAAGGCTATTATATTGTTGCGTATTCATTATAATACCAACCATATTGTAGCCCAATTCATCCCCAACATATTACTCTTGGATGTTGCTCCTCTCACCCTTGGCATTGAAACTGTTGGTGGTGTGATGACCAAGTTGATTCCAAGGAACACAGTTATCCCCACAAAAAAATCTCAAGTTTTCACTACTTACCAGGATCAGCAAACGACCGTTTCCATTCAGGTACTTACCTCCTCAATAAATTCAATGGGAGATCAATCTATTGCACAATCCTTAGTTACATTATAGTTGCAGAGCACCCAAGGAATAAGATTTTGAGTTGTGGTCTATATTTATCTGCATGTGTATTATGTATCAATACATGGAAGTTTTTGTTTGTTCAGGCCTGAAATTTGGTAATTTCTGTTAGGTATTCGAAGGTGAAAGGAGTCTTACTAAGGACTGTAGGCTACTTGGAAAATTCGACCTCTCTGGAATTCCTCCAGCACCAAGGTTTGCTTTGTTACTCTTTGCAATGTGTTAAAAAATAGTGTTGTTACCAAACCCATTATGAAACTTAAATGCTTTTGTTTCTTCAGGGGTACTCCACAAATTGAAGTTACATTTGAGGTTGATGCCAATGGTATCTTGAAGGTCAAGGCAGAAGACAAAGGCACTGGTAAGTCGGAGAAGATTACTATCACCAATGATAAGGGTCGTCTCAGCCAGGACGAAATTGACAGGATGGTTAAGGAGGCTGAAGAGTTTGCTGAGGAAGACAAAAAGATCAAGGAGAAGATTGATGCACGAAACAGTTTGGAAACATATATTTACAACATGAAGAACCAAATCAGTGACAAAGATAAGCTGGCTGATAAGCTTGAATCAGAGGACAAAGAGAAGATTGAGACAGCTGTGAAGGAGGCACTTGAGTGGCTGGATGACGACCAGAGTGCCGAGAAAGAGGATTACGAGGAGAAGCTGAAAGAGGTGGAAGCAGTGTGCAACCCAATCATCACTGCAGTCTACCAGAAATCTGGTGGAGCACCTGGAGGTGGATCAGAAGATGATGACTCTCACGACGAGTTATGAGACGGTTTCTTCATTTAATTTTGTAAAGATTTTCCAGTCAATAGTTTCAAAGGGGAGGGAAAATGCAGGCTCTGTTTATTGGTTCTTACTCTCTCCTCTACATCATTTTTGCCCTTGATACTAGAGACAATAATGTAACTTTTCTGTTTGTGCTTTTTTTTTTTGGTCTGTTTAATTTGTGGTGACTTTTAACATAGGATGTAACATTTGATGTGGCAATAAATAATGGAACTGTTTTATGTGTTCATGCTTCAAGATGTAGTATGCGTGTACTTGAACCTTCCTTAATTAACACTGAAGAAGCTGATGTTATGTAGACCAGAATTTCATTATCAAACATGAATGATATTATCTATGACAACATTGGTTTGATGCTCCCTGCTACTAAATTACTTACTGCTAGAGAAAAAAATTATATGATCATTGTGATCCAAGGCAGGGAGAGTGCCTCTTGACCATCCGAGTACAAAACCAAAAGCCAATCCCCAGTTGAAACTACCAACAAAAGAATTTTACTAAAAAATTCGCTTTATAGTCTTCTTGAACAAGTGAACTAGTACTTCTTGGTTTCCTCGCTGTCCTGGTCTTTATAACTCTTCTAAAATATAGCATGAAAGCACGTTTCTGCAGGTTATCACATCACATGATCCAGTGGCAAAGATTTCAACATTGATTAGACTTTAGTCACTAATTATGGTTCGAAATTATAGTATAGTTCCCGATTTGGGCGTAATTAGAGAATTCACCAAAGATACGGAAACTGTTACCGCCCTTATGTATTACTCAAGTGATAAGTGGAAATGACCAGAAACCCTTCTTTTCCATTTTGTCCCTCTTCATATTCGATTGTGCATCACAAAATAAGGCTATGTGGACAGTTTAGATGCTGACATGGCTAGAGTAGAAGCCCTCTTTCACAGTTTCCTCCACAGCAAATTGAATTAATGCCCTCACTACTTGAGAAAGGGGCAATAAATGAAGGGATAATAATTAAGTGGTTTAAGAATTAAGTGAGACATGATTGAGACATAACTTTGCCAGAACACTCCCACTGCTTGAGGAAGGGCACTAAATGAATGTGCAATTGATGAGAGGTTATCGGGAGACGAAGTGGAACCAAAACTAGCTGTAGCAGGTGGGGTCAACAAAGGAGGCGGGTTGACCCATAACTCCGAATTGGATGCTTTTGCTTGGGATTAGAATTGAACCTTCCTTTTGTCTTAGGGGAGTGTATTGTATCTGAATTTTGTGGGCAATTTAATAAATTCCATAGATTTTGAAAATCCAAGTGTATTCAATCTGAATTTTAAAAAGTCCACAAAAGTCTAGGGGTATTCAATCAGGATTTTAAAAAGTCTTTCTGAAATCCACAAAGTCTAGGGGTATTCAATATGGATTTCAAAAAGTCCATAAAAGTTTTAGGGTATTCAAAATATCATTCATATTTATGGATTTAGAAAATCATGGATTCTCATGGACTTTGTAGTGTTAGGTATAAATAACAAAGTTCAATAGTTTGCCAGCCTCCATATCAAAGATTTCAACGTGAAAAAAAAGTCTCTCAAAGTTCTTCCTTGTGCCACCCGTGAAGAGGTTGGTTCTCATCCTCTTGTTTTCTCAATTCTTTTTCTATCTTTGCATAACATGTTCTAATAACCATTGTTTTTCGTCACTGCTTCCTCAAATCAAAGCATATAGTATTATTGTTTATTGTTTATGGATTTTTGAAGTGGATTGTTTACTGCATTGTGCATAGTGGAATACGTAATCAGTGCATGCATTGTATTATTGTTTAATGGAAGTTGAAAATCTACTGTAACAATGTTTGATATAAAACATATCACAAATAAATATCTTGATGTATCCGTACAAGAAAGGGAAAGGAAGGAGGGTGTTGTTGTTGTTGCCTCCCTTTGTGTGAGTAAAGAGACAGAGACCTTTGCCTCTAGACTCTCTGAAACAATGAAGGAGAGTGGAGGGAGGAAAGTGGTTTCAAGGGTTGATTTCTGGGTTATTTCAGGTCTGATTTATTCGGAGGGCATAAAAGAGGGTTTATTCGGAGTTGTTTCAAGGGTTGATTTGTGGGTTGTTTCAGGTCTGATTTGGCGGTCCTTTCAGGTCTGATTCAGAGTTGTTTCAGGTCTAATTCAGAGTTGTTTTAAGGGCAGAATCAGGGCGTGTTTCAGGTCTGATTCGGAGCAGTTTCAAGGGTTGTTCAACGGGGTTTTCAAAGGATTGTTTCAGAGCTAAATCAGGGCATGAAGATGGCTGAATTAGGACTATTTTAGGGTCTGAATCAAGGCATGAAGAGGACTGTTTCAGGGCTGAATAAAAAGTTGATTCAAGGTCTGATTTGGAGCTGATTCGGAGTTGATTAAGAGGTTGTAACATGACCAATCAAATACTGGGTTTTCAATTGAAAGGCCAGGGGTAAAAAGGGTTCCCCTGCATAGAGGGCATGTTGAGTTTGAGAGGAGCCATGTGTCTATACAATGTATATGGAAGGCATGGCTACATAGAGGAAGCAATCTCAAATTATCTTCCTCAGAAAATTCGCACAGTTTAACTGCACAATCATAGGGTTCTTTCAGACCCATTATCTCTCTATTAAGTCCCTGAATTCTTGTTATGAGATACAGGAGGGCATTTCCATTATTAACATATTCGATGCATGCTTTGTTTAACAATGACCAGGCCATGTCATATATAGTGGGATGTTATACAAAACTTCATTCTGAATTAGGGGAACTAGCAGCCTCAAGGTACTAAAGATGCAAGCTAAGAACATGAAAGATGAACAAATGGCCATAATGAATACTGAGCCACAATACTCTGAAAATTCTTTGGTCATAAAAGGTCATCATCTCAGCTTACGGTTCAATGATACAATCAAAATTTTGGCCTTAATTTACCAGCTCATTTCTTGTCTTTTCACTTTGGTCAAAACAAGAGGTTGTATGAGTGAATCCCATTGTCCATAGGCCCCTATCTTTATCTATGCTATAGCTACATTTACCTTTCTTATAGCTGACATTTTTAGAGTAGGTGGCAATTGGACATGGTGTTAAAGCATCAGTGGCAAACCAAACAACTTCAAAATAAACCTCTTTTACCCTGCTCCTTCTTCTCTATCTTCTCCCTAAGCAACATCAGCTAACTTGGCTTTCACAACTTATAGCATATATATATAGGCTTAATCATACATGCTTCATGTGCTTCATGTATGATAGATTACCTTCATGCATGTAGTAATTATATAGAGGAATGAAACTACTTTCGAGTTGTGTCTGATGTAGTAGCATATATTTGCTTCATAAAATATCTTTTGTAATATATAGATGGGAGATTCACAAGGTAACGGTAAACGAAAAGATTATAAAACTTGGACCGCGGAAGAGAGCAATGCTTTGCTCCAGCTCAAGGTTGAAGGTGCCATGCTTGGGTTCAGGGATATTAATGGTGTTATAAGTAAAACAACCGTAGAGGCAAAGTTACTTCCAAAACTTAAGGAGATAACTTATAGTCAATATCAAAGCCGAGTGAAATGGTTTAAGAAGCAATACAGCAATTACTCTCAGCTTATGCGCCACAATTCTGGGTTTGGATGGGACCCGATCACAAAGAGATTCACTGCGCCTGATGAAGTATGGGCAGACTATTTGAAGGTGGGTTAAATATCTTGAACTTTTATTCTATTTTACAGCTTCATTTTTTTGACTCTTTAACATATTAACTTTCTTTATATTTTGAATCTTTTTTTTAGTCACATCCAGCGCATGCGCACTTTCAGTCAGAAACTTTTGCAGACTATGAGGATTTGAAGATTGCAGTTGGTAATGGAACTGCAACTGGGATGGGGTCAATAGGTCTAGGTGATGATACAGATGCCACAACATATGATGAAGAAGGAAATGGATCTTGGGAATTTGGTGGCATGGATGACTTGGTCTTTGATCAAGACAACAATGCATTTGTGCAAACTGAAAATGCAAATGATGCACCACAAAACAGAGCTTATGCCAAAAGAAGTAGAGCTGATTATGAACAAAGTAGCAACTCAAAAGGGGTAGCTACTCAAGCTGCGGTTCTGGAAAACATATCAAGTGGCTTTGGTGAAATTGTCACCAGTTTTAAAACAATTTGTGGCATAATGGAGAAGAGAGAATCAACGAACAGCGAATGTTGGATTGCTATTCAAGAGACCCCAGGATTGAATAATGGTGCTCAGTTTTTTGCGCTTAGTTTTCTTAACACTAAAACAAAGCAAGACACCTTCTTGAAGATGAGTCCAGACCAAAGACTTGACTGGATCACTTGGGCACAAAGGGATGCATAAAGTTAATAAGCTATAGGCCATTTGGATTTTAAGTCATGTAGTTTGATACTTTTTTATATGCATAAGGCTAAATACTGTGTGTTGATTTCATTTTGCAAGTGATGATTTTTAATTTGGTTGTGTTGAATGATTTGATTTTGTTGAATGTTGGATTGCGATTTTTCATGTCATTACCTGCCTGGTTATCTTTTTTTTTTTGTCAGATACATGTCTTGTTCTCTAATGTCTAATATATTTGGTTTAAGTCCTTAACAATTAATTGCATTCAAATAGGCGATTATTATGAATATATAATGACCTTATTCAGGTACTTGCTTTGATAGCAATCTGTGAAATGGATATCTATGGAGTTGATGAACAGGATGAAGAGTTTTACAAGGCCATGAGAATTTTATTAATGGCAATACAAGCAGTGATTTATGTGCTATATAATCTTGTGCCCAATATAAGTGATGAACGTATTAGACGTCCATTGACTCGACGACCGGTGACATCAAATGGATACATATACATGAATAAGTTATTGGATGGAGACCCACATATCTTTCAGGATGTCTACAGAATGTATCCTGAAGTGTTTCGAAAATTATGTGTCATCATACAAGAGAAAACACCTCTACGGAGTACTAGATATATTTGTGTTGAAGAAATGCTTGCGACATTTTTACTAGTTGTCGGTCAAAACAATCGATATAGTGAACCTCGAATGGTATTCGAGCGATCTCATTTCACTGTTAGCAGAAGTTTCAACAAAATCTTGAAGAGCTTGAATACAATAGCTCCAGTGTTCATGGCTAAACCACCGCTACCTGATACCACACCACCTAACATAAGAGAAAGTACAAGGTTTTATCCTTTCTTTAAGGTACGCAATGTAAGTTTTATAGCAAATATTTATATCACTGTATTGCTTTAATATTGGTTCTTTTCTTCTTTTTGTACATATGTTGTAATTATTTTTCTTTTTTCTCAGGATTGTATTGGAGCTATTGATGGCACACATATTCCTGCAACGGTTGTTGGACGTGAGGTCAGTAGATTCAGGAACCGTCATGGGGAACTATCACAAAATGTTTTAGCAGCTTGCAACTTTGATTTACAATTCATATATGTGCTTAGTGGATGGGAGGGTTCTGCTCATGATTCGAAAGTGTTAAATGATGCTATTTCTAGACAAAATGGACTCAAAATACCATCAGGTATAATTTTACGTGCATTAAAAATGCAACAAACTTATTGAATTATATACCATATAGTATAAAGTATAAACATACTAATTGCACATTTTTTTATGATCAGGTAAATATTACCTTGGAGACTGTGGATTTCCAAACCGACGTCGATTTTTATCTCCATTTCGTGGCACTCGATATCATCTCAAAGATTTTGGTGGTCCAGGAAACCATCCTGTCAACGCAATTGAGTTATTTAATCTTCGTCATGCTTCATTGAGGAACGTAATTGAGAGAATATTTGGAATATTCAAGTCGCGGTTTACAATTTTCAAATCAGCACCACCATTTCCTTACAAGACACAAGCGGAGCTTGTTTTGGCATGTGCAGGATTGCATAATTTTCTGCGACAAGAATGTCGTTCAGATGAATTTCCTCCTGAACCAGAAAATGATCCGGTAGAGAATGATGAAGATAATTTTGAATGGGATGATATTCAAACCCAAGAGCAGCAAAGAGAAAATGCTAATCAATGGAGAATGAGTATTGCTAATCAAATGTGGGCAATAGCTCAAGCAAATATCAATGTTGCTAACAATGATAATGAAGAAAGTGACCATGATCATGAAGGAGAAGAATGATCATAATACAATTTTATGGATGTTTACTTCTTATTTTAAAGATGTTAATTAACGACATTTTATTTTTCTAGTTTTTTTAGCACATGTATCTCTATTTTATGGACGTTTTTTTGTTTCATCACTATTTACAAACTTCTTTTTTATCTTGCAAATAATTAGAAATCTGTAAAAGTCATTCATACAAAGTCCGTAGATTTTCATAAATATCTAGAAAGTCTGTAGCAAAAGTCTATGGATTTAAGAAATCAGCAGAAGTCCGTGGACAATTTAAAAAGTCTGTGGATAATTTAAAGAGTCCATGGACTTTTCAAATTATTTATCAATTCCATAAGAATCCATATACAATACACCCCCCTTAGTCTAATGAGCCTAGCATCTCAAGTGACTAAATAGACTTAATGCATTGAATGTTGGTTCCTATTCTCCTCGGATTAACTACAAAAATGTAGTGATGATCAATATGCACTCTTCACCATTTTTTTTACCTTGTTTCACAATCACCACTTCTCCATTGCTCCACTACTGGTTTCTGGTTTGGTAAATGTTGTTCCACTCACTTAAAGTTATTTGTAGGTATTCTGATCGTGTAGCAATCATCATCATCATCTGATAATTTTTTTCATATATTTCATCATGCAGTGATGGCTTGAGAGGATCTACCTATACATGTGCTTAATGACGAGTGGATCAAATCGATAGTCTTTGGATGAAGCACATTTGTCACAACTGGCGCCATCAGATCGATTTGTCTCTTATAAGCGAAGTTGCCTTGTGAACAATCATGGGAATCAGAAAAGATACCTTTGAGGTGATGGAACAAGCTTATGCAGTGATTTTTGAGGTGAATGCCGGCGTACGTCCTGGTTTATCTATGGAACTCGTACATCAAGCCTTAGTGAACACTTCACGTCAGCTGTTTGAGCACCGTTTGCGGTTTCTTTAGGGTTATCTGATAGCCCATCAAGGTTGCTTTTAAAAATATGGTCTCTGGAGAGTTTTTGTTTTGTTTTGTTGTTTAAATGGAGATGAATTGTTCTTCTAAAATGTTGTCTAAGTATTCTAATCTTCTATAACTACATTATTAATTAACTAATCCCTCCTATTATAATATTTCAAATCAAGTAACAAAAATTAGGACACCAAGACTAGTAGGCAACTAAAACTCAGTCGGCTACTTAATTGAGTTTTACTTAAAGAGCTATAATCAAAGAGTTATAATCAAGCATCAAATATTATTATAATTGCATTTTACATCAAAGTGAGTATTACTGTTGGAGTTCAAGACATGCATATCAAGGCCTAATTGAGAATAAACTAGGGGTACATTCCCAACCTAATCGAGAATAAACTTGGGGTGTTGTATCAAAAAGTGTATTATTGTTGTACAACCTAATCAAGTGTGGTATTGCATTTTCTTATTACCCACAAGCCAAACCAGACCTTCCTTCAAGTTAAAATCTACATTAGAATCATGTGCTCTTTGTTTGTAGCTCCGCAACCATTTCAACCTTATCCTCATGTGTTACAATCACATATTCTTATCCTCATGAATAAATCATGTTTCTTGTTTCACTTTACCCAAGCATTTCACCAACCATGAATCCAAACTCCGACCCTATCTTTTGAGGATAACCCTCCACTTATCTATGACTTTACCTTTGTCATAGTTAGAAGTTTCGGCATGAACAATGAGGATCATCTCAATGTTTCATAGAACATCTCCACTAATCATAAGGGTGACATAATTGTACTTATGCTACAACGAGCGTGATGAGGTTATTTGGAAGCGAGACTGTAACAGAAAGGGAGAATAGAATAAGATGGATAAATCTTTATGGTGTTTTGAGAAAGATGAGGAATGACGGAGTCTTAATAACCGCTAGATATGATGGGCCGCCAAATGGACGGTCGAATCTGATGAGGGGCAAGATGAGAGAGAAATGAAATAAGGTTATACAGCATCACATGTGTGGGGCGTGGGATGGGAAAAAGGGTTATGGTCATTTCCACTCATCACGTGAGTAACATGTGAGGGCGTTAACGATTTTGTGTTTTAATGACCATTCTCTAAATACTATACTATAATTTTGAATTATATTCGTGAGTAAAGTCTAATTAACCCCAAAAGAAATCCACTAAACAAAACTATATAGCGCCAAACACTAGGGGTGGGCACGGGACGGGATGGGACGAGATATACCCATCCCTATCCCATCCCGTTCATACGGGATCGGGACGGGACGGGATCAGCGTGCTAATCTGGAGAATACATTTTGAACATATTATCAACTAGAAGTCTGAAGTTCTAAAATACATGGGATCACATTATCCACGTTTGAAACGTAAAATAATTACTTCTGAAGGTGTGGCACAACTAATATGTTTTCGGGAGTTAGCTATCAAGAGAAATAGAATGCCAAGTCTGTGACTAAATTCTTCAGTTTTGCCAAATATGGCATTGCAAACTTGAGTTGACTACTGAAACCTATATAATTTGTTCAACGTAACATAGCCAAGAAATTTGTGCGAAGAGAACTGGAAAAATGAACAGTACTTCATACTTAGAATCTTGAGATTTTCCCACAGTTCAAGCTTCTCTGAAGGTGTCAAAGTGTTGGGCTGACCCTTCCCTAGCATTAGCCTCTCTGTCAAGTGTGAGAGGTCCAACTCTTCAGACATCCGACTCCGCAAATTGTTCATTGCATAAGGTAATGTCGTTGAATCAGCTATTCTTTGAATGGTATCAAAATGAGCTTGTTGTCTATCAATCAAAGACAACAAAAATATATAAATATAAAGTTTGTGAAATATATTTGAATGCTGAGCATATAAAAATGAATTTTCTTAACTGAGCCATAATCAGTTGATCAGTTTCTCGCTCGGCTTCGAATTCTCTCTCCAAGTTAAGGAGTCTCTGTCTGTGAGCACCATAAAGTTTATATAAAGTATAACCGCCACCTAAAACTCCCATGGTAACAAAAATCTTCCTCCTACGTCGTCTCCAAAAATCCCTATTCTCACTAAAATTACAAACAGAAACAAAAGGAACCCAAATAAGAATTTAGCAACTAAAGTAGAAAGACAACAATTGATACCCATCTGCGAAAAGACGCACCTCAAAGAAACCATTTTGATGCTAAGGAATGCAAAAGTTCATGACTACCTCTTTGACCCCTGTATCCCCATATGGAACTTAAGCAAAAGAAACAAGGTCAACTTTATGGGTCAACCGAAAATGACTCTGAAAACTGTCACGAAAAAAAGACAACAAAAATCAAGTATTAGTATTTGATATTATTGAATGACAAACAAAGAATTTGTCGAATTGATATTTAAACTTGGTAAACATGTACATGATCATTTTCTTCTAAAAAAAAACAAAGATAAACTACACATGTTGCCAATGGAATGAAAGTGCAAAATTACGTACTCTGCCCAAAGTTCAAACATACCAAAAAACAAGCAATATAAAGCAACAAATAACTCAACCACAAAACCAACTGAAAATCTCTTAACAACATAATTATGTTACATCATACATGTCAATACCAAATCCAAACATACAAATGGTCAAAAGGCAAACAAAGTAATATCCGGAGGAATTCAACCTAGCTATTGACCTTTCAATGCTGCATTAACCAATTCTCCAATGAATCCAACCACACAATAACACCATTACCCAGTCAGTTCGTCATAATTTCAAGATCCCATTTGTATGGGCATCCACAATTCTAAAATAAATAATTAAATAAAAATATTAATAATTAATATTAATTAATTAGTTCGGGACGGGACGGGATTGAAAATTTTCATCCCATCCCATCCCATTCTAGATCGGGACGGGACGGGATCGGGATGAAATTATTCAATCCCATTAAGACCCGAAAAAATTGGGATGGGACGGGACAGGACGGAATCGGGACGGAAACGGGATCGCGGGATGGGATGCCCACCCCTACCAAACACCTCTCTATTCCATAAAGAAAAAGATTAATTTTCCCCCGAATTTCTAGGGCATTTGCTTCATCTGATTCTCGAAGAGCTTTGTTTCAATCGATCCTTGGAAATCTGGCGGACTTCCCCGCAAAATCTCTGTTCGATTGCCACCGCTCCATCTGGTGACTTACAAAATTAGGCTCTCTCTCAGTCGCCATGGGAGACTGGCAAGAACTAGGGCAATCGGTGTTCATTGGCCTTATTTTCTCCTTTCTCGTCGCCAAGCTCATTTCGGTGGTCTTCACATTCAAAGACGAGAATCTCAAATTGGTTCGCGAAGCAGATTTACATCTTGAATCGGATCAAAAGGTTGTTACTTCCAATGTCGAAGAAGAAGAAGATGTAAATGAGGCGCAGCCACTTATTGGAGAGTCTTCTGGTGAAGGTGAAGTTGAAGGAGGTTTAGATGTTGTGGAGAAACAGGAGGAGTTGAATTTGAGTGAGAGCTATTTGGGAGAGGATGAGGATGATTGGGAAGGTGTGGAAAGTACGGAGCTGGATGAAGAGTTTAGTGCTGCTAGTACTTTTGTGGCCGCCGCAGCTGGTCAAATGTTGCACAAGGTTTCTAATGAGGTTCAATTGCAGCTCTATGGCCTTTACAAGATTGCCACTGAGGGTCCTTGCAACACCCCACAGCCTAATGCACTCAAGATGTCTGCCCGCGCTAAGTGGTATCTTCACTATGACTCTTATTGTTTAAACTATTGTCATTGCAAGCTACGATAGTGATTTATTGAATCTATAATTCTTTGAATGCATTTGGAATATATCAAAGGGTAATACAAACAAATCTTATCATATTTGTGAACTATGGGTGGAATGTGTTAGTCAGGATTATGGATTTAGGTAAGTTGCATCGTTGAAAATAATTATGTATGCTGAATCATTACTGTGAACAAACCTTATTTATATTGAAGACATTTACAAGTAATGCCTTTTTTTTTTTAAATTACAAGTAAGGAGATATTGAATCTTCATATAGATATCCCCATTTACTAAGAAAATCCAGTGCCCTTGAGCAAAATATGGGAACACAAATACCAATGATGTCCCATGAATTCCATCACAGTGTGATGCTTAGTAAATGAAGATCCATCAAACACCCACCCTCCAATTTCTTTCTTGCTACTTTAGCAATAGCATATGGGATGAGATGACATATCATTCTCCTCTATCCTTAGAGTACCCTTGGCATATCCACTCATGAAACATGTCCACAGTGGAACAACACATGCAAATAGTGCTACACAGATGTAGGTAGTTCACAATAGAGGAAAATATGATCTTGTGTCTCCAAGTAACACTCCACATTATACAAATAACACACACCTCCTTAATAACAATCATAAAATAGCAAAACCCACAAATTGTTTATGTAATCTATAATGTTCAAACTTCTTTCTTTGTTGGGTAGGGGATATATATAGACATAATTATAATGCTTAAGTCAACCAATCCATTTCATTCAAGTTAAAATTCTGATTTGGATTCTAATGTGGTTTCTTTACTCTTTAGTGTTAAGGCAGCTTTAAGGTGCAATCATCATATCCGCTGCAAGCCTCAGTGTTTGGGAAAATAATAGTTGAAAGTCCTAAAAAAAGATAGCTAACGAAAAATGAGAAGATCATATATTTACAAAGGAATAATCCAAATGAAGTTGATAGAACCCTTGTTCATATGATTTATGTTACTGCACCCTTTGGTGTTCTCTTGATGAATTCTATCTTGTTTTTCCTTTTCAAAAAAATGAGAAGATCATTTCAACTCATCACGTGAGTAACACGTGAGGGCGTTAACGGTTTTGTGTCTTTGATGACCATTCTCTAATTAGGCCCAAATTGGGGACTATACTATAATTTTGAATTGTATTCGTGAGTAAAGTCTAATTAACCCCCAAAGAAATCCACTAAACAAAACTATATAGCGCCAAACACATCTCTATTCCATAAAGAAAAAGATTTATTTATTTTTCCCCGAATTTCTAAGGCTTTTGCTTCATCTGAGCTCTGATATAACTTCCTATCACTTTCCCTCTGTTTTTTCTTCAATATTTTCCTTCCTTGATGAAGAGCTTTGTTTTAATCGATCCTTGGAAATCTGGCGGACTTCCCCGCAAAAATCTCCGTTCGATTGCCATCGCTCCAACTGGTGACTTACAAAATTAGGTGATTTGGTGTTCATCGGTCTTATTTTCTCCTTTCTCGTTGCCAAGCTCATTTCGGTAGTTTTCAGATTCAAAGACGAGAATCTCAAGCTGGTTCGCGAAGCAGATTTACATCTTAAATCGGATCAAAAGGTTGTTACTTCCAATGTCGAAGAAGAAGATGTACATGAGGCGCAGCCACTTATTGGAGAGTCTTCTGGTGAAGGTGAAGTTGAAGGAGGTTTAGATGTTGTGGAGAAACAGGAGGAGTTGAATTTGAGTGAAAGCTATTTGGGAGAGGACGAGGATGATTGGGAAGGTGTGGAAAGTACGGAGCTGGATGAAGAATTTTGTGCTGCTAGTACTTTTGTGGCCGCCACAGCTAGTCAAATATTGCACAAGGTTTCTAATGAGGTTCATTTGCAGCTCTACGGTCTTTACAAGATTGCCACTGAGGGTCCTTGCAACACCCACAGCCTAATGCACTTAAAATGTCTGCCCGCGCTAAGTGGTATCTTCACTATGACTCTTATTGTTTAAACTATTGTCATTGCAAGTTACGATAGTCATTCATTGAATCTATAATTCTTTGAATGCATTTGGAATATATCAAAGGGCAATACAAACAAATCTTATCATCTTTGTGAACTATGGGTGGAATGTGTTAGTCAGGATTATGAATTTAGGTAAGTTGCATCGTTGAAAATAATTATGTATGCCAAATCATTACTGTGAACAAACCTTATTTATATTGAAGACAATTACAAGTAATGTTTTTTTTTAAAAAAAATTACAAGGGGTATTGAATTTTCATATAGATATCCCCATTTACTAAAAACATCCAGTGCCCTTGAGCAAAATATGGGAACACAAATACCAATGATGTCCCATGAATTCCATCACAGTGTGATGCTTAGTAAATGAAGCTCCATCAAACACCCTCCAATTTCTTTCTTGCTACTTTAGCGATAGCATATGGGATTAGATGACATATCATTCTCCTCTATCCTTAGAGTACCCTTGGCATATCCACTCATGAAACACGTCCACAGTGGAACAACGCATGCAAATAGTGCTACACAGAGGTAGGTAGCTCACAATGGAGGAAAATATGATCTTGTGTCTCCAAGTAACACTCCACATTATACAAATAACATACACCTCCTTAATAACAATCATAAAATAGCAAAACCCACAAATTGTTTATGTAATCTATAATGTTCAAACTTCTTTCTTTGTTGGGTAGGGGATATATATAGAAATAATTATAATGCTTAAGTCAACCAATCTATTTCATTCAAGTTAAAATTCTTATTTGGATACTAATGTGGTTTCTTTACTTTTTAGTGTTAAGGCAGTTTTAAGGTGCAATCATCATATCAGCGTCAGTGTTTAGGAAAATAATAGTTGAAAGTCCTAAAAAAAGATAGCTAACGGAAAATGAGAAGATCATATATTTACAAAGGAATAAACCAAATGAAGTTGATAGAACCTTTGTTCATATGATTTCCGTTACTGTACCCTTTGGTGTTCTGATGATGAATTCTATATTGTTTTTACTTTTCAAAAAATGAGAAGATCATTTCCACTCATCACGTGAGTAACACGTGAGGGCGTTAATGATTTTGTGTCTTTGATGACCATTCTCTAATTAGGCCCAAATTGGGGACTATACTATAATTTTGAATTATATTCGTGAGTAAAGTCTAATTAACCCCCAAAGAAATCCACTAAACAAAACAATATAGCGCCAAACACCTCTTTATTCCGTAAAGAAAAAGATTTATTTTTCCCCTCGAATTTTCTAGGGCTTTTGCTTCATCTGATTCTCTGCTATAACTTCCTACCACTTTCCCTCTGTTTTTTCTTCAATCTTTTCTTTCCTTGAAGAAGAGCTTTGTTTCAATCGATCCTTTGAAATTTGGCGGACTTCCCCGCAAAAGTCTTTGTTCGATTGCCACCGCTCCAACTGGTGACTTACAACATTCGGTTCTCTCTCAGTCGCCATGGGAGACTGGCAAGAGCTAGGTAATTTGGTGTTCATCGACCTTATTTTCTCCTTTCTCGTTGCCAAGCTCATTTCGGTGGTCTTCAGATTCAAAGACGGGAATCTCAAGCTGGTTCGCGAAGCAGATTTACGTCTTGAATCGGATCAAAAGGTTGTTACTTCCAATGTCGAAGAAGAAGATGTAAATGAGGCGCGACCACTTATTGGAGAGTCTTCTGGTGAAGGTGAAGTTGAAGGAGGTTTAGATGTTGTGGAGAAACAGGAGGAGTTGAATTTGAGTGAGAGCTATTTGGGAGAGGACGAGGATGATTGGGAAGGTGTGGAAAGTACGGAGCTGGATGAAGAGTTTAGTGCTGCTAGTACTTTTGTGGCCGCCGCAGCTAGTCAAATGTTGCACAAGGTTTCTAATGAGGTTCAATTGCAGGTCTATGGCCTTTACAAGATTGCCACTGAGGGTCCTTGCAACACCCCACAGCCTAATGCACTCAAGATGTCTGCCCGTGCTAAGTGGTGTCTTCACTATGATTCTTAATGTTTAAACTATTGTCATTGCAAGTTACGATAGTCATTCATTGAATCTATAATTCTTTGAATGCATTTGGAGGGGAAATACAAACAAATCTTATCATCTTTGTGAACTATGTGTGGAATGTGTTAGTTAGGATTATGAATTTAGGTAAGTTGCATCGTTGAAAATAATTATGTATGCCGAATCATTACTGTGAACAAACCTTATTTATATTGAAGACATTTACAAGGTTGCTACAGCGACCATGTACCTCACAGGTGATGCCAAGCTATGGTGGCGCACAAAGTACGCTGAGATGCAAGAGTGGCCAGATCCTGTGCAGAAGCTGAATATAGAACCATGTCCTCTACAGCAAGCAAGCAGGATAATTGTATGCGCGTTGGTCCATCGGTGCCTGAGGGCTCTCCATCCTCGTAGACAACAACACCCTTCTCGTGTTTGTTCTGACTTCGGCTTCTGCCTCGAGACCAATCCAGAATCCTCCTCGACCGTGGGCGTAAACTCTTATACATGAAACAAAAATATCCTCCTCCTTTTGCTTCTGTTGTTGGATCAAAATCAGAGAAGATGGAGCTTTTTTGTCCGGAGCCTTTTTTTATTTTTTATTTATTTTTAAATTACAAGGGGATATTGAATCTTCTTATAGATATCCCCATTTACTAAGAACATCCAGTGCCCTTGAGCAAAATATGGGAACACAAATACCAATGATGTCCCATGAATTCCATCACAGTGTGATGCTTAGTAAATGAAGATCCATCAAACACCCTCCAATTTTTTTCTTGCTACTTTAGTGATAGCATATGGGATGAGATGACATATCACCCTCCTCTATCCTTAGAGTACCCTTGGCATATCCACTCATGAAACATGTCCACAGTGGAACAACAGATGCAAATAGTGCTACACAGAGGTAGGTAGCTCACAATGGAGTAATATATGATCTTGTGTCTCCAAGTAACACACCACATTATACCAATAACATACACCTCCTTAATAACAATCATAAAATAGCAGAACCCACAAATTGTTTATGTAATCTATAATGTTCAAACTTCTTTCTTTGTTGGGTGGGGGATATGTATAAAAATAATTATAATGCTTAAGTCAACCAATCAATTTCATTCAAGTTAAAATTTTTATTTGGATACTAATGTGGTTTCTTTACTCTTTAGTGTTAAGGCAGTTTTATGGTGCAATCATCATATCAGCTGCAAGCCTCAGTGTTTTGGAAAACAATAGTTGAAAGTCCTAAAAAAAGATAGCCAAAGAAAAATTAGAAGATCATATATTTACAAAGGAATAAACCAAATGAAGTTGATAGAACCTTTGTTCATATGATTTACGTTACTGCACCCTTTGGTGTTCTCTTTGATGAATTTTATCTTGTTTTTCCTTTTCAAAAAAAAAAAAAAGATTTACCATAGTGAGCAATTTGGAGTTGTCTCGAATTACATCATATCTCACTAGAAAAAAGTTGCAGAGATTGGTAGGACATGTTTGATTAAGAGTTCATAAGAAGAATGTAGAGTTTGATGGAAGTCGAGAAGTGGATTTAGTCGAGATTGGAGGGCACCGAGTTGACCCT
Source organism: Berberis vulgaris (assembly GCA_963556465.1). NCBI lineage: Eukaryota > Viridiplantae > Streptophyta > Magnoliopsida > Ranunculales > Berberidaceae > Berberis > Berberis vulgaris. The sequence goes on along the minus strand of OY747131.1, from coordinate 28,554,728 downwards.
CCTCAAGAGGGAAAGCCTACCCATCAATCATCGTTCTTGAGATTTGGGAGAGAAAATAGAACTTTACTAAGGCATATTAATGCCATTTTTCTCATCAAAGGAAATCTTCAAGGGACATTTTGCTGAAAACAACAAAAGATATTGACAATCAGAAGGTGGTACAGTGAGATTTAAGCCCAAAGTACTTATGTAAGGGTAAAAGCTTCTGTACATTGAACTGAGGTGGGTCCCAATGCGTAGCCTCCGAAAGTCATGTTTTTTCAAACAATTTTTTCATTTAAACCTTTTTGTATGTTTTTCTTGTCTTGATGATGGTAGGAAATTGAAGCTTTCAATAAACAAGCACGTAAGTATTTTGTGTTGCCGAGCAAAAAAAAAAAGGAAAAAATCACTGAACCGTTGTCACCTATAATAATGATTGTAGATTTTTCCTATTACCATTATCAACATGTACTCTGTATGTTTTCAACAGCTTCGCAACAATGACCTTCATTGTTTAAATTTGTCTAGAATGATCTAAATGTTTAGTTTCAATTTGGGTCAAAAATAAAACAATAGACAATACACATCCAAGAGTTAATAAAGTTTTTATTTTTGGTCATGTTATTTTGTGGTTCTTGCAAATATTTTACACGCTTTCCAATTAAACGATCATGTCCGTGTTACATATCATGATGTACTTGGCTAAATAGGAAACCTGTCTTTGTGATTTGTGCAAGGAATGCATGGCAGAGGTTAGGTGTCATGCCTGCAGAAGACGCAATGGCAAAGTATATTCAAATTGTTGATGAGATATATCCTACTTGGGCAGCTGGTTCTTCTTCTGTGCGCTCTTATCCTTTTATTTACACTCAACAACCCATTTTATAGTTTTCCCATGCCTTTCGGTCATTCTTGTGTCATCTAATTCAACCTTTTCTGTGTGTTGCTTCAAAATGCTGATAACCAGAAGAACAAGGATGGAGAAAACAATACAAGTAATTCTACTTCTCAAGGAACAATGGGTCCAGTTTTTAGTACCTTTGTGCATGAGGAGTCCGACAATGAACTGTAAGCTCCTTGAAAATCCATGATTGTTTGATAGTTGCTGATCTTGCGTTTTTTCTTATGGAGGGCTGACATGCCAGTCTAATTATCAAGGCCACACATGATAATGTTTATTTGTGGTGTTAGAGACAAGTATGAAGTGAAACATGATGACCCTCGTAAATGTTATGTGCAATATTGAGTTATTAAAAGCTATGCATGGTGTCAGATAATGGGTTCAACATGAAATTTCCATGAAAGTTTATGTATTTTTGGTATATAGATGTCAGCATAGTTGTGATATCTCATGGCGTACATTCCCATTTGCCTAGAGAAGAGAGACTCAGGTAAGATGATATGTACCATTTATGTACATTCCTCTTGACGGGGTGAACTTTCTTGGTAAATACACACACACAAACATAGTTGAACTTAAATGTTATGGCTTGTTTTGTTGTAGTCGAAAGTTGCTTAAGCTTATGCAAGGATTTCTGTGTGTAGACGTGTATTACTTGTGCTGATGGCACCACAAACTCTACCGTGTTTTCGTTCGTGTTCACGACCATGCTCTCTCCCTTATTTCTCCCACATCATGACCACCACACACTTTACAGCGTGCGGATGTTAAAGCCAAGAGCTATGGCACCACCGTGCAATGTTTAGGTAAGACTTGAATGGATCACATCCAACGGTTGTGTTGGAAGGAAATGAATGGAGGATATATACTCAAACAAAGAACTGAGCGATTGTAATATTAATCAAACCTGGAACAAACATATCCATACTCCACTAAAAAATCACGGAATTCAAATGAAAAAAATGTTCATGTTGAGTTCATTAGTTTCAGACATTTATTCAAAGACTTGTTGTGCTAGTAGCCTACTACCTTGTATCCAAATTCAACATTCTTATATCCCAGTTTCTTGCGCAACTAAATCGCGTGTGGTTTTTACCGAACCTTGGAGTTGAAAATAAAAATTGGTAAGGTGTTCTACTTGTTACAACCAACATACCTTATTAGGGTTTCTTTACCAATTCAACTTCGGAGGTATGTATGATTTTATTGCTGAGCTATCCTCGTGCGAATTCTAAGAATTGAAGACCGTGTGAAAAAGTGGAAAGCGATTGTTGATTGCGTCGCAATCTTCTTGACGAAGTCGTAAACTTTACCGTCATGCCCTATTTTACAAAAACAAAAAACAAAGAAAGACACCTTGGGAGGCAAACACTTCCTCCTCACTATGGAAATGGAAAACTTGATCTAGCCCCCAGGGTTGGCAACCCAGTGATTATAAAATGGGAGAACCGCTTGAGGACTTGCACTTTCACACATCCTTGTAATTATCTAGTATTCAAGAGCCACTTTTCAAGTTCCCGAACTCTCTTTGTCCCACTCATCGGGAACCCTCCCAAGGTGAAGATTTCATCCTCCCATCGGATTCTCCTGACATAAAACTCTTGTACCTTAACCTCATGACGGGAAACACATAGCCTTGGGAACACATCCTTAAGACCACATTGTTTGTTTATCATGCCAAAAGATTCATGTCTCATATTTTGTGAATGTGTTCTACACATAGGGTAGAGGGAGTCAACGCATGATATGCATCAACTCCAAGTATATGAAGAACTAAGTAAACGAAGAATAAGACATTCATGGTATATTTGGTTACAAGGAATCCATGGGGACCACTTGTCTTTGAGGCAATTTGATCAAAATGTGGGGAGCCGCTTATCATTTTTTATCAATGGTGAAGGTGAACTCCCGTGAACATGAGAAACACATTCTTTGGGAGAGTTAAGGAATGCGATTCCATGATTTTGGGGATTCAACTCTCACCATTGGTAAAAAATGATAAGTAGTCCCCACATTTTGATCAAAATTTTATTAAAGATAAGTGGTCGCTCCATGGAATAAGATTCCTTGCAACCACACACAAACACACCCTTAAGAGTTTTTCAGTCCTTGTTAATTTATACAATCTTTTAAGGAATAACATTTATCAAGCTCTGAATTTACAGTACAACATAAGGCTAAATTTATATGGATTTTCCTTATCCTATAGACCAATGAAATCCTTTCCAAATAATAAACTATTCCTATTTACAGAAGGATTGCACTTGAAAAAGTTTCAAAAATATTGTGGACCTTTTCAGGGCCACTGGCATTGGATCCTAGGGAGCGATTATATCCATCCTAAACAAATGCAAAGACACCAAGGTGTGTTTGACTTCAAAGAAAATTGCCATGGAAAAATTACAAAAAACAATTAAGAAATAGGAAAGGAAGCAAGAAAAATTTCCATTTTGAGGTTGGTTGAAGATGACTATTTTTGGTGAAAATTTTCGTAGCTCTCCTTACGAAAGCATTTTTCACATTTTTCTAACAAACCAAGAAGATAGTGATAATCACAAAAGTCGTGTTCTTTGTCCTCTCTTCCACTTATCCTCCTCACCCTCGTCACTTTTGACAAATTTTCTTGGGAAAATTTTCTTGAAATCAAACGCACTCTAAGATCCTAAGAGGAAGATACCGCTCTGTCAAACATTCATGACACTAATTAGTGACACTTGGTGGATGTGATGAGGTTTTCATGTCGAGAAAGTTGTTGAAGCTGGCGACATTGGCAAAATATGTTTAAAATAATTAGAATATTTTATTTTCTTATTTGCAACCCATAATTTTTTTATTATAGATATATATCCTGTCAACGGCGTGAACAACATTGCACTTGGTTTTCTTTCCATCGGTTTTGTTGCGTTGGCTAAAGATTATGTGGAGCAAGGTCGATAGTGCAACTCCTTGGTCATCAAATTCGTCAAGTGCAAGCTAAAGTTTTTGCACTTAGGTTCGTTATGCTATCTTGTAGACATATGCAAATGCATTTGTTTGCTGTCAACCCCCAACTTTTAGCGCTTGGGCTCCGCTTGGTACACTGTAAACTAATGCACATTTGCATTAGACTGCAATGCATTACTTTACTGTTGTTTGGTAGTAATTACAAAAAATCTATGCAAGGTTTGGTTTATTTAGATCTACTAGTGTTGTTAGTGTTGTTGGTGAAGGTAGTTGTGGGATGGTGGAGGTGGTTGTGGCAGTGGTTCTGACATGATGTTGGCAGCAGTGATGTGAAGGTGGTTGCTATGCTATAATGCTTGTGAAGATGGTGGTAATTGTGAAGGTGGTTGTTGTTATGCTATAATGGTTGTGGTAGAGGTGGTGGCAGTGTTTGTGATGTGATGATGATGGCGGTGGTGGTGTTGTGGTGGTGATGGTGCGGCTATGAAGGTGGTGGGCGATGGTGGTTGTGCTATAGTAGTTGGGATAACGATGGTAATTGTGCAAGATCGGGTGGTTATGTTGTTGTAGTTGTGGCAATAGTAACAATAGTGGTGGTAGTGGCATGCTGGTGAATGTGATGATAGTAACAACGTTGGTGGTGGTGGTTATGTTATGGTAGTGGCGACAATGATGGTGGTGATCATGCTATGGTGGTTATGGTGGGTGGTGGTAGTAGTTGTGGTTGCTATGATGGTGACAATGTATATGCTGGTGGTGCATGATTATGGTTGTGGTGGTGGCGATGACGGTGGTGGTTATGGTGATTATGGCATTGTACTACGTGTGGTGTGGTTGTGAAGTTGTAGTGGTAGTTGTAAGGATATGGTGGTTAATAGTGGTGATTCCATGGAGTTAAGGAATGTGATTCCATGATTTTGGGGATTCAACTCTCACCATTGGTAAAAAATGATAAGTAGTCCCCACATTTTGATCAAAATTTTATTAAAGATAAGTGGTCGCTCCATGGAATAAGATTCCTTGCAACCACACACAAACACACCCTTAAGAGTTTTTCAGTCCTTGTTAATTTATACAATCTTTTAAGGAATAACATTTATCAAGCTCTGAATTTACAGTACAACATAAGGATAAATTTATATGGATTTTCCTTATCCTATAGACCAATGAAATCCTTTCCAAATAATAAACTATTCCTATTTACAGAAGGATTGCACTTGAAAAAGTTTCAAAAATATTGTGGACCTTTTCAGGGCCACTGGCATTGGATCCTAGGGAGCGATTATATCCATCCTAAACAAATGCAAAGACACCAAGGTGTGTTTGACTTCAAAGAAAATTGCCATGGAAAAATTACAAAAAACAATTAAGAAATAGGAAAGGAAGCAAGAAAAATTTCCATTTTGAGGTTGGTTGAAGATGACTATTTTTGGTGAAAATTTTCGTAGCTCTCCTTACGAAAGCATTTTTCACATTTTTCTAACAAACCAAGAAGATAGTGATAATCACAAAAGTCGTGTTCTTTGTCCTCTCTTCCACTTATCCTCCTCACCCTCGTCACTTTTGACAAATTTTCTTGGGAAAATTTTCTTGAAATCAAACGCACTCTAAGATCCTAAGAGGAAGATACCGCTCTGTCAAACATTCATGACACTAATTAGTGACACTTGGTGGATGTGATGAGGTTTTCATGTCGAGAAAGTTGTTGAAGCTGGCGACATTGGCAAAATATGTTTAAAATAATTAGAATATTTTATTTTCTTATTTGCAACCCATAATTTTTTTATTATAGATATATATCCTGTCAACGGCGTGAACAACATTGCACTTGGTTTTCTTTCCATCGGTTTTGTTGCGTTGGCTAAAGATTATGTGGAGCAAGGTCGATAGTGCAACTCCTTGGTCATCAAATTCGTCAAGTGCAAGCTAAAGTTTTTGCACTTAGGTTCGTTATGCTATCTTGTAGACATATGCAAATGCATTTGTTTGCTGTCAACCCCCAACTTTTAGCGCTTGGGCTCCGCTTGGTACACTGTAAACTAATGCACATTTGCATTAGACTGCAATGCATTACTTTACTGTTGTTTGGTAGTAATTACAAAAAATCTATGCAAGGTTTGGTTTATTTAGATCTACTAGTGTTGTTAGTGTTGTTGGTGAAGGTAGTTGTGGGATGGTGGAGGTGGTTGTGGCAGTGGTTCTGACATGATGTTGGCAGCAGTGATGTGAAGGTGGTTGCTATGCTATAATGCTTGTGAAGATGGTGGTAATTGTGAAGGTGGTTGTTGTTATGCTATAATGGTTGTGGTAGAGGTGGTGGCAGTGTTTGTGATGTGATGATGATGGCGGTGGTGGTGTTGTGGTGGTGATGGTGCGGCTATGAAGGTGGTGGGCGATGGTGGTTGTGCTATAGTAGTTGGGATAACGATGGTAATTGTGCAAGATCGGGTGGTTATGTTGTTGTAGTTGTAGCAATAGTAACAATAGTGGTGGTAGTGGCATGCTGGTGAATGTGATGATAGTAACAACGTTGGTGGTGGTGGTTATGTTATGGTAGTGGCGACAATGATGGTGGTGATCATGCTATGGTGGTTATGGTGGGTGGTGGTAGTAGTTGTGGTTGCTATTATGGTGACAATGTATATGCTGGTGGTGCATGATTATGGTTGTGGTGGTGGCGATGATGGTGGTGGTTATGGTGATTATGGCATTGTACTACGTGTGGTGTGGTTGTGAAGTTGTAGTGGTAGTTGTAAGGATATGGTGGTTAATAGTGGTGGATATTGAAAGTTGAAATAGCGAGTTTGCTTTTGCAAAATAATTCTGTGTTTTTTTGCACGCATTAGAATGCATAAATTTATTAAAGAAAACAAGGGATTTGGTAAATCAAATTCTGCAAATTGATACCATGCACCAAAAGTTTTGGGCCAACCCGCAAACAAATGCATTTGCATTAGTTTACAGGATACCAATCGATCATTTTTTAAAGATTTGTTTATTCCATTCATTTACTAATCTTCTGCGTTTTCTTTAATTAAGTTTTGCATTCTAATGCAGGCATGTATGAGCTAATTCACCATTTTGACTTTTCAATAGCCATGTTACTAACCACTATATCGTTATGACACCACCGCTACCCCCAACATTATCCCACCATTGCATTCACAACCTCCATCGCCACCACCACACCACTATAACATAACCACCTCAACTACCAACCTCACAACCACCATACATAATACCAACACCACACACCACACACCACAACCTTCATAGCTACCATCACTATTGTAGCATAACCACCATGACCTTCACAAACCCACCCCCAACCATATCGTGATCGCCATTACCATTGATGCGTCTAAAAACCGTCCTCTTGTGAGTTTGACCTGCAAAACAGATTTTAGACTGCCAAGGACCATCTTTTTGGTGGCCGAAGACACTTCGATGCTTAAGTCAACAACTCTATTTGAAGAAGGAAGTAAAACTAGACAAAACTCAGTTAAAGTTGCATACCTGTGTCGAATGTTCCCTATACCTTTTATAATGGTCGCGGTACTTAAGCATGTGAGGCGCAATGGAAGGAGATGTTTCTCGTAACAATCTCCTTGATGGAGATGCGTCTGTGGAGGCGTAACTCCCTTCACGACTCTTTTTGGTGCAACGTTCATTTTTTTACGAGAAAACTCATGCCGGGCTTGGATTTGGGTTTTGATTCGCTTGGGCTTGGATTCGGGCTTTGATTATATCTTTTTATAGTGGGTCTTGTTTGGGTTTCTGTGGTTGACTTTATTCTTGGGTTTTATAAGTTGGCCCAATAGATGAAATGCCATATCCTCTGCCACGTGTATGGCCGTGATGATCGGTCTATTTTGATGTATCATCAGCTACTCCCCCTTAGTGGGTATGTTCATGTATCCACTAAATGTGGTGGTTTTGTTTTCGATTTCAATATTACAACACATTTAGTGCTCTTGCTATCTGTTGCTATTGCTGTCTTTTCGATGTTTCGTCCACCTGCTCGTTTTGGGCGATTTTTAGGATTTCGTGCGATTGTCATATCTTGCATGTTCTCCCAAGACGGACCTTTCGCTGTTTGTCCTTATAAAAGGAGTTTTGAGTGTGTTACATTCTTTTGTACTTCTTCATTTTCTAGTTGTTGATTCCTCGCGTTTGCTCTGCAGTTATGCCTAACTTCAGGGTTTTGAGTGGCGATGTTCTTGACGCCTGTGAAACTTTCTTTTTGCCTAAGCGGGCAACGCATGCGATTCTGGATAACATCCGTCATGATTACTCGTTGCCGGCTGATATGAAAATCGTTCTCCCTGAAGAGGGCAACAATCCCTGTCTTCCAAAACATGGGTACATCGCTTTGTATCCTGGTATGTTCCACTTTGGTTTTAGGTTTCCGACTCCTGCAATCATTTGGAAGTACTTGAATTTGGTTGGCATCGCTCTGACCCAATTGGTTCCTAACAGTTGGAAGGTGATGATTTTGACCTTAGCAAGGGCTGTCAGAACTCGTATCCCTATGAACGTTAGGGTTTTGCATTGGTGGGGTTTTGCGTAGACCCCAATTGCACCTGTTGCCTTCGCTCTCCTTGTTTCAAGGACCTACGAGAAGACTATGGGGGCTGGTCAAGGTCTTGGTTCTACGCGTCCCTTTCTTCCAAATACTTTAGATTTCGAAAATCAGATTCTGCGGTCATTGCGAAAGCCTAAGAGAGTCGAGTTGTCCTTATCTTTAAAAGAGCAAAAGTTCTGCAATTGATTTTGCGATCTTCCACGAGTCAGTGTAAGATTTTCTTTATACGGATGCCATTATCCGTAATAGCTTATATTCATAGGGTGAAGCGGGTCTCGCTTTGGAAGTGACTGTTACGCTCGTTGGTGATGTGGATGTCGGCCGCCAAGAGGGTTCTGTTGATGAGTGTGTAGGCCGAGTTACTTCCGTCGCTGCCCGAGGTTCTGGGAGTACCGACTCGATTGTTAGAAAAAGGAAAGTTCTTAGGCCTCCCAATCCTTCTAAGATGCTGGCTGGGAGTTCCAGCTGTGTGTCGAAGAGGAATAAGCTTGCTTCCTCAGTTTTTGACACTGCTAAGGCTCCCTTTCATATTGCCGTTCTCCGGAAAGGAGGTCGTGGTTCGGAGGATGATTCTTCTGCTCAAGAGGACGAGGAGGTTAATCAAATTCTCGAAAGAAGTAAGAAGGAAGTTTCCCGTCCTCTAGATGACCACGAGAAAAGTCTTGTTGCCTCTTATGGTTTGCCCGCCTTTGTCGGCCTGACGATTGATGACTCGCGCATTATTGAAAATAAAATGCTTTAGCTTGGTCTTTGGCAGTCGAAGAATTCAAAGGGTATTAAGACCTTGGATTGTACTTCGAGTACGATCCGACAATGGAGGATCGAGTTGCTGCTCGGGCTCGAGACTTCAAGCTTACTGTTTATTCTGTCGTGGCTGGGACCTCGGGATCGCCTGCTACTTCCTTCGCGTCCCATCTTGCTTCGACTGTGCCTAGGGAGATCTTCTGGCTTTTCGAGGTTGATGTGCAAGACAACGCTCGCAACGTCATTGACCGTTGTCATGGGCGGTCGGCTAATAGGGCTCTTATGCCCGTACGCCCGCCACGTCATCATATTAACGAGGGTTTCCAACACCTTATGGAGGGGATGACGCACCTTATGCGGCCGTGATGAGGTTTGATTGTAAGGCTGCTCGTGACCAGGTGGCGCACATTGAGCGGGCTAGCAGGACATATCCAAGTCCTTTCTCATGTTCTTCGCCGATTTGATTTGTTGAAGGCACAATGCATAAAATATGAAAGGGCTGCAGATTCTGCACAATGTTGTCGAGGGAACTCGAGACTATTCGTGATATGTTTGCTTCTGATCTCGAGACATCTGAAGTAGAATTGGGTAAGTTGCGGTCCCGTCTGGATGCTGCTGAGAAAAAGTTGTTCGACCGAAAGGCTGAACGTGACGAGGCCATTCGTTCTACTGAGGAATGTTCTGCCAGTCTTAAAGCTTCTGCTATTCGAATCGCTTAGCTAAATTTTGAGTTTGCTGAGACCAAGTCTGCGGTCTCTGCTAGACTTGCGGTTGTTGACAGAGAATTAGCGTCAACCTGAGCCGAGCTGTCATCTGTTACTGAAAGGCTGAAGGCAGCAGAGGCCGCGGATTGAAAAAAAGTAGTCGATGGTCATCACGATTTCTTGGATTTCTAGGAGACGCAAGGTTTAGAAATGTCCAAATATCGTTGCTTTGCTAAGCAAGAATTTGATGATGTCGAGGAAGTCGTTCCGGATTCACTGGGTGATCCGGTTGTCGGAGAACCTTCTGAGCCCATACTGCCTGGAGATGCTATTGATGTCGATGCTATTTCTTAATTGTTTTTTGTAATCTCCTTTTTTAGAATATCAATGGAAATTTTATATTTCGCATTTGTTATGTCCAATATGTCTAGTTTATCAGTTTTTTATTTACGACATTCCTGGCAGGTTTCTGACTCATTCATCCAGATTTTCATGAATGGCTTTGATGTTCGACATTCTAGTCGTGTAGATTCTCTTGTTTATGGAATTCGATTCTATATTCGGATTACGATGTCGTACATTACAGTCGAGGAGAAAAAGTTCGGCTCTTATGTCCTGGTATTTTATTGCTTCGTGGTTGATTAGGCTAGAAGTTTTGTTTTTATGTCCGACTCGTTCATCTGGTACATATTTGTTTTTCTCGATACTCTAGCCGTGCCGAGTATTTTTACGAGTTGGATTTTTAATTCGATTTCCTTATCCTGATTGAATTCTTGTCATTTTGAATTTAGGAGCGAAAGATTTCATTGATAATATCTTTTCAAATGCTCTACATTCCATGGTCGAGATAGCATTTCGCCCTCTTTGTTCTCCAACAAGTATGTTCCTGGTCTGTTGATTTTTATTACTCGGTACGGTCCTTCCTAATTTGGGTTTAGCTTGCTTGTGCTAGGTTCCTTTGTATTGAGTTGGACTTTTCGTAGTACCCAATATCCAACGTTAAAAGTGCGGATTCACACATTCTATTGTTATATCCTGCCATACGCTATTGGTAGGTTGCTGTTTTGACGGCGGTTGCTTCTCGCTTCTCTTCGAGGAGGTCCAGTCCGACTCTCAGTGCTTCGATATTGTCCTCAGCGCAAAACTCTTAGGTTCGGAATGTTGGCATTCCGATCTCCATGGGTATCATTGCTTCAAACCCGTCCGCGAGGGCAAAAGGTATTTCTCCCGTTGGAGTTCGTTTTGTTGTTCTGTATGCCCAAAGGACGCTGGGTAACTCGGATGTCTACAATCCTTTTGTTATAAAAGATTATGCGTTACCCGGTAACATTATGTACCCCTTTCCGTTATAAAAGATGTTTATTCTTGATTGGGAGGATACATCTATATCTGATTATACCTGGAGTATGCATCCATAAAGCTCAACATTTCGTGCCCGGCAGTTGCATCCACTATCGGATCTATTTGCGGAAGTGAGAGACTGTCTTTGGGGCAGGTCTTATTTAGATCGGTGTAGTCCAACATACCCTCCAATTGTCGTTCTTCTTTTTTACATGTATCGTGTTTGCCAACTAGTTTGAGTAGTAAGCTTCTCTTATCATCCCCGCATTGAGTACTTGTTTATTGCCTGATTACGTTCTGGGGCCGCCAACATTTTTTTTTGTCAAACCGACTTCTTGTCTGGGTTCACTTACAGTTTGTGAGAGATGATGGTTGGGTCTGTCCCTACCATGTCCTTCATTGTTTATGCAAAAACATATTGGTTATCTTTCAGCAGCTGGATCAGTTCCTTGGCGAGTTCGGGACGAATCTTCATGCCAATTCAGACTGTTTTTTTCTGCTCGTTGTCTAGATGGACTACGATTGTTTCTTCTTCCAATTTTCTAGTGTTAGATCGATCTCGTGGGCTGGTTGGAGCCATATTGTCGTCTAAAAAGTCCTAACTCTTCTCACTGGGTTGCTGTGAAGGTCCCTCTAGTTGTTGCAGTAATTGCTATTTATGGGGAGTCTTTATTGCTGCGAAACGACACACCCTTGCTGCTAGTTGATTTCCTTTGATTCTTCCGATACCGTTGTCAGTATGGTACTTTAAGCATTGGTGCATAATGGAGGAGACTGCGCCTATTTCGTGTATTCAGGGTCTCCCAAGTAGCATGTTGTATTACGCAGTAGGAGCATCAATGACAATGAAGTCTGTCAATAATACTCGTTGCTTTCCTGGATCTCCTGCTTCGACTGGTAGTTGAATCATCCCCAACGGACCGCTGAAATCCGCCATAGATTGATCGCAAGGTGAAAACATCTCATTGGTAAACCACATTCTTCAAAAAATTGTCAGGTATAGGAGGTTGGCCGAGATGCCAGTGTCGACCAAAACCTTTTGATTTTCCATTTAGCTATCATGACCGAAATTTCTAAAGCATCATTATGCGGGAAATTAACCCCGTTTGCATCATCGTTTGAGAAAGTTAGTCCTCTGCATCGTTTTTGCAAGCTGTACTGACGGCTCTTGGTATCTTATCTTTGCTCGCAGGTCTCTAGCTATATGCTTTCGGGATCGATTGGATTGCTCATTTTCTCCAGTTGCACCGTGCAAGACGTATATTGTCTCCTTTGGTCGCTCTCCCGAGATGATTGTTTCGTCCTCGAGTTTGACGAATTCTTCGAGTCATCCTTATCTAATATGACGTTCAATCTCGTCCTTCAGACTATGACAATCTTCCCTGTCGTGGTCGTAATCGTTGTGGAAGAGGCAGTGTTTGTTTTTGCTCTACTTCTCCGGATCTCCTATCATTTTTGGTGACTATTTGACATCTTCCTTTCCTGTCAGCTTTAAGGATCTCGCTTCGATTTGCTATCAAGGTCACGAACGATTTCCTTGTTCGTTCGCGTTTAGGCTTCTTTCGTTGTAGTTTTTCAAACTTTCCTTGACTGAATCCGAAACTGTTACTGACCTGATGCCTCTTAAGCTGGGAGATTTCTTCTCGAGGTTTATTGCTCTCCAGGTCTCGGATAAGTCTATCCATCATCTCAATTACGTGGTTCATCTGAGTTATAAGCATCTCTACTCGGAGGTTCGAGGGGATTCTCCAAGATGTTAGAGACATCTGAATTGTTACATGTTGAAGCTCTCTTCTTTCTGGCGCGATTGATTAGACGGTTGTTGCTAGGTCGATGTTAGGCGACATGTCGTTTTGTTCACCGCCAGATTGAGGATTTGTGGAGCGTTTTATTGATTTTATAATTGTTTGATTGTTAACCAAATCTCAGTGAGCTTTGTTACTGAATTTTCTTTTTGGAAAGGAAACTCGTCGTTCCCCACAGATAGCGCCAAACTTATGCATTCAAAAATCGTCCTCCTGTGAGTTTGACCTGCAAACAGATGTTAGACTGGCAATGACCACCTTTTTAGTGGCCGAAGACACTCCGATGCTTAAGTCAGCAAGTCTGTTTGAAGAAGAAAGTAAATCTGGACAAAATTCAGTTAAAGTTGCATACCTGTGTCGAATGTTTCCTTTACCTTTTATAATGGTCGCGGTTAATTCTCTGCGTGACTTAAGCATGTGAGGCGTAATGGAAGGAGATGTTTCTCGTAACAGTTTCATCCTTGATGGAGATGCGTCCGTGGAGGCGTAACTCCCTCCACAACCTTTTTGGTGCAACGTTCATTTTCTTTATGAGAGAATTCGTGTCAGGCTTGGATTTGGGCTTTGATTCGCTCGAGCTTGGATTCGGACTTTGATTATATCTTCTTATAGTGGGCCTCTGTGGTTGACTTTATTCTTCTTGGGTTTTATGACCTGGCTCCATAGATGAGATGCCATATCCTCGTGATTGATGTTCTCTGCCACGTGTATAGCCGTGATGATCTGTCTATTTTGATGTATCGTCAACCATGCCAAAACCAATGCTGCACTACCACGCTGTCAATACTACATGTAGATAAATCAAGTACTTGCTGAACTTTGCATTGATTTTCCTTAATTAGTTCAAATCCACGGTAAAGTAATGCATGTGCAAACTAATGCAAATGCACAAGTTTGCAAAATGCATATGTATATTTCATGTACTAAGTGGAGCCTTGGCCTTTTCTCTGTAATACTAAATTTTTTAGAATAACTGATTTCTTTTTTGTTCTCATGTGGATAACTACCAATTTCCCTTTTTATGTTCTCAGGATGCTTGATGCCATACATGCTGCTGCCAGAGAAGGAGAAAGAGATAACTTGCTCAAATATTTAGACAGTGGGGTTTCAGTGAATCTAAAAGGTTACTCTTTTCACAATCTACCTATGCTACATCTCTGTTACTATATTAGTTTCTCTTTGCTACTCTATTTGATTATGTAATTTCTAATCTCAATTTTATGAGAATATTTTCAATTGGTAATTGTAGTGCATTTGGAATCGTACAAAAGTTAGTACACTTAAATGTACGTGCTAGTTAGTGGTTGCCCTGCAAAATACAACTCTGGAGTTACTCAAAATTCTGTGTGGTTATTTAATTTAAGTAATTAATGTTTCATATTATTAGTGCTAGTTTGGATTGTGTAATGCAGGAGAAATTATATGTAATCGTCTCTATCTCCTTATCATCTATGACAACCTTAGTTAGAGCGTGTATGCCTACTATAATTGTGATGGGAATACTACATTATTACAATAACATGAATGAGGGAAGTTAATAATACAAAAGCTGTGTTTCAACAAATTTGATGGGAGAAAAGAAGTGTTGATGGGGTATTGCTATATGCTTATGCCTTGCAATTGTTTGTACTGATGAAGAAATAGAAGAATCCACTTTTTGGTCATTGGTGGTTTCCCTCCCTATATGTCCATTTCATGTTTACCAAGGCTTGTGTTTCCCATCTTATAGACTCTTATGGTTTTCTGTGGCTTCCTCACATGATTTCTGCCTTTGCTTTTATGTTTTCTTTTGTCTGAATGGCGTATTATCGATGTTATTCATGAATAGTGCATGGAGCCTTAGTTGAGAGTCCTATTAGTTCTAATCTGTTCATTTGAAATAATTGCAGACAGCGAGGGAAGGACCCCCTTACATTGGGCTGTAGACCGTGGTCACCTTAACATTGCGGAGCTGCTTGTTAGCAAGAAGGCTGATGTGAATGCTATGGTAACAATAATGTCCCTTACTTGTTTAGCACAATTATTATTATTATTTTTTTTAAATATTAAAGTCCATTTCCTGTAAACTCTTTGACCATTATTGGTCTGACAAGAATATATAAGCCACAACAGGTGGCCTTGAAGGAGGTTCAACATCATTTGCATTTTTGTTTGATGAAAAGGCAGCCGAAAATGCTGACAATTTAATGAGCTTTCTGCATTCCATTTTAAATTTATAATTACATGATATGTAATCTTTCAGTGTTTTACTATATTTTCTTTGGTAGTTTCTTTTCAACCTTTGGTATGTGGATGAAAACTTCTTAAGAACCTTGTACCTTCTGCCCCTAATACAGGACAACGAAGGGCAAACACCATTGCACTATGCAGCCATGTGTGAGAGAGAAACCATTGCTGAGTTTCTTCTGAAAGAAAATGCTGATACGAGTTTGAAGGACTCTGATGGAAACTGCCCAGGTGATGTATGCGAATCAAACTGGCCTTGGATGCATCACTCATCGGGTAAATCAGCCGAGTAATGGTTTGGCATGTCATTTATACTTGACCCAAGTATGAAAACCTTTTACAGAACATTGGATGTATATATAAACAGCTTACCCTTGTCCACGCTTTGGGTACATCCACACAATGAATTGTTCAGTTTCTCTTGATGGTTCATATTTTGATTTTCTTCATCTACGGAAAATTCAAGTGATTTACCATGTTTCATATGCAATTGCACGTGTTCACTGCTTTTAAGGAAGTAGAATTCTTGTTAGTTGTTTTACATGCAGTGGGAGAAACTTCAATAAATCATAAAATTAAAGTTATAGATTTAAAGAGGAGGTCCCTGGGTTTCTGAGTAAGTTTTCCATTTTGCTCAAAGCTTTATTATTGGATTATCAGGACGTAAAACAATGTGATCAAGGATGATATGTTAATGGTACTAGTCAACTTCCCTGAATATCATGATATATTGAAAATTTGAGATGCATCAAATTTTTTTTTTTTTTTTTTTTCCTTTTTAATGTATTTCATCAAGTATACTGGTTAGGAATGCGTCACAATCCATTTCTATAATGTGGGACTTTTAAAGTGGTGTGATAGGGAAGTTAAACAAAGTGAATGTTTTAACTAAAATTTCCTTTTCTGAATTGAGGCAAGGTTGATAATACAAGTGTTTGAACTGAAAAATGAACAACAAATCAAGCATTATATAACTGATTTTATTAGTAAACATTATATCAATATCTAAACGACACAACTGTTGATCAATAATATCATCTAAATCAACAGATTTCTACTACATGTTGACATGGTAGTATGCCTTTTAACATTCTATAATATATATATATATATATATTTTTGATGAGGCAAGACATTCTATTACGTTCTATACTATTGGGAGCGATCATCTACAAAATTCTCAAACTCTTAGGAAAATTGCAGTGAGATTTCTTCTACCGTGACATCTTTTGCATTCTTTAATCACCAAGATTTATATTTGCAGCTTCCATAGCCTGGAAAAAGGAAAATTATGAATTTGAAGATGAGGAAATTTTGTGTCAAAGATGATAAAATACATTCCTATTAACATGCTTGCTTTTATTTTCATTTTCTATTTGGGCACTTACTTGGATCAACGGTGGCAACTGCTGCAGTTTGTCTGAAGTCACAATCGTAGCTGTTCCGGCCCATAGCTTGGTAGTAGGCATTCATTGCATAGGCTGCATGAGCTCGAACTGTATTAGGGAAGAAGCATGGCCCTCCTACTTGGATTTCTCGACAATCAATACCTAGCCCACATACATAATCTATGTTGTTTTGCAAGGCTTGCTCATTAGCACCCGTTTTCGGAAGGCACCATCTCTTTCCCTTGGTTGGACTGGGTTTTGGATTCACCGGAGTAATAAGTGGGCTTGGATTTGTAGGAACCGACGTTCTAGCCTGCAACAATCAAACCCATAAATCATCAAAAAACAATTTGAAGTAGCATAGCATCAAGTGATTCTCTATTTTCACTTTTCATTAATGAAAAAAATGACTCACACCAGAAGATATTAGAGCCCATGATCCGAGAAGGAAGAGATTAGTACTAAAATCTATATAGACTGGACATAATGCTACAATATTTTGCTTGGAAAATGATAATCTTATGCTTAAACATAACTGATAGTCATAAGGTCTGTTGGAGCTTTGGGACATGTATCGAGCTGGTCCATTATTAATGCCCATAATTTAGATGTTGTAATGTACAATAGCAATAGAAATGCATAAGCATGTGAGAAGACAAGGATAGGTTTGTTAGCACAACTGATACATACACTGGGTCTCAAGATTCCGATGTCGTAAACAGGTATCATATCTGGTTGAAAAAGCCCAAAGTTTCGCTCACAAGTTGGGCCGGGTTTTAAATTTTCGTTGAACAGAGCAAAAATATACGTCTCAAATGTCCGATTGGGCATGAGTGGTGTGCCAAGACCAGATGTTACATGTTGAACTAAGTTTGCATTGTATTGGGCAGCACTCTCAGCATCGACACCAGCCTGCCCTTGGTCTCCCTTGGATGGCCATCCCGTTTCAGCAATAACAATCTCCACATCAGCAAAACCAAGTAGCTTCATTGCTGAAAATGTTGCATCCAATTGTGCATCCAGCATGTTGGTATATCGGAGTTGTGTTTTTGGGTCCAACACACCAGCATTGGGTCGAAATAGGGCATAATCGAGTGTGTCAGCCGAGCAACCAAAAAATGGATATGGGTTGATCATAAAAGGGGCACCGGTGGCTCTCAGGAAGTTAAGCAATGGCTTGAGCATAACATTGTCGTAGCCTCTTCTGAACTTCCCGGTTGATGGAGGACTAGAACTGGCTAAAATTCCTAGGGAATGTGGAGTAGAGACCTTAATTCTACGGTCCAATGATGCCCCAACCAGGGCTGTATGTAGGTTTTGCATTGCTGGAACAAGGCCCGCTATTAACACTTTGTTAGCTGTTGATAAAACCTCGTTCCCTACTAGAATCCGAACAATGTTGGTAGCGGGGACATGAGGGATGACATGAATTTTGACCCACTCTTGGGCAAACACGACCTTGGCGAGGTTAGGTATTTGATCATTAGGCACATTGATTGTAATTGCTATCCCGGTGTGAGCAAAGGCTTGTAATGTACCAGGGTTGTAATCGAAGAGCCTAACACGATTAATGATGGTGCTTTGGAGGAGGAAATTTGCGACTTCTGCTGGGGGAGGGAGGTCATTTGCAACTGTACCATAGTTGACACCAATGTTTCCATGAACTCCTAAGGAAACCATGCATAAATACAATGTTAGTCCATTTGATGAAACTTTACAATGCTACTAGAAAATATAATCCAACAACAACAACAACAAAAAAGGCATTATTGACTAACCTATAAATATGGTAATTGCAAAGAGAAAAATGAGGAGAGTGACAGCTGAAGTTGTATGACAAATTGCTTTCCCCATGAGTGAAGAAGGAAGTGGGTTGATGGTAGTGGTGAATGGTGAGATGAGTAGCCATTACATCAAAATTGAATAAGATGCTTTTCTTTAGACAAGGGAGTTTCTTTCTTGATTCTGTGATGGTATTAAGTGTGAAGAAAGAAAACTCTATATCTTCCTACTTGCCTGTCCGTTGCTTTTATGTCTGAATCTCACTCTTAACTTTTCCCTTTAAATTTTTAATGCGAGAAGATCACAACTTTGGAAGAGATTTGGCATATAGATCTAATATGGGACAGCAAAAGGAAGGGAAAAACACATTCTGCATCTACAAGTTTAGTAGCAATGTGTAGCTTCTATCTGGGTTGTAGCTTCTCTTTGGTCTCCTTAATTTACTAGCATCTTTACAAATTATAGGTTTTTTTTTTTTGAGTGGGTATTTCTTACGCAGTCACTTGTAAATGCAATTGTGCTATCAAAATATTGTCATTAATCGACTCTATAAAAGAGTGCCACAATTTGAATAACCTGAGGCCATTATTTTTTTTACTGGAAGAAAATGTGTGTCATTTAGGGTGTCGAATCTGGTTACGCGTGTCCATGACCATGAGAAAAATTTATATGTGGCTTGTCACTACTATAGAGCTTGAAATATTTGCTTATATCCCTATCTTGATTAAGCCATTAAAAAATTGGTGTGAACAAAGGTTGATGTGAGCCAACAATATCTTACCAGCCTCGACTAAAAGTATTAATGTGCCCTGAAATTTGCCACATGGCACATAAAAGGTTCCATAGCTTGATAGCTAACGTGAGCCCTGAATTATTCCATAACTTGGACACATGTGAATCCCAACCAATCTCTATCTACAATCTACAACTATAAGTAGTGAAACATTATTTATATCTATGTTACAAATCAGAAGGGTGTTTCACTATTGGGGAGATAAAAAAAAGTTGAGATGTATCCAAACATGAAGATTTTAATGGTTGAGATTTAAAGTTAGCCTTTATATCTTACCTTTAGTCAATCCCTAATAAGATTGGACCTTTATATCTTACCATGAAGATTTTATGGTAACTGATGCAGTTGATTTTCGCTCTCTGCTTTGACTTTGACGTGCAAATCTGCTGACTTGCACAAGGACTGCACGTGAGTCACGAACCACCGTTGTAGTGGCCGATGACACTCCGATGCTAAAGTCAGATAGGAATATGAGGAAAGCGTAATGCTGTAAACATATAATTTTTAGTATACCTTAGCTTACCAACCTCATGTCTTATTTATAGTGCTGGAGTTCTCGTTTATCTTACAAAACATGACGGTGTTTGGAGTGGGAGATAAAAGAGGGGTCAGATTTTACCAAATATATGAATATGATGGATCTTATAAAACTTAAAGCACCAAGAGTGCATGAGTTCGATTCCCATGCCCAATATTTGATATTTATTTATTTATTTATTTTTGGGAAATAAAAGACGGCTGAGATTTATGCAAACATGAAAATCTAATGGCTGAGACTTAAAGTTAGCCTTTATGAAGATTTATCCCCAATAAGATTGCAAGGGATCGATTCTCATACCCAACATTTATTTTATTTTATTTATTTATTTTCTTCAAAAATTGATTGTGGTGATTAGACATGTAAGTATATTTATTTATTTATCATACTCAAACATTTAGCATGTGGAGTAATGTTATAGTAAGGTAGATTAGTGACACAACCTTGTGGTGTGATTAATGCCGCAACCTTGAGGTATGATTATTGACACATGTTTTGAATGACAATATATATTTATTAAAGCACCAAATTCGATTTAAAATCGTTTTTTTTTTTTTTTGCATAAGTCCAGTCTGTTGACAATCCTAAGTATCATGGTGATTGAAATTAAAAAAATATTTTTGATGTGAGAGAATAGGTTAAGTTATTTCAACAACTACTTAGTTTATTCTATTGAGATGTCTATGTTTTGCATTAGCACTGAAATCAAGATAGAAAATAGGTTAAGTTATTTCATGTTTTGCATTAGTTTATTTTATTCACTGAAATTCTATTGAGATGTCCACTTAGTAATTAATTAATAGACCCCAATTTGTAAATGCCCCAATTAGACCCTAATTGAAAATTTCATTTTTTTTTAAAATAATTTCATTTAGTATAGGTGTTTGTTTTAATCTTTTGAATTACGTTTCAGGAATTATATGAATATAAGAAAAATTTGGCCCTTAAAAGGATAATATTCTTATGCATTGGATGGTTAGATCAATTGGAATGAAATCAACAATGTTTTATGAAATATTATAGAGCTCTTATTCTAAATTTTTTATTGACATTTGCATACTCATGCTATGATTCAGTTTTTTTAATTAATTAATTAATAAAATTTACAATGAGATTTATTGACAAGAATAATGTGATTTATTGACATGTACAATGGGACTTCAATGTTAAAATATTCCTAGTATACATTAGAATACAGTGTTGAATATCCTAGCATACATTTATATACATTTGTATACAGTGTGATTTACATATGCATACAGTGTGACTTTAATGTTAAGCATGTACACAATGTGATTTACATTTGCATACAAAATGTGCTACTCTGAAAGTATTGTATTTCATGCTCATTAGTAGACTTTGTCAAAATTTTGTTGTCTACTCAAACATTTAGCATGTGGAACAATGTTGCAGTGGTTCATTTTATATATTTGCACTTTGAAGAGTTACAAATGCAATTGTATTGTGTATGAAAGGTTTTAGTGTTGAATATTTTTTTGAGAAAACAGAGTAAACTCTGTCGAAATTCTGATTTTTTTTTCTTAATGTTTTGTTGTCTACTCAAACATTTAGCATGTTGAGTAATGTTATAGTGGTTTATTGTGTTTTTTGGCCATTTTGATGAATTACAAATGCAAATTTATGAGGTATAACAAATTTTAGTATTGGGAAATTTTTTAAAAACAAGCTAGACTGTTAAAATTCAACAAAAATATTGTAATTAATTTAGTTTAAGCTACCATTAAAGAAACACCAAATATTTGTGATTGAGATAATACTGCAATGGATTAAAAAGATGAATGACATGACATATATTAAATAAATATGTTTAATGGTAATAATACATGTGCCGCAACCTTGGGGTATGATTAGTGACATGTGTCTTGAACGATAATATATATTTATTAGACAACTTTTTTTAATGATAAACTTTTTTATTATTTTTTTTATTATTATTATGGTTTAATTTAAGCCCATGTACCAGTAGTTAATAACATATTGACCTAAAATTTCCAAAGCCATGCCGAGTGATTTTTCAACACAGTTAAAGTCATGAGAAACACGATAGAAAGATAAGCCGTGATGAAATTAGTTAACACCGTACGGTAGTGCAAACGGCATGGAGAATACCCTAGTTATATATACAAAACAGGATGATGTTTGAGGTGAAAGATAAAGGACGGTTGAGATTTATTCAAATTAGAATCTAACGGATCACATTGAACTTAAAACACTAATAGTGCATGGGTTCAATTCCCATACCCAAATTTTTTTTTTTTTTTTTAAATCTTGATATTTAAAATAGACTAAACTCTATTTATCATGTTAAATTTTTATCGTGTCAACGACACGGGGAATACCTAGTTATATATACAAAATAGGATAATGTTTGATGTGAGAGATAAAAGACAGCTAAGATTTATCTAATTATAAGAATCTAACGGATCACATAAAACTCAAAACACCAAGAGTGAACGGGTTTGATTCCCATACCCAACATTTTGATATTTTTTTATTTTTTTAATTGTTGGTGGTGGTGATTAGGCATCTAAGTATGAAAGATGAAAACTTAAGGGTGATCATGTTTTGATAAGTTTTAAATTTTTATCGTGCTACCGGCACAGAGAATCCCCTAGTCTATATTACAGAACAGAATAGTGTTTGAGGTTGGAGATAAAAGATAGTTGAGATTTACTCAAATATAAGAATTTAATGAATCACATAGAACTTAAAGCACAAAGAACTCCAAGCACCGAGAGTGCATGGGTTCGATTCTCATACTCAACATTTTGATATTTATTTATCTTCATATTTAAAGTAGAATAAATTTTATTTATTATGTTAAACTTTTATCGTGCCAACAACACGAGGAATTCCCCAGTTTATATTACAAAACATGATGGTGTATAAAAGACGGCTAGGATTTACCCAAATATAAAAATCTAACGGATCACATAAAACTTAAAACATCAAGAGTGCATGGTTCGATTCCCATACCCAACATTTTAATATTTGTTTATTTTTCTTCAATTGTTAATGGTGGTGATTAGGCATATAAGTATGAAGGATGAAAATTTAAGGGTGATCATGTTTTGACAAGTTTTAAACTTTTATCGTGCCAACGACACGTGAAATACCCTAGTCTATGGCTCCACTTGGTACATTGTAAAATGATGCATGTCGCAAATTGATGCATATGCATTAGTTTGTAATGCATTACTTTACAGACACTTGGTATTAATTAAAGAAAATCAATGCAAATCAGACGAATGATTGTGGGTGGTGTTGATAATGGTAGTAGTTGTAATTGTCGCGAGGTCATGGTGGTTGTGATTGTGGTGATGGTGACTGCGAATATGGACAATGATGGTGGTGGTGGCAGCAATGGCGGTGGTTGTTAAAATGGTAGTGGTGGCGGCAATGCAGGTGACTGTTAAAATGGTGTTGGTTGTGTTGCTGGTTGTGGGGGCGGCGACGGTGATGGTTACGGTAGCTATGGTGGTTGTGGCAGTGGTAGTGTTAGTGGTGGAGGTGGCGGCAACGGTGATTATACTATGGTAGTGATAGTGGTGGAGGTGGCTACGGTGGTGATTATGCTATGGTAGTGGTAATAGCGGTGGAGGTGGTAGCGGCCGTGGTAGTGGTAGTGGCGTGGTGGTGGTGGTTGTGATGGTTATGGTATGGTGGTCGTGGTAGTGGCGACGATGGTAGTTGTGAAAGTGATGATTTTTGGGGTGTTTATGAAGCAGTTGAAAATATTTGAGGAGATGATAAGAATTTTGCAAAGTAATGCGGGAGATTTTGTTCCGCAAAGTTTTGCAAAATTTTATAACTAGGAGATGCAAAGGTCTTGAATTCAAATTCTAATAACTGTTTTCCGTAAAGCCAACCAAACACCAAATTTATGTAACCGCCGTAAACTTTTGCATTATGCATTATTTTACCGTATACCAAGTGGAGCATATATTACAAAACAGGATGGTGTTTGAGGTGGGAGATAAAAGACGACTGAGATTTACCCAAATATAAAAATCTAACGAATCACATAAAACTTAAAACACCAAGAGTTCATGGGTTCGATTCCCATACCCAACATTTTGATATTTATTTATTTTTCTTCAATAGCTAATGGTGGTGATTTGACATATAAGTATGAAGGATGAAAACTTAAGGGTGATCATGTTTTGACAAATTTTAAACTTTTATCGTGCCAACGACAGGGGGAATATCATAGTCTATATTACAAATCAGGATGGTGTTTAAGGTTGGAGATAAAAGACGACTGAGATTTATCCAACTATAAGAATATAACGGATAAAATATAACTTAAAGCACCAAGAGAGCATGGATTTGATTCCCATACCCAACATTTTGATATTTTTTATCTTGATATAAAGTAGACTAAATCTTATTTATCATGTTAAACTTTTATCGTGCCAATAGCACGAGAAATACCCTAGTTATATATACAAAACAAGATGATGTTTGAAGTGGGAGATAAAAGACGACTGAGATTTACTTAATTATAAGAATCTAATGGATCACATAGAACTCAAAGCACCAAGAGTACACGGGTTTGATTCCCATACCCAACATTTTGATATTTATTTATTTATTTTTAATTGTTGGTGGCGGTGATTAGACATCTAAGTATGAAAGATGAAACTTAAGGATGATAAAATCTTGACAAGTTTTAAATTTTTACCATGCCAAATGCATGTGGAATACCCTAGTCTATATTACAGAACAGGATGGTGTTTAAGGTTGGAGATAAATGACGGCTGAGATTTACCCAAATATAAGTATCTAACGGATCATATAGAACTTAAAGCACATAGAACTCAAAGCACCGAGAGAGTATGAGTTCAACTCTCATACTAAACATTTTGATATTTAAAGTAGAATAAATTTTATTTATTATGTTAAACTTATATCGTGCCAACAACACGAGGAATACCCTAGTCTATATTACAAAACAAGATGGTTTTTAGGGTGGGAGATAAAAGACATCTATATTACAAAACAGGATGGTGTTTGAGGTTGGAGATAAAAGACGATTGAGATTTACCCAAATATAAGAATTTAACGGATCACATAGAACTCAAAGCATCGAGAGTGTATGGGTTCAATTCTCATACTCAACATTTTGATATTTATTTATCTTGATATTTAAAGTAGGATAAATTTTATTTATTATGTTAAATTTATATCGTGCCTACAACATGAAGAATACCCTAGTCTATATTACAAAACATGATGGTGTTTCGGGTGGGAGATAAAAGACGATTAGAATTTACCCAAATATAAGAATCTAACGGATCTCATAAAACTTAAAGTACCAAGAGTGCATGGGTTCGATTCCCATACCCAAAATTTTGATATTTGTTTATTTTTCATCAATTGTCGATGGTAGTGATTATGTATATAAGTATGAAGGATGAAAAGTTAAGGGTGATCATGTTTTGACAAGTTTTAAACTTTTATAGTGCCAACGACACGGAGAATATCTTAGTCTATATTACAAATAAGGATGGTGTTTGAGGTTAGAGATAAAACACGGCTGAGATTTATCCAATTATAAGAATCTAACGGATAACATAGAACTTAAAGCACCAAGAGTGTATGGGTTCGATTCCCATACCCAACATCTTGATATTTTTTTATTGTGATATTTAAAGTAGACTAAATCATGTTAAACTTTTATCGTGCCAACGACACAAGGAATACTCTAGTCTATATTACAAATCAGGATGGTGTTTGAGGTTGAAGATAAAAGAAGACAGAGATTTATCAAATATAAAAATCTAACGGATCATATAGAACTTAAACCACCAAGAGTGGATGGGTTCGATTTCCATACCCAACATTTCGATATTTATTTATTTTTCTTTAATTGTTAATGGTGATGATTAGGCATGTAAGTATGAAAGATGAAAACTTAAAATGTGATCATGTTTTGATGAATTTTAAACTTTTATCGTGCCAACGACACGGAGAATACTTTAGTCTATCTTACAAATCAAAATGATATTTGAGATAAAAAAAGGTCAAGATTGAAAGTTTGGGAAGTTGTTGATGGTAGAGATTCATTATCAATAATGACATTTTTGTAATAAGTTGCAAGTATAAGGACCAAGAAAATGAACAAAAAGATAAAAAAAAAAAGTTGGCGGAATTTGCGAAGAGAAAAAAATTGCGTTTGTGTTTTTAAAAAAATGTAAATCGTCATAGCTATCTACTAACTTGGTATGGTTGAAATGTTTTTTTGAATATATTTCTAATGAAACCAATCATTAATACAAACATTTAAAGTTTTAAATATGCATTTCACGCAGTATGTATTTTTTCAAAAAATAACTGTAATCTAAAACATTTCACGTCGTAGGTATTTTCAATATTAAGACACATTTAAAAGAGCATGAACTCCATATTTTGGAAATTGAAGTTTTGGGAGATTAATTGTGGTGGTTTTAAATTATGTTTTTTTTTTTTCCTGATTGTTTAAATTTTTAACATAGTTTGATCTATTGCCACGACCCACCTTTTAGAGTGCCAACGACACGAGAAATACACTACTATCTTGTGGCAGTTTTAAATTATGTTTTTTTTTTTTTTTTTTTTGTAATTGTTTAAGATTTTAACAGAGTTTGACCTATTGCCACGACCCACCTTCTATAGTGCCAACGACATCGGAAATACACTACTTACAAATCAGAATGATGTTTGAGATAAAAACGACCAAGATTGAAAATTTGGGAAGAGGTTGATGGTGGAGATTCATTATCAACAATGACATTTTTGTAAATAAGTTGCAAGTATAAGGGCAAAGAAAATGGACAAAAAAATAAAAAGGTTGGTGGAATGCATATGTGGCCGAGAGATAAAATTGTGTGTGTATGTATGTTTTTTTTTAAATGTAAATCGTCGTAGCTATCTATTTAGTTGTCGGATTTTAATAAACTTGGTATGGTTGAAATGCTTTTTTTGAATATCTTTTCAATGAAACCAATCATTAATACAAATGTTTAAAATTTTAAATATGCATTTCACACAATATGTATTTTTTCAAAAGATAACTGTAATATAATGCACTTCACGTCGCATGTATTTTCAATATTAAGACACATTAAAAAGAACATGAACTCCATATTTTGGAAAATCAAGGTTTGGGGAGGATTAATTGTGACGGTTTTAAGTTATGTTTTTTTTTAATTGTTTAAAATTTTAATCGAGTTTGCCTATTGCCACGACCCACCTTCTATCGTGCCAACTGCCCGAAAAATGCACTATCTATCTTACAAATCAAAAGGGTGTTTCACTATTTGGGAGATATAATACGGTTGAGATTTACCACGTAACTTTACACACATTGCACTATCAAGTGTATCAATTAATTCTCTTTGTGAAACAGTTCATATATGTTTACCACGCAACTTTACACGCATTGCACATCTTGCACGACTCTTTATTTTCCTTTTCTCATGCTTCTAGCCTAATAATCTCTACAAATCTTTCCTATTTCAAATGTTAAGAAACAATGACGATTGTAAAAATTTCTCATAAAAATGAGAAGTTGAATGATAGTGTTAACGGTCGCAAGTAGCAAAAATGTTCATTTTTCCACTTTGTTCCATTTTACATAGACATTTTAATTACACGTTGAAGGGATATTTGAGGTTTTTAATCCATTTTTTAATTATGGTTTAGTTTAAGCCCACGTACCAGGTGCAAATAGCATATTGAGCTAAAATTCCTAGAGGCATACCGGGAGATTTTCAACACAGTAAAAGCCCTGAGAGGCACTGCGAAAGATAAGCCGCGATGAAAATATTTAAAATCGTACGGTAGTGCCAACGACACGGGAAATACCCTAGTCTATATTACAAATCGGAAGGGTGTTTGAGGTTGGAGATAAAAGACGGCTGAGATTTATCCAAATGGATAAATATAATTGATCACATAAATCTTAAAGCACCAAGAAGTAAGTTCTATCTAATGGTTGTGACTTAAAGTTAGCATTTATATCTCACATTCAATCAAACCCCAATAAGAGATAAGTTTCATATAATGGTCGAGATTCGTTTATTCTAATGATCATGTTTTGAAAAGTTTTAAACTTTTACCGTGCCAACGGCACGATGAATACCATAGTCTATATTACAAATTAGAATGGTGTTTGGGGTTGGAGATAAAAGACGACAGAGATTTACCAGAACATAAAGATCTAACGACCCTAGACAATTTCTCATACTTCAATATTTCTTACACTCTTTTAATTTTCAATATTTCAATTTCTCTTAACCCTCACTTATACTTTTTCATCTCTGTCGCTTTCAATTTCTCATCTTTCAAGTATTAGTTTATTTATTTTATTTTACGAAATTTATTTTGATTTGTAAACATAAATTTACTGTTTTTGAGTATTTGCCGTTGTGTGCAATTTCAAATTTGTGAAATGAGTGGCTTAGTATTGTGAAATACATTTTATATTGTGAAATGAGTGCAATTTCAAATCTTTGAAATACATTTTATATTGTTAAATGAGTGACTTTGTATTGTAACTTTTATGTTTTCCAAATCTATCAATAAGAGTGAGTGGTCATGGTGACGTAGGCATAGATGGGTTGGCATGTCATAAGATTTACCCAAAAAAATCATATCGTGCCAATGGCACGGGGGTCACACTAGTCTATAAACAAATTAGAATTGTGTTTTAGGTTGGAGATAAAAGATGGCTAAGATTATTTACCCAAACATAAAGATCTAACAGATCACATGAAGAGGGGAGGGGAAGGTGTTTTGGATGAAATTTATGTTCGCATAGGACTAAAATACCCATGACCGAAGTTAAAAATTCTCATCCCTTTAAACAAGTTAAGTGCCAAAGGCACGAAGAATACCCTAGTCTATATAAAAAATTAGAATGATGTTTTAGGTTGAGATGAAAAAGGCTGAGATTTAAATATCTAAAGGATTTCAAAGAGGGAGGTTTGAGAAAAAAGTTATTAACTTTTATGCCCTAACCATCACACATCTAAATGCTTACATTGAGTTTAAGTGTCAAAGGCACGGGGAATACTCAAGTCTATATTACAAATTTGAATGGTGTTTGAGGTTGAAGATAAAAGACAATTGAAATTTACCCAAATATAAGAATCTAACGGATCACATAGAACTTAAAGCACCAAGAGTGCATGGTTCGATTCTCATACCCAACATTTTGATATTTATTTATGGAAAAATGACTTTTAGGGCATACTTTTTAACAAAATAGACAATTTAGATACCATAGTTGATGTAATGACTAATTTGTGCCTAATTTTATATTTTTATGACTAACAATGACTGTTTTATTAACCCAGGTTAACCCATAAAGTTATATGACATTTACCCTCCTAAACAAATATAAAACCTAATTTTATAGTTTTATGACCAATAAGGACTACAGAAAAAAAAACCTGCGATAATTTTTATTGAACGACAATTTTAGTTACTCTTTGTTATTAAGCAACAAGGACTACAGAAAAAAAAAATTAATTGTTATTGACCAATTTTAGTTTTATTGACCAACAAGGACTACAAAAAAAAACTACGTTAGTTGTTATTGAATGAAAATTTTAACAAGGACTACAAAAAAAATTGCTTGTTCACTGACCTGAAAATAATGGACATTATATAATAAATCCTAATTTTATTCAGGTTAGTGAACATGCTAATGTTTTTTTTTATAGTCGTTGTTAAAATTGTCGTTTAATAACAATTAAAGTAGGGTTTTTTTTTCCTGTAGTTCTTGTTGGTTAATAAAACTAACAAATAGTAACTAAAATTGGTCAATAACAATTAACTTAGAGTTTTTTTTTTGTAGTCCTTGTTGGTCAATAACAAAGAGTAACTAAAATTGTCGTTCAATAACAATTTTATATTATAAATCTTAATTTTTCATATGATAAATCCTAATCTTTTTCAGGTCAGCGAACATGCTAATGTTTTTTTTTTGTAATCCTTGTTAAAATTGTCGTTCAATAACAATTAACGTAGGTTTTTTTTTTTTTTTTTTTTTCCTGTAGTCCTTGTTGGTCAATAACAAAGAGTGACTAAAGTTGTCGTTCAATAACAATTAACGTAGGGTTTTTTCTTTCCTGTAGTCCTTGTTGATCATAAAACTATAAAATTAAGTTTTCTATTTGTTTAGGAGGGTAAATATGTCATATAACCTTATGGGTTAATCTGTATTAATAAAAGAGTCATTGTTAATCATAAAAGTATAAAATTAGGCACAAATTAGTCATTATATCAACTATGGTATCTAAATTATCTATTTTGTGAAAAAGTAGGTCCTAAAAGTCATTTTCTGTTTATTTATCTTCATATTTAAAGTAGAATAAACTCTATTTATCATGTTAAACTTTTATCGTGCCAACGACACGAAGAATACCCTAATTTATATAACAAATCAGAATGGTATATCACCGTTACTAAGGGGTTGGAGATAAATTACGGTTGAGATTTAACCAAACATAAAAATCTAACGGATCACTAAGAGGGAGGTGTGATAAAGCACAGGAGTGATGCTAGGCGTCGAGTTAACGGGCGAGAGAGGGGGGTTGACCCCCCATCTCCCTCGAGATTCACACGGGCGTGCATCTCGAGGGGGATGGAGGGTCAAACCCCCCTCCCTCGCCCGTTTCCACGCTCGTAATAATTCTACGCAGCCCGCGGCTATAGCCCGCTTTATGGTCCGGACCCTCCCAAGCACGTGCCATAGGGAGGGTGTCTCGCACGTGAGGAACCTTTCAACTCAATCTGCTTCTCTGCGAATTGCAAGGGCTAACCCTTGCATCCTCTCCTCCTCCTCGCGCGGCCTGCTCCTCCTCGTCGACTGCCGCTCCTCATCGACTGCTCTTCCTCCTCGCGCCTGCTCATCGGACTCATGATACTTGAAGCGAGAAGTGCGCAAGATTCGCCAAGTGTCCTCGTATCACTTCGAGGTTTTAAGTATATCAAACACTTTGACTTCACTTCACTGGTGAGTACTCACTGTCTACCAAAGCTTCAAAAGTGTTCTTGATCTTCTTGATTAGATCATAAGTCTCTGTAAGTCTTTGATTCCAGATTGTTTTTTGTAAGGTTTTGTTTGTTTGATTGATTGATTTCATTGTAGTTTGATACAAGTGAATCTTGGAAGTAGTTTAAAATCTTAACTTGTTCTTGATTTAATGTAGCTAGGTTGGTTTGAGAGTGATTTTCACCAATAATTAAGATTGACAAGAAACAAAGAAAATGAAATTAGCTCCAAGAGAGTCTGAGAAACTAGCTCTTCATAATGCTGGATACCTCACGCAAAAGCGTCTTGTTCGGGGTTTGAAACTTAATTACACTGAAGCTGTTGCACTCATAGCTAGTCAAGTATTTGATAGATTGCAAACAAGCATATGTTCATTGAATTCTTTTGATTTATTTGTAAAAACTTGCTCATAATTGCATAGTAAATAATAATGCACTATGCTATCTTTCGGATTAGATTTTGGAGTTTGTTCGGGATGGTGATAAGAGTGTAGCAGACTTGGCGAACATTGGAAAATTGCTTCTAGGAAGGTTTGATGCCTTTCTGTTCCATATATAATTTTGCAATTGATTTTTGGATATACTGATCAACAATCTTGTATTCTTGGTTCCAGACGGCAAGTTCTTCCTTCAGTTGTGCACCTTTTGGACATGGTCCAGGTAAATTTTTTTGAGAATTAAATGTATCATACTCATAACCACATGTTTATAGACATGCCAAAAACGACAATATTGATTCATTATACAAATCTCATAGACTAACATTTATGGAGGCATTCTTTGTGAAGTAAATATCGATTTTAAAGGGAAAGTTCAATTGTTCTAATCGTTCTTAGCAATCATTGGCAACCCATTGTTTAATTATTTTGAAGATCATTGGTCTATATCTCTTCCACCCTGTATGTATGTCTAAATTTACTTCATCAGTATTTTGGTTATTGTTTGTACTTTTAGGTTGAGGGTACTTTTCCTGATGGGACAAAGTTAGTAACTATTTATGATCCAATTGCTTGTGAGAATGGACGCCTAGAACTAGCGTTACATGGTTCTTTTCTTCCAGGTATTTCTTTTATACTGGTTCTTTTTACAAATGTTATGGTTATCAATTATATAGAAGTCACAGTGCTTTTGTTTTGTAACAAGTATTTTGTCAATATTGATGTTTATACATGATTTGAAAGACCTTGATCGATGATGTTTATGGGTTCCAGAGTGCAGTAGTAGCAGAGTAATGCTTAAAGGACTTGAAAAAATTATATGTCCTGTAGGAAATATCTGGGTTTGAATCACAGCCAATATGATTGATAGTTGATAATTGGTAAAGTTAAAATGGGGATTGACGAGAGAATTACTTTTACAGCTCCTTCAGTAGAAAATTTTCGGGGCATGGACGATGATGTAAAACCTGGTGAAATTATTCTCGGAGATGGGCCTATTCTCATAAACACTGGAAGAAAGGCTGTTGAGATTTCAGTTGTCAACAAGGCAGACAGGCCGGTTCAGGTGTGTGTCACTGCTTTATGAGGCTATCAGAAAGAGGCTATCAGAAGGTCAGTAAAGTTGTGCTGGAAATGCTCATGAGATGCTGAAAGCTGTGCTGAAAATAACAGGTTGTTGCTGAAGATGCTGAAGAGGCCAGGCTGTTATCAAGTAGCTTGCTGTCTGATGCAAGTTGTTAGTCTGTTAATTGATTAGTTTGTTAGCTTGTATGTTAGAGAATGGATTTGTAAAGATATTGCTATAAGTAAGGAGACAGTAAGAGAGAAAGGTATTCATTGGATTGATAAACAACTTGTAACATTGAGCTTTTGCTCTGGAGATTAGCTATCTCGAATTAGCCTTTCTATTCAATACAATTCATTCCATTTGCTGATATCAACTCAGATTCTACATTTACAAGTATCTTCAGTCTGTAAATTCTCTTCTTTGTTTGGACTGCTCACTGTCATTAGAACTGCACTGCCTTGAATCTGTCCTGCAAAACATAGCAACCAGATCAATTCTTATCATACCAGGTCAGTTCTTATCAGTGGTACATGACTTGATGTCCATGCCAAAGTAACCTATGCTTTTGGTCGACAAAATCAACAGAGAAAGTCAAGTTAGCTCAGGTTTTGATTTAAACAAAGTGAGAGAGATCAAATAAGAAAAAATAGGTTGTAATTATGTTTCCATGTTAGAAACTCAGAATAACAGAATGATTGTAAATTAATCATCATTAATTCTACCTTTGAATGCATAATAGAGAGGGTTACAATGAGTTCGAACAAAAACATACAAAACTAATTCTACCTTTGAATGCATGCTTGCAATTCAGGCACCCCGCAATGGCAGCGCTTGTGTAAAAGGTTGAGAAGTTGTCCACCGCGAATATCATCACGTTGGATCTCCACAATCAGCTCATGAAGATGAGGCAAAAGCACAAAGAACTGGAAGACAATATTCATGCAAATACGAAAAACCGATATACAAATAGAGTTAGTAGATATATGGACAACTATGTGATTGAACTACCGTCACTTAATAAAATTTGGAGCAATAAGATGTTAGTCTCGATTTTGCCATTGGGTGGGAATTGTTAACTATCAATCATACTCGTTAATATAAAAGTAATGCACCGCTAAAATAGTTGGTCTAACTTGAAAATGCTATCGTATTGCCTGTAGCAACCATTGTTTTTACATAATTCAAAACACTGCTAAAACAATCTAGAATTCAATTGACTGCTTATAAACATAGAATATTACAGATCTAATAACCATACAACAACGTTCCTATTAAGACTGACTCAAAACATTCAAAAAGGGAGCTACAACACATTGCTCACCACATCAAAAAGATTAAACTTGATTCTGCGGTGGTTGAACAGAGTTTACTCAATGTGTTGAGCAAAAGATAGCCCTTAACTGAACCAATTTTCAGGTTGATTCCTTCATGATGTTGAAATTGTTAGGCAGGGTATGCTCTGAAATTGGCTCCAATTTGACCTGCAACTCAACAGCAAAACACTTCACTGCAGAGGAACATCTAACTTCCCATGATATCTACCAAGACTAGACCAAACAAGTACAAAACACAACACTATGAGATGAAGCTCAATTTTGTTTTTCGAATCCTAACCCACAGTAATTCTTACCTCCCGTCAAGTTTCAAGGAATGCATCAGGGTTAGGGGACACAATAGGAGGCAGGAGGAAGGTATCCTATCCTGCCTTTTCCATGTACAAAACATAATGCCTTACTAGTTGTGCAGAGGTCTCCAAGCTGCGATTGCATAGATGATCCGTCCCTTCCATCCTTGTAACATCCAGTGCCCATCTTGGTCAACAACAAAGCACTATAAGCACCATTCACGACCCCATGAATGAAAATAGCTGGATTCATCTTCCTCACCAAACTCAAAACAGCATTCCTTGGACTGTCCAATACCACAGTCTCATCAAGCAAGTTCCTAAATCGATACATGCTATTCACAACATGGTAACCAGGGAGGTGTCCAGAGCTAAATCTATGGCAACTGGCAGTGCGAGCGGCGCAGAGGAGGAGGAGCAGGAGCGGTGCAGTAGAGGAGCGGAGCAGAGTGGCCTTCGTCGAGGAGGAGGAGCGGCGCAGGAGAGGAGAGAAGCAGAGTCGAGGAGGAGGAGCAGTCGAGGAGGAGGAGCAGGTCGCGCGAGGAGGAGGAGCAGGTCGCGCGAGGAGGAGGAGAGGATGCAAGGGTTTTACCTCTAAGGGTTAGCCCTTGCAATTCACAGAGAAGCAGATTGAGTTGAAAGGTTCCTCACGTGCGAGACACCCTCCCTATGGCACGTGCCTGGGAGGGTCCGGACCATAAAGCGGGCTATAACCGCGGGCTGCGTAGAATTATTGTTCAGGGAGCTAGGGCAAACTCCATCTCCTCCTCTCACACTCAGCTTCTTTTTCTTCTTCTTCCTTTTCAATTCACTCTGTCAACTAGCCAACCCAAACCCAAAAGAAGCCACAACGCACAAAGGTAATCTCTTCTACTCTTCGGTATGATGAAATTAATTGATTCGTTTCATCGTCGAAGACCTTCTCAACTTCCCAAATGAAAACGATGGGAACCTGATCTTGCACTAATCTCTTCCCAAATGAAATTGATCGTCGTTTCCGGAACTCCATCCTCACCATGGGTTGCAGTGATCTTGGTTTGCTTTCTCGCACTGATCTCCTTCCCTATTTAGCAATCTTCGTGGATTTGATATCTTTATTTAGAGCATTAGTTGGGTTTAGAAAGGACCCCGGGGAAAATTGAAGAACAGGGAGAGGTGGGGAATTTGGATTTATAGAGCATGGGAGAAGGGGGAAGAGGGTGGCCACATTATCCGGTAGCTTTGTTGTTTGTGATTAATAGGTGTTTGGGAGAAGGGGGAAGAGGGTGGCCACAAAGAAAAAGGTTTCTTTGTGGCATTAGTTTTTTCCTGGCTAGTTGAGGACATGACATTTGGTTTAGATGACATTTGGTGGAAACTAAAGTAAGTGATGATCGCAAAGCGCATATTCAAAGAAATCTGTTACGCGACTGGGTGGTTATTGATAATAATGATTTGGTGCATGGAGGAAGGATTTGGCTTGCATGGGACCCCCAAGCAGTGAATGTTAACATCCTGTCTAAATCAGATCAGGCCATATTTATTGAGACGATTTGGCCGAATGGTTACTCGTGTGTAATGACGTTTGTTTATGGAAGCAACAATTATCTGGTCAGGAAAAGTCTATGGACTGAATTAGAGCACTTTGCTCACTTGAACAAGGCCCCTTGGGCGGTTATGGGAGTCTTCAATTCTATCTTAAACTCTCAAGAACGGGTCGGTGGCGAGGCAATAAGGCCGTCGCATTTCATGGACCTCTTGAACTGCATCCAGCAAGCTCATTTATTTGATTGTCGTTACAAGGGTTGCCACTTGGCCTGGAGCAATAAGTAGATTGGAGACAATAGGATCATGTCCAAGATTGACAGGGTAATGGTTAACCAAGAGTGGGTTCACAATGTACCAGACACAGAGGCGGAGTTCTTACCTCCTGGGGTATCGGATCACTCGCCTATGATCCTGACCTTATATGAATACAAGAGTGCAGGGCCTATTCCCTTCAAATTCTATAATTATTGGCTCAATGAGCAAGGTTATTGCGATGTTGTTACTCAAGCCTGGGCTATTGAATTTGAAGGTAATGCAATGTATCGTTTTGTCAAGAAGCTTAAGCATGTAAAGAACAAACTGATCGAATGGAGGAGGGCACGTTTTATCAATACCAAAAGCTCTATTATGACAGCTAGGCAGACGATGGATAACTTACAGACTGCAATGCAGGCCCAACCTCTTGATCAATCTATTGCTGCTCAAGAGCGTGAAGCAGTACGCAGGGGCAATCAGGAATGAAATCTCCGAGATAGAGCAAAAGTCGAGGACCAAGCATATGCATGACGGAGACGAGAATGTATCTTATTTCCACAACAGACTAAAAGAGAGAAGATCGAAGAACAAAATTCTGTCTTTATACAATGCTTCTAATGAAAAACTAGACACAACAGAAGAGATAAGTGCAGAATGCATTCGCTATTTTGAGGAGGTGTATGGGGGCCTTCAAGAAGATTACGATTATTCAATCATTGACAACTTACAAGTTCAGAGCACCCTCACTGAGGATGAAGGGAAGGACTTGGAGAAAGAAGTCACAAGGGATGAAATAACTGAAGCTCTTTCTGCTATAGACAGCAACAAGGCGCCTGGTCCAGACGGATTCTCGTCGCTGTTCTTCAAATCAGCTTGGAGATTAATTGGTGATGACTTCGTCAGAGCTGTGCAAAACTGTTTTAGAAGTGGATGTCTGCTTGGGGAGGTAAATGCAACGTATATTGCTTTAATTCCTAAAGTTCCTAATGCTACTTACCTTAGTGATTACAGGCCTATCTCCTGCTGTACTGTCCTTTACAAGTGTATTGCTAAGATTATGATGAACAGGATGAAAGGAATGGTTGGGACGTTAGTCAGTTTAAACCAGTCTGCATTTATCAAAGGAAGATACATCCATGATAACATAATGTTAGCTCATGAGCTAGTCAGGAACTACCACAGGGATCATGGCCCTCCGAGATGTGCTGCGAAGATTGACCTATAGAAGGCGTATGACACTATAAGGTGGGAGTCCATCTACCACATCATGCGCAAAATGCGCTTCCCGGAGCAGTTTATCAAATGGATTAGAATGTGCATCACTAATGCCAGGTTCTCTATATCCGTCAATGGATCTCCAAAGGGCTACATTAAAGCAGCGAGAGGTCTTCGTCAAGGGTGCCCACTGTCTCCTTGTTCGTTCTCGTGATGGAAGTTTTCCACCTTTTGTTAAAGAAGAAGGTCGAGGAGGGCACTTACAAGCTGCACTTCAAGTGTAGTGACCCCCTTATTACTCACTTAAGCTTTGCCGATGACTTAATGGTTTTTTTCAATGGTGACCAGCACTCGGCCAGGGCGTTAAGCGAAGTTTTGAACAGTTTTAGAGAATGCACAGGTCTTGTAATTAACTGCTCCAAAAGCAGCATCTATACAACAGGCGTTCTCAACAGTGAAGTGCAGGAGATCACTAAGGTCCTTCAATTCAGTTCGGGCTCTCTTCCTGTCAAATATCTCGGTCTTCCTCTTATTACAACAAGACTCACTCATCACGATTGCATCCCCTTACTTGAAAGAGTCAGGAAGCGGATATTATCGTGGAAGAATAAGGCGCTGTCGTATGCTGGGAGAGTCACTCTGGTCAAGTCAGTTCTCAACAGTCTCCATGTGTATTGGACGTCCTGCTACTCCATTCCTAAGGAGACTATTAACGATCTGAATGCCATCATGAGGAATTTTCTATGGTCCGCAGTGGATACCTTTGAGAAAACTCCCTTGGTAGCATGGAAGAAAGTCCACACTCCTTACAATGAAGGGGGACTGGGTATTAGAAGCATTGAAACCTCTAATGTAGCCGCGATGACTCGCCACATATGGAACATAACTTCAAATAAGGAGAACTTGTGGGTGAAGTGGGTACGGAAAAATTTAATTAAAAGGAGGGACTTTTGGTTGATGGGCATCCCAAGGGATTGCTCATGGTGTTGGAAGCACATTCTTAAATGCAGAGATGCTGCTGGTACTCTGATTACTCACTTGATAGGAGATGGAAAAGGGACATACCTGTGGAAAGAACCATGGCACCCAATGGGGCTTCTCATGTCACGATTCCCTCAACAATTACAGTATGATTCCATGCTGCACAAGAATGTCAAGGTCAGTGCCTTAATTAGACAAGGCGAATGGGGAGCTCCTCATCAATTTCGTCGTGCTATTAGTGAGATTTTTGATGACTTGAGTTCAGTGGAGCTTGATGTTAGGTTTCAGGATGAAGTTGTTTGGATGGGAGGCAAACAAGGTCAGTTCTCTAACAAGGAAGCATACCATGCTATTAGAAGCAGACTTCCCCAGGTCCCATGGTCCAGCTTGGTTTGGTTCAAGGGAAGAATCCCAAGACACAGCTTCCAGACTTGGTTAGTCATGCATGGGGCCTTGAAAACTCAGGACAAACTAAAGGCTTGGAGTAAGATTGATGTCTCTTTATGTAGTTTATGTCGAATGGATTCAGAGAACGAAAATCACCTTTTCTTCTCCTGTTGGTATTCAAAGTTGGTTTGGTCTTATATCTTGCATTATATGGGCTATGATCACACTCCTTTGGCGTGGCATCAAGAGGTCGATTGGTGTCTATCTCACTTCAAGGGGAATGACCCTTGCGTCATGATTAAGAAGCTGGCTTTTAATGCGACAATATACCACTTATGGAATGAGCGCAATAAAAGAATATTTCAGGGAAAGCGTGTAGTTGTTCTTGATCTGGTTGATCGTATAGTCATGGATGTGCGCATGAGGACAGCGGTGCTGAACCTGACAGTGGATGATAACGACTATAATCGCAAGTTTTGTGATAAATGGAGAGTTCCGGTGCATTTTAAACTTAAAATTCCGAGTAAGCATGCTTGGAAAAAACCAGATCAGCAGTGGTTCATGGTTAATTCTGATGGTTCATTGGATGGAACGAGGGGAGGTTATGGGGCCATCATTAGAACTCATGATGGAACCGTTATAGCGGCAGCTGCAGGTTCCTCTGTGGGAAAATCTGTTATTCTCCATGAGTTACAAGGAGTCGAGATGGGAATGATATTGGCTAAGAAGTATGGGCTGCGTAAAGTTGTTTTCTGCACAGACTCAAAGAATGCCCTCAAGTATCTCACTTCAACTGAATTTCCTCCATGGGAGGCTAGGCACACTCACCGTAGAATAAATCACTCTCTCACAGACTTTGAAGACTATAGGGTCATACATGCAATGAGAGAAACCAATCAAGCTGCAGACAAGCTTTCTAAACTTCTCCCTAGTGCTGAATTCCTGGAGATAGCTCCCAGTTCCTTTGCAGAAGACCTCAAAAAGATCATTTTTGAAGATGCTAGCGGTAGATTATATGATAGAATGTAATTTTATTTACTTTTTTCTGTGGTCTGGGGAGCCCATTTAATCCCCAAGCTTGCCTTTCGAAAAAAAAAAAAATGAAATACTATGGCCGACGACACTTTGTAAAAGTGCTTGGAGGAAACTTGATTACTCTAAGCTAAGTTTAATTAAGACAAAGAAAATTAAAAGATTGGTATAAAAATTACTACAACATCCAAGAGAACTTTAAGCACTACCAACAGGGTGATCAAAGCAACATCAGTTGGAGTTTTGATGAGTGAATTTGATTCAAGATAACTACAAAGAAAATTTGGACATTTAATCCATATCACTGGCTTCTATAAATAGTTCTAAAGTGCGAGTGAGAGAGACAATACAAGACAGACCACAAGAAGGGAAATTTCTTCTTGTGTTAGTTTTTTCTTCTTCTTTGGGTGGCTAACATGGCTAGGAAGAAGGTGACACTTCAATGGATTGCTAATGATATGATTCAGCAAGGAAAACAACCTACAAGAAACAGAAGAATGGGTTGATCAAGAAGGTAAGTGAACTAAGCACCCTTTGTAGAGTGAGCGCATGTGCCATTGTTTATGGTCTATATGAAGCACGACCAGAGGTTTGGCCAAGTCACTCTGATGCACATAGGGTACTCACTCGGTTCAAAAGCCTCCCAGGCATGGAGCAAATAAAAAAGATGATGAACAAATAGAGTTTCCTAAGGGAGATGGGTACGTACTAAGTCGAAGGAGCAACTGAAGAAGCAACAAGAGAAGATTATGGGGTTTGAGGTTGTTCAACTTATGAATCAAATGTTAGCTGGGAAAGGCTTCCATGATTGGGGTGGGGAATGGAGCATCTCAATGATCAGATGCACATGGTGAATGGGAAGTCAAAAGCGACCAAAAAATGATTTGAGGAGCTGAGGAAGGGGCATACGGTGGAAGCGACTCATCCTCCAACACCACCAATGCTTGAGATAGCGGCTGCAAATGGTCAAAATAGAGTACTGGTTTGTGAAATCACTGATCTGGACATGAGTTTGGAAGCTATCAAAAACAGCCTTGGTTTAGGGATGTTATGCATCCTTGAGGCAATGTGGGAGTTGGTGGCCATGATAACAACAATATCGATTAGATGCCTCGCTACCCTATTCTCCTCCTCTTCCTCTTGATTATGCTTCCTAGAGTTTTATCTTGTCATTAGGAGATTTCTTTTTTGAGCTCTTCTACGCTGCCTGGTTGTCCATGTCTGGATGGTACCAGGCATGTGCAGCTGATGACGTGGCAACCTTGACAAAAAAAAACAGTGAAAGCTTTGGTCGAAGAAACCCAAAAGCAATCAACTCCTCCCACCCTCAAAAGCGAGCAACCCTCGTTCTAAAAGCTCCCTAAAGCGCGAGGTCTGTGATGGGTATTGGGGAGGACGAAGATGTCGGGTTCAGAAAGAAGGAGAGTGGGTCGTCTCGATTGAAATATCAAATTAGCTTGTCGATCAAATCATCTTCTTCTACGACAGCACAACTTATCAGGAGACACAATGTCATTCACTGGCACTCTTGATAAGTGCAAGGCCTATGATAAACTGTTTATGTCGTCGATTTATTGCCTGCAGATGGTGTCCCTTACCATAGGACTTGCTTCAAATGCAGCCACTGCAATGGAATTCTTGCGGTACATTATCCTTGATCTCAACAGATTGATTCCATCTTGTACATTTTGTACTATGTTAGAATTCGTTGATATTAATGATAGTTTGTTTACAGATGAGCAATTACTCCTCCATGGATGGGGTCCTCTACTGCAAGCCTCATTTTGAGCAACTTTTTAAGGAGACTGGGAGTTTCAATAAGAACTTTCAAAATTGTTAGTTCCTTCTTTTCCTATCTACCTCCCTTACATTTATTTTTCCATCTTATACAACAAATCTAGATTTGATGTAAATTAAGAAATAATTCTAATCTGTTATTTTATGGTGCATGTCTATGTGTTTTAGCTGGGAAGCCTGAATTGGTAAAACTCTTGTCATTCTTTTTTTACCATCTTCTTCATGATCACTTTTTCTATTCATTTTTATAAATGATATATTTTATACACCTCATATCTCTTATCTATTTGTATTGTAGACTAGGCACCTAGCAAGCTCTCTCACTTGTTCTCTTGAACCCAAGACAAATGTTCAACTTGTAAAAAAACAGTTTATCCACTAGAAAAGATTTGCCTTGATCGATCATCTTCCCCAATTACCCTTTTTGCTTGTTATTAACTATCATTTTTATATATATACATATTTTTTGGCATGCAGGTGTCTGTGGAGGGAGAATTTTATCACAAGGCGTGTTTCAAGTGTTCTCATGGGGGTTGTTCCATCACACCTTCATCATATGCTGCTCTCGATGGAATCCTCTACTGCAAGCCTCATTTCGCTCAGTTGTTCAAGGAGAAAGGAAGCTATCAACACCTTATCAAGACTGCTACAATGAAGCGTAATGCAGCAGAGGAACCTGCAGAGGAAGAAGATAAACCAACTGTCGACCACCCAACTCCAGAACCAGTACCTCAACCTGATAGCAGGAGCAGACATAATAGGTTCCAATATAGTTCTTTGCTTCATCCTTTTCCTTTCACGTGTGTTCCCCTCAATTTTTGGAACATGTTCTCTCGCAAACATACTAGGTTGATTTGCGAAAAAATTTGGACAGTAACAAAAAATTTGGACAATTTTTGCACTTATCAACATAAACTCTCTCTTTCTTTCCTTCTTTTCTGAACAAAAACTGCTTCTCTCTTATTATAGACAGTGTGTTTTTCTTTGTCAAGGTAGCCACGTGTCCGTTGCACATGCCTGGTTCCATCCAGGCATGGATGACCAAGCAGCGTAGAATTTTCCTTCTTTTGTTGCTCTTGAACTTTTTTTAGAGAGTCAGGCCAGGCCCAATACCATCCATCATTCCAGATATGCTTATAATGGTCCAATCGAACACAATCACACGGACAGAGAACACCTCTGTCACTGTCCTAGCTCTAAGGGCTTGTCTGTCTAGATTTTTTGCTATTTATTTTTGCATTTCGTCTTATTTATTGTTTGTCATTCCAGTGGTCTTTATGGGCTTGAAGCCTAACATTATAGTATAAATGCTGAATTGTAATTACTACTTTGGATTGAGTTTTTTTTTTTTTGGCGAGGTTTTGCTGATTTTGATATTCCTTTTCGTAGTATTACTGAGAGAGGAAAAAAAAGGAAGAAAGATGAGAATCAATGTAGAATAACCTATCATCCCACCTTATGGCACTACGAGCAGGTAAAGGATATGTTGAATAATCATTAATCGAGGGATAACTAGCTTATCCCACTTTTTTAAGTGTCCATTCACCAATCAAATTTTGTGCATTTCTTTCATCTTCTTTGGAGGAGACATAATCACATTTCATAATGAAAATGAAGCTTTGTAACATAGTACTGAATCCGTGAAATAGGAATAACTACCATATTTCACATATATTGGGTGGACCATGTATCCAACACATTTGAAAGATCTTAAAAAATCTAGCAAATCTTAAAAAAAATAAAAATGATTTTGTACGAAAACATTTCAAATTTTGTTTGAATCACTGTTTGTA
This sequence comes from Berberis vulgaris, assembly GCA_963556465.1. Taxonomy (NCBI): domain Eukaryota; kingdom Viridiplantae; phylum Streptophyta; class Magnoliopsida; order Ranunculales; family Berberidaceae; genus Berberis; species Berberis vulgaris. The sequence goes on along the minus strand of OY747131.1, from coordinate 28,511,815 downwards.
GACTAGGTAATAACTAATGATACACTAAACCGTCCAGTAATCCGCACGGTACGCGTGTCATGTTAATCTCATCAATAGAGTCGAGCGGGCCTAGATGAACGACTAATCTGGAAAAGCCCAGATAACACAAAGCCCACTGAGGCGGGTTCTAGGAGGTTGGACCCAATCAATGACGCTTTATTAAGCCCATATGCATATGGTCAAGCCCAGTACCCATAATACCTAATAAGGCAAATATCTAGGGGTTTGACCTAAGAGAGGCAGACCAGAAACATATTGACTCCTACTAGAAAACAAATACCAGAGTATAAGTCATGCATGGAAACTTTTCTGCATGGACAACACTTCCTAAGAACCAAAAGTCTCTTGCATGGAGAAATCGTTGAGCCCTCAAACACTCGAACTGACGCAATGCCACCAGCTCTGGTGGTACACGCCCCGCGGAAATAACAACCCCAGGCCCTCACGCCGGCAGTAACCACGGCGAACTCTAGGGTGGATCAACTGACAACCTAAGTGCAACAAATCGCGCAAGTAGTGGAGAGGCTCGTTCAGCAGAACCCACCACCTGCAGGAGGTGACACAGAAGCGGAAATAGCCCTGTCCCCATATGATAATGGAGAGCACATTAAGGAGAGTCACTATGTCCCCGTTAGCTCTCAGTGGACCAAGGGTGGAGGAGCGGCCTATGGAGACTCGACGTCTAAAGCTGACAAACCCGCTTCACAAAACCCCCTCCGGCTTGGGGCCACCAATTTGGACGCACTGTATAACCTCACCATCCCTTCGTTCACGGATCTGATCATGAATGCGCCACTGCCGAAGAAGTTCGACCTGCAAAAGTTTGAGTTTTATGATGGAACAACATACCCGTCCGACCACTTATGCCATTACCACCATGTGATAGCGCTAAAAGAGGGATCTGAAGCAATAATGTGCCAGACATTCCCCATCAGGCTGAAGAAAACAGCGTTGACCTGGTTCCACAGTCTCATACTGAAGTCTATTAACTTGTTTCGGATGCTGGCCAAAGCTTTTATCACCCCCTTTGTTGGCAGCCAATGGATTAGGAAGGGCCCACATTACCTGCTTAGCCTCAAGCAGAAACCAAGTGAAACACAGAAGGAATACGTCACCCACTTCAACGATGATTGACTCTGATCGATGACACTTTAATCACAACCTTCACCTTGGGTATGAGGAGAGGCCAAGTCTACAACTTTCTCACCCTTGAGCTTCCGACTGACATGGCGTACTTGCTGAAAAGCACTCAGAAATACATCATTCTTGAGGAGATGTTGGCTGCCAAAAAGGAGGGAGAAGCTGACAAGAAATGTCCCCTAATCACAGAGATAAAAATGAGGGAATGAAACAGGAGGACGATGACAGAAGTAAAAGGAAGCAGAATGACAACAAACCAGACTCTGGCCGCTGAGGCAATATAAAGCCTCCTACTTCGTCGGGTCCAAATCCATCACTCCCCTCAACTACAGCTTGTCCGACGTCCTCAATACCATTAAGAATTGGGAAGAAGTCAAGTGGCCTGCCAAATAGCGGAGAAACAATGACAAGTACTGCTCCTTTCACAAGGACAATAACCACGACACTAAGGACTGAAAGAGTCTCAGAAATGAGATTGAGTACTGGATTAAGACGGAAAAACTCAAAGAATTCCTGAGGTCGGAAAAAGACAAGATTGGGCAAAGGAAAGAGAAGAGGCATCAAGGAGAAAGAGGAAAAAGTCATTGACATTATAAATGTCCTTCATGGGGTAAGCTCGGAAGGGGAGCACTGGATTGTTAGCAATTATAGCTTGAGCCCACGAAACTCAAATAAGAGAGAATAACTACTCCACTCAGACGATGAGACCTTAGCCAATCCGAGAGGTAGACCCAAGGTCTGCCAGCCAGACCGGTTGTCTAATGCCACTTTGGTGAAAAAGAGACGCGGAAAATGGAGAGTCTGTATGGATTACACGAGCCAGCATAAGGCTCATCCGAAAAACAACCCTCCATTTCCATGCATGGATCAGAGCGTGAATGCCACATCTGAACACAACCCTCTAAGCTCCATGGCCGCTTATTTCGGACACAACTGGATGTAACTGCATCCCCCGGGCCAAAAGAAAACCTCATTTATAATTGAAAGATGGACATACCGCTATCGGGTGAGCCTGTTGGGTTATCAGAGGCGGGAGCAACGCATCAACGACTGATAAGCCGGATGTTCAAGGAGAAATTGGCAGTCATGGAGGTCTATATAGACAACTCAATGCATTTAACTGATCCAGATCATACGGGCAAGGACATGGCCCTGACAACCAAGACTCGGGTAAATAATGAGCCAGGTCAGCCCCGAAAAGGCAATTCGTCTGTCACTACAGTTAAATACAAGGCTAAGTAGCAGTGCATTGACGGACCAATTTATATTTGGAAAGCGGGCAACAAACAAGAAATGGCTCGCCCACATGAATATCATTTTTCAATGACTTTGCAATCATCTACGAATCATGATATTTCTTTAAGGGGTCTACCCAATCTGAGTCATGACCACACACATCTCCTTTAGGACCAGATTAGTATAGTCTCTGCTTAGAGTTAAACTATCTCTTTGTTTTTTTTACAGTCTAGGAAAGTTGTTCACACAAGCCAATATGATACAGATTCATTCAAGGAATAAAAAGCGAATTCTAAAATAGACTATTGATTATTAAGAAAGTTGTTAGAAAGCTTGACCGACTGGCTAGTACAAAGGCCTAAGCGTGGTGCGAGTAAGGATCCGCTGGAACGCACGTCAAACTTTGCTCTGCCAATCTGCCTTAAGAAGAGGATTTGGAAGTGAAAGCAAAGGTACCCAAGGTTGGCTGCTGATATGATTTCTCAGAAAAGGGATGCCTAAGGTGAAACAGAGTTAGCACCCCAAGGCCGTAGGCCATGTCCACCGAAGCTCAGCTTAGCCAATCTGCCTTCCAGATATGGCATCATGCATGAAACCCAGGAAGGAGCAGTGAGAACAACCACCCAAAGTTGGTTGCGGGTGTTATCCCCAAACTGAATGGTGGGGAAAGCCGTGGGAGCACTGAAAGATGGAAGACAAGCTTGACCCCCAAAGGGGAGTCTGTACTTCTTCTACGCAATGTTAGAAGAAATTACGAGGTCCCATGGGACCAATGGATGCTCACCCAAACCAGGTGGCATCACCCAATAACATGTCTTGTGAAGATTCATCGCTGCAAATGTCAGAACATTCAAAGACTCCTCCAACGAAGATCTTCCTTTATCATTTGGAGAACCCAAAACATATTTTCTGGAAAAACACATTTGAGAAGAATGCTATAGAACGTTCATGGCAACGCTTGAAATGGTGTAAACTAGTCTATATATAGGCACGATGGTTCGTAGAACGAGGTCATCCAGTAGTCACGTCAGCATTAAAAGCCACATGAGGAATATGCAGGCGACGCTTCCAATTGCAACTGCACAAGTCCACATTCATCGAATTAATGGAATTGTACGCAACCCCATTAATTGGGGGGGGGGGTAACTGTTACCAAACCGTCTCGCAATCTATTCCGTACGCATGGCATGGTGATGTCGTCAACATAGCCCAAATAGGTGAGCGGGCCTAAGCGAACGCCTGACCTGATCCAGCCCAAAAGACATAGAATGGTCAGTACATACTGGTTAGAAAACATAAACGACGAAAGCCTTAAGCGCCCACAGAATGTAGAACACCTATAGAGATATTATCAATAAATCTAAGGTATTTGCTTTATTAAAGTTCCACTGATGTCCATAAATTTTGGTTGAAATTCAATATGGTCAATCTATTGTAATTCGGCTCAAGCGCCAGACCTGCCGCCATATCAGACTATTATGTGACTTAAGTCAGGACACCCAAGTCAGATTTATACGCCCGAGGCCATATGATGGCCGAAATTGACCAAAGTTTAGTCAGTTACGACTGATGACGACAACTTCTGGTCCATTCTAAGACCTAGTCCGTTAAGAACTGATGAAGATGACTTACAAAGTGGGAGTCTAGTAAGAGCTCAAGAAGTTTGATAAATATGACTTGCTAGGGATCATTGTCCGACCGTAGACAGTGGTGGCCAAACTTGACCAAAGTTTACTCAGTTACGACTGATGACGACAACGTCTGGTCCTCTTTAAGACCTAGTCGTTAAAAACGGATGAAGATAGGTTAGAAAGTAGGAGTCTAGTTAGAGCTCACGAAGCCTGATCAAGATGACTTGCCAGGGATCATTGTCTAACCATAGACATTGATGGCCGAACTTGACCAAAGTATAGTCAGTTAAGACTGATGATGACAACTTCTAGTCCGCTCTAAGACCTAGTCCGTTAAGAATGGATGAATATGGCTTAGAAAGTGATAGTCTAGTCAGAGCCCATGAAGCCTTATCAAGATGAATTGCAAGGGATCATTGTCCGACCATAGACAATGGTGCCCGAACCTGACCAAAGTTTAGTCAGTCGATACTGATGAAGACAACTTCTGGTTCGATATGAGATCTAGTCTGCCAGGAGCGAACAAAGATGATGTAGAAGGTTGAAGTCTAGTCAGAGCTCATGGAGCCTGACCCAGGTGACTTGCCAGGATCACTGTCCGACCATAGACAGTGATGCACACACTTGACCAAAGTTTAGTTAGTTCGCTTAGACTGACAAAATCAACTGCTGGTTCGATTTACAGCCTAGTCTGCCAAAGGCGAATTAAGATGGCTAGAAGAATAAAAAATGTGATTAAATCTACGAGTTCGAATGATCTATTTCCCTCAAAGATTATTCCTCCGTACGAAGTTTAGCCAACTAACAAGGTTTGGCCGAGACAACTTATGTGTCTCTAAAGAGTACAAACCAGAATTGCTTGATTTTAGGAGCAATCGCAAGATAAGTAGTTATAACTCTCATTAGCATATCAACTAGACAGTTCTCTGACTTAGCAAAATCTCTTGCCTAAAGACCAATACCATGGCGAGGCAACACAGAAAAGATTCAGCAGGAAAAGTAAAAAAAAAAATACAAGTACAAAGTGCTACTTAACGAATCGTCTTTCATTGATGATCCAAAAAATACAGAGTTTACTTCTTATCAGGAGGAGATTCAGATATAGTGGAACTTAGATTAGCAGGAGAAGAAGCTGGGGATGAATCTGCGCACACTACTGCTCCGACACCCTGATCTCGGTTACCCTTTTCTTGTGATTGATCGAAAGCTTCTCAAAAGTCCGCAAAGGTCACTTATTTGTAGTAAGAGAGATCCCAATCAGCGCGCTCCTCTTCCATCAGCTCCAGTCTTCCTTTCACAACTTTGTTGAACTGGAATGTGCCCTGGGCCTTAAGAAGATCCTCGCGCGCTTTTGATGCAGCAAGATCTTGCTTCACTTGCTCCAGTTTGTTGGCCATTGCATCGACACCTAGCTTGTCCTTGATCGGGCTGAGCTCATTTTGTGTCAAGAGAAGTTGCTCTTCTGCTGTCCTCACAAGCTTGACGTTGAAAGCAACGCCGATTTCCAGTTGTTGACGTTGGGCATGCTATTCAAATTTCCTATTGCCCTTCTCAACGATCAGAGCCTAAATCTCGGACTGCATCTTGGCCACGACCTCCCTGGCAAGCTTCAAGTCACGCTGGGCGTGAGCTAGCTTCGCCTCCAACCCGTTATTCACAAACGTCACATTGGAAAAGTCGAACTCAAGCGATTCCAAGCGGATCCTCTAGGCCTCCGATTTTGTCTGCAAGGCCACCAGTTGGTCTCTCGAATCAACATGCCTCTTTCCTCTTAGCTGCTTCGTCAATGATTCGATCTCGCGAAGAGCATCGGAACGCGACTTCTGCAGTTGTGCAAAAACTTATTCCATGGTGTATACTCTCCCATGAGCAGCCTCTACTCCCGTCCCAACGATGGAAACTTGGTTCAGATACGACATCCCCAGCATCATATGTTTTTGCCCCTTGTCTATACGCTCAACTAGCATATCTCCCTCTAGCTTCAGAGAATGATTGGCCAGCCAGTCGTTCCATCTACTAAATGCCTCCTGGAGGCATAAGAAATGTCAACCTTCTGATGCCAGGCCTGGTTGCCCATCTTCACCATATCCAGGGTAAAAAGACTAATCAGCGCATCGGGATGAAGATATTTTGGGTATGTAATCACTCCAGTGCCACCCTTCGTCATCTTCAACACATCGTGGGCCTTTGCCACCACTTTCCCCTTGCTCACAACAATCGACTCCCTCTTACCAGCTGATTCAGAGGCAGTTGAAGGGGAAGAAGGAAGGGAATTATTTCTCGAACCGATCGTCATCTCAAGCTGAGGTCAAGAGCAAGACGGAGGACAATATGGGTGACGTGGAGGGACTTTTCGCCATAAGGATGATGGTCAGAGAGGACTCTTGATCCAAGGAAGGATCATATTTGAAACCCTTCAAAGAGAAATCCTATGCCATGGGAATCCATGAGTGGACCACCTAAATCTAAGTTAATTTGAGGTTCAATCACCAATCCACATTTGATTTTGTGATCAATGGTGGGAATGGAAGCCCCATGAACATGAGACTCACACTCCTTGGTCCCCCAAAGCATGTGATTCACATGTTCATGAGACTTTCATTCCTACCATTGATCACAAAATCAAATGGTGAATTGGTGAGTAAACCTCAATTTAACTTAGATTTAGGTAGTCCTCTCATGGATCTCCATGGCATAGGATTCCATGTAGCCAAACACACCCTAAGTCGGTTATGGAAATATTGGCTTAGGAGACTTGTCTATTTTGGGTTTTTGATATTGAAGTTATATATAATTTTATACTATATCTCAAATTAATTGGGAACTTAAAACCCATGAGACATTTGGATAAATATATGAGATATACTTGTAACTTGCAGGTAAGCGGATATACCGACTTATAGGAAAAAAAATCCTTAGTTAATGCCACAAACTCCCGAAAAAAATAATATGATTGATTGATTTTGGGCTAATAAGGGTTTCCGTGTGAGGAAATTCCTATAAAAAGAATTTGAAAAAAAATATTTTTATTGTTGTTTAGCCCGTGGAAAAAAATGATGATTGTTTTATCTCGACTTTTGGTGTAGGCAAGATATGTTGTTTACCTCGTCCTCATGTGTAGGAAAGAGATTTATTTACCTTGTTGAGGTGAGTGTGTATGATTATGCGAACCATGTATAGTCTAACCTTTCAACTGGATCGATAACCCAGGACGTATACCCAGTGCATGTAATTATTATATGAAAAGGTTGTTAGACATACTAGAAGCACATTGGGTACGTGTGCTAGCCATAGGAGGGATAACTATTGTTGCAATAACTAAGATGGAAACACTAACATAATTAAGAGAAATAAAATCCTTAGTGACAATGTTTGGAGAGATAATTTCATATGTGAAAACTGAAAATGTAATTATCTTTTGAACCATAACTCAAAATAGGATATGATTCTGTACACTTTTTTTTGTAGGAATATCATTTTGCAAATTCTGCTCCGTTGCTAAATTCCATCGAACAAAACCTGCTTTATTTTTATATATTTTTGGATAAACAGACTTTGTTTTGTAGGGTTAGGCCTTGCATAACCTTGATTTATTTTGCAGTTTGACCTGTCCGATGGTGAGCCAAGTTTTTTTCTAAAATATTGTGATAGTTTATTTATTTAGTACTTATTTCTATAATATACTTTCACGTGAAGGAGAAACTACCTTTTGGTATCGAAGAGTAAATGTGGGCGTGTTATAAGGTGTTTATTTATTTATTTAATTTTATCTTTTTCTGGTGTGGGTTGAGAGACTTTTAGGTGATCCTTCAAGTTTGTATTTATCTTAGATATGGTAGAGAATCGTGTATATTGTACCCTACTAAAGATTTCTTAATGTATTTATTTTCTTCATTATTTTGTCCACATTCGATGCACATGTAGTTTGGATAGTTGTAGTAGTTGAACCGTTGTAAAGTTTTCATTTAGTGATGTTTACTTTCATTTGGTTAGTCTTGGTTCTTTTGCTTTGATTTTATTGTATCAAAGTTGGATAGTAATATCGTAACACGTTTATGCTTCGAATATTTTGGAGGGTTGGGAGGAATAAAGGATGAAAATTTGTTTACCTGACTTTTCCGAAAATGGGGCGTGACGACAATTATATTTGTGAGCTGAAAGTTGAGCTGATATGATAAGTAAACATCCAACTAAGCGTGGATCTTGAGGCATACATGTTGAAACAAGCTGAAACTTTGACACATTTTTATGTTGGTGGTCTTTAATTTTCCACAAAATTTTTGCTAAAATTGATATAGATTTATTTAGTCATGTGTATGACGAGTCATTAATTTACAATGAAAACCAAAAGAGTCCTCCTGAATTACTAAAAAAATAGTCTTTGTCTCTAATGTGCTAATACATAATAATTCGTAGGCTCTGAATTCATGTGTATTGAATGGATCCATATTTTGGATCATATTTAGAACAAAACTATCATTTTAATTGGCTTAAATATTTATTATGATATCTAACCTAATGAATTAATATGAACTAGAATATAGTAAAATTAGATAAATTCCATAATTCATATATATAGATCTATGATAATTTGATCAACTTTGAATTGCTATTCAGATTCCAATTTGATTGACTTTATGAACATGCAATTTGATGAACCCTATAACTTTCAGAAATGTTCGCCTCTAACAACAAAAGTCAGTCAGCATCTAAAAATTCTTGGTCTATCAAATTTGATAAGGGAATGTTTTTTGTTGGCTCTAGATACTGAAAATAGTACTTAAGCAGAATTTCTGTGGTTCAATATGGGCTGTAAGTGGCTGTAATATCTGAAACGCCTAAGTGGATCAACAGAGTTTTATTAGTAAATTGCTTTGGAAAAATCCCTTCAGCCAATAGATCTTTAGCTTGTGTTCAAATTTAAAGAAACATGCATGAAACTCAAGCGCTCATTCTTTTTGTGTCCGTACTATTCTATATAGAGTTTTTCTCTGCCTCAGACACATCCTTGGTGTAGGCATAAAAATATTGTCAATATTCAAATAAAAATCCCAAAAGTTTATAGTATTCAATTTCTAAAGTAAATTAAACCAGTAAAACTGGAGTTGAGTTCTTCTAACTATCTGGATGAACTAACAAGGAGTGCGTTTATTATGTCATTGAAAATGAAAATATATGCATGCATATGTTACTTCCTAATAATTTTTTTGAAAATTTAGTCAAAGACAGAGACGGAGACAGAAGAGCGGAAAACACCTATCTGTATGTGGTGTCTGATGAGAAATTAGGGAGGGAACATTCAAAATAGAATACAAGTGTTGCACCTCCAAAATATAGCATTACTCAAATGAGCATCCAAACAACAGAGTGATTGACCATAGCCACTGCAGCAACAGCAGCTGCAGCATATTAGTGGAGAGAACCACAACAAATCCTTGGAACACTCATTTAAGAAAGAAATATTACACAGGAGGAAGGGCTGGAAGTTCCAAACACTATTAGACGCAAAACAGAAGCTTGTCGTGGAATGGAGCTAGTAGTACCAACAAAGACTAATATACACAAAGGAATTGACGGGCCGTTACATGCGGTGGAGCATGTGGTTTAATCCGATGCAAAGCAAAGAACCTTACCGGGGCTTGACATGTTGCGAATCCTCTTGAAAGAGAGGGGTGCCTTCAGGAACGCGGATATAGGCAGTGCATGGCTGTCGTCAGCTCATGCCGTAAGGTGTTGGGTTAAGTCCCACAACAAGCGCAAGCGCAACCCTCGTGTTTAGTTGCCACTGTTGAGTTTGGAATCCTGAATAGATTGTTGGTGATAAGCCAGAGAAAGGTGAGGATGACGTCAACTCATCATGCCCCTTATGCCCTGGGCGACACACGTGCTACAATGGCCGGGATGTACACACATCATAGTGTAAGATACAAATGGGTGGTTGGGCCTAATGGCAGAGTCAAGATTTTTGTTGAAAGGGGCAGAGTGATGAATCATATTTAATTAATAATAATATAATAATTAATTACTTTAATATATTTTGTTTAAAATTTTGAATAATACATAATAATTATTAATATATATATACAAAACATGATGGTGTTTGGAGAGGAAGATAAAAGACAACTGAGATTTACTCAAATATAAGAATATGACGGATCACATAGAACTCAAAGCACCAAAAGTGCATTGGTTTGATTCCCATACCCCACATTTTTTTTTTTATATTTATTTAGTTTTCTTCAATTGTTGATGATAGTGGTGTTGAAAACTCAAGGGTGATCATCAGTGTTCTAAAAATCGCTAGGCGATGGGCGGGCGACGAGCAGGTGCCTAGCACCCAGGGGCCTAGGCGATTTTAGGTTTTGTATTATAATTTTCATAATTTACAAAAATTAAACATAATACATTAATACCTTATCAATTACTTACAATTTAATGCCAAAATACATATGCCAAATTTATAAACATGAAAAATTAATCTTAAATTTATAACAGCATAAGTTGAAGAAGGCCATTTCATGATTGTAGGAAAGGTTGAAGGTGATGGCGAAGAAGAAACCCTTTTGATGGATTCAGCAAAACCTGAAGTTGTGGGGGAAGAAGCCCTTGGCATGGTCAAAGTGACTGAAGAAGTTGTAAAAGAGTCTGTAACTGTTGGTGAAGAAATCCCTTTGATGGATGCAGAAAATCCTGAAGTTGTTAGTAGTGAAGATGCTAAAAAGCTTGAAGTTGTTGGTGACGAAGCCCCATTGATAGGGTCAGTGAAGCCTGAAGTTATGGTTGAAGAACCCCATACTGTGGTCACAGAAATGCATCAAGTTGTTGTTGTTCCCCATGAGACTTCTACCGTTGAAAAAAAGCCTGAAGATTTTGGTGAAGAAGCCCTTTTGATGGACTCTAAAAAATCTGAAGTTGCTGATAATGAAGCCTCTTTGATGGTTGCGGAAATGCCTGAACAGCCTTCAATGGGCACAACAGAGCCTGAAGTTGTAGGCAAAGAAGTCCCTTCAATGGCTGCAGAAGAGCCTGAAGTTGTAGGTGAAGAACTCCCTTCAATGGCTGCAAAAAAGCCTGAAGATGTTAAGCAATTCCAGATCATAGAGGAGGCTGAAGTTTTTGGTAAGAAGCCCCTTTGATGGATGTTGAAAAGCCTGAAATTTTAGCCTCTCTCTTCTTCCTCTTCCCCTTTTTCTTCTTTCCTTCTCCTTTTCTTTTCTTCTGTTTTGCAATTGCAAAACCTAAATTTCGACGGGAATTGGGAAGTGATCGATTGGATTTGGTTATTTGCAATCAGGGAAAAAAAACGCTCAGACCGCCCAGAACCCGCCTAGGCGCCCTACCCGATTTTTCCCTCCACCCAGCAACTAATCTAGGCGTCTCTCTACGGCCCAGATCACTTTTTAGAACACTGGTGATCGTATTTTGACAAGTTTTAAACTTTTATCATGTCACACGGGTAATACCCTAATTATTATATTTATATATACAAAACATGATGGTGTTTGAGGTGGGAAATAAAAGATGGCTAAGATTTACCCAATTATAAGTATCTAACAGATCACATAGAACTCAGCACCAAGAGTGCACAGGTTCGATTCCCATACCCAACATTTTTATATTTATTTATCTTGATATTTATATTTATTTATCTCGAGGTTGGCGATAAAAGACGGTTGAGATTCGTTTCATCTAATGGTTGGGACAAATCTCCAATAAGAGTGCATGAGGTTCAATTCTCATATCAAACATTTTGATATTATTTATCTTGATATTTAAAATAGAATAAAATTTATTTATCATGTTAAACTTTTATTGTGCCAACGACACGGGAAATACCCTACTAACTATACAAAACACCAATTGTTAAACAAAACTCCATCTAATCTATGGGGGGGAAAAATAGAACCAACAAGATAAATATATGGGGAACAAATCAAATTGGTATATAAAGTTAAGGGGCAAAAATTAATTTCATATACAAATTTATATATTTACAAAAAAAATTGGATTATTTGTGATTTGTCCTCTATAAATAATAGCTAATTAGAGGTTACACTCAACATTAATCACTATTGCAGTCTCCCCCAGCACTAGTAGTCAACATGCATTGACTGTCAAAAGGTTCACATTGATTGCCAAAATGTCATTCAAACAATAACCCACAGATGAATTTTGAGATACACACACGTATCTTGAGAAAAAAAAATTAATGGGTCGAATTTTTCATGTATCTCCAAAAAAATCCTATGAATAAAATACAAAATTAAACCTCGATATACGAATTCATCTCGAAAAAATACTAAAAAACCTTATTCCTCAAAGTAGACAAGAGAGTTTGGGGTTGCTGGTGGTTGATGGCGATGGTGGGAAAGGGAAATAAATCAAGCAGAGTGTCATGAACCAACCAACTATCCCTAAAGCCCGAGCTGTCCAGGAAGGGTAGGTTCATGACTAGGATCGTGACATTCCCTCACACCTCCAAAGTCGAGGTCTTTGTCGGTCTACTCTATCGACACTGGCCCAATGTAGCTTCACTCACCTATCACCTATCAGTATTCAACAACATAGCACTATGCCCATACATAATGCTAAATTATTTTAATCCAGCCTATAGGTCGCCCCTGCCGGGAATCGAACTTTGGATGTGGGGTTTGGCTATGATACCAATTGTCATGAACCAACCAACTCTCTCAAAAGCCCGAGCTATCCAGGAGGGAAAGGTTCATGACTAGGATCGTGACACAGAGAGGGAGGGAGAGGAAGAAAGGAGTAGGCAACGCAGTTATAGGTCCGCAGTAGAAAAAAAGAAAGGGACGAGGCAAGGTCATCAACGTCGCAGAGAACAGAGGGAGAGAGGAAGGGGTGAGGTGGAATGATGTCATCAACATCATAGGACAAACAAATCGCAAATAATCCAAAATCGTTCAAAAATGAGTGAGCGGCAAATGCTCCCACTTGCCGACGTAGATCCGTGACTGGTTGGGCGAATGGGGTGCCAACCAGTTAGAGTTGTGGCAGACTTACCACTTTTCTCTAATGACCTAAAGCACGCAACCACCTTTAGAAAGAATTTCTCACTCCTCTCCGACTGCGTGCCTGAATCACTACGATTGATGGTGCATAGAAATGTGTGAGACAAATTTTCTTATAAATTTATTTTATCTGGATACTTTTTACATTACACATCTCAATGCACAATCAATATTCACGATTCAAACGCAGTCCTCTATCTATAGCTACGAAATAAATGTATCATTTATTTTTTGGATTTAAGCAGGTTAAGGAGAGGAGAGGTAGTTAGCATGAGAAGAAGGATGAAGTTTGGTTGAGAATTGGCAAGAAGTTAAGGCCACTTGAGTGTGCTTTTACAAGCAAAGCAAAGGAATTGTAGTTGTTGTGTGGCAGTTCAAACCAGACAGCCCAACCAACTAAATAATCTTGACATTTGAAACTATTCAAAAATTTTCTGCAGTTTTACAGTTTACTTGCCAGTCTTTATAAAAGGACAACCATGAAAACATACCTATGGATTCTTTTGGCCTCTATTGCGCACTATACCTTTAATCTCATTTATCACACTACGGCAGGCATGCCAATTTTAACCTATACCCATTACCCATGAGGAAACGTAATCCTACGACACTTCCAGTGCCTATTTTGGTAAAATGATGACGCGTAGATTAATCCCTTCACTTGCTGTAGTAGTAGTATAGTAGAAATAGTTTAGGATCACGATTGACTCCGCATCTATGTAAACGTATAATAGGATGTTTTCTAACTAATTGCAGATAGAGCATATGCGATTCTGAACAATCACCACCATATATGTCATTAAAATATGTTTGAAAATGGCAACTTCATTGTAATTTGATCAACTAAACAATCCTTCTAGAGGGATTGGAAAAGCTTTACAATTTACGTAGTACGACAAACTTAAATGTAAATCACAATTGCTGCAATGAATCATGAATAACTCTACAGTTTTGTCGTAGTATCTGCTCAACAAAATGGAGATGATTACTTGGATGACAAAGCAGCCGCTGCACCATAGGTCTTCAGAGGAAGATAAAACTGTAATTATCGACATCCTAATTCAGCTCTTCCATCTGGACTAATTGTTTTGTTTAAGCATATTTTCTGGAGATCGATGTAGCCAATTATGGTGTCCTCAAATATTACATCTTCTAATTGAGCATCATCAAATGTGGAGCCCGATAACACAGTGTTCCTAAACACTGCTCCTTTTAGATCCGCTTTCCCGAAATTCACTCTGTCCAAAACTGCATTCGAGAAGTCTACACCTGCAGAAAGACAATACTAATTTAGTTCTTTGAAAGTTGAAATTTCATTCCTAGCGAGTATGAATGGCCAGGTTAATTCTGAACATATCCTTGGGTATCATATCAAGACCTTGCTTAGGAAAAAGAAAATTTGACAAGTGTGGATTGCCATAATAATCTTACCCATCACTCTCGGTGAAACGAAAAACAATCTAGCTGTGTCTATTTATTAGAATCCATTTTGAATCACTGGTGGTGCAAAACAGTCTGAATTATTTGACTCAAAACTTTGCACAAATCACTCCAGATTTTCCATGACACCACCTGTAGATTTATTTTCTGTTGCTAGAAGTCTTCAGTTTAATCAAAGTATCTAGAATTAGCAACTTCCCTCTTGATCAAGAATTTATATTTTATAAATACCTCTTACTTGATGAACAGAAGTACTGAAAAATGACAGAGTTTCATTACTTTCATGTATCAGAGGATCTCGATGACCGATGACAAAGAGTTTCATTTGTCAGACTGCATGCTCCTCCCTTACTCTCCATAACTCTGTCTCTTATGAATATCATTCCCAAACTCCATTATTATGATCTGCAGCTCAGTTCGAGCATGATGATTAGTCCCAAAAGGGATGGATCCACAATGAGTGAAGATATATCCAACTAGGGATGGGGATAACTTGTAAACAGTATCATTGCCATACATATGGCTCCACAACTCTTGCAATCTAGCAAATCTCGTGTTTGGACAACATGGAATCTTGGCTTCTAGCTCTTAATAATTTGTTTGGTCCTACACTTCCAGCACATTTCAATTTCCTACCTTCTGAACTGTGTCCAAAGGCTATCAAAGAAGTGTGACAGAAGAAAAAGGTTTCACTCAGACTTTAGATTGTGTCCAATTTATAGGCAATAAACAACAGTAATGACCTAAATGTAAGGAAACCATTTAAAAAAATAAATGACTATAACAAATACTGAAATTACCCTTAAAGCTAGCTCCAACAGCATAAGCCTTGGACATCACCACTTCTGTCATATCAGCGCCATCAAATACAGCATCTGACATGAGGGCGGCTGCAAGTGACTTCCCTTTCAAGTTAGATTTCTCATTTCTGAAGTCACAGAATCGGAGATCAATTGCTTTGTCATAAACACCATTTGCTTGACCTATCGTATTCCCAACAAAAGCACGCTGACAACGATCTGGATCTGTTGACAATGGAGGTAGCCTCTGCAAGTCGGAGTCAGCCGAATTATAAATAAGCTAATTGGATAGTCGGAGGTAGCCTCACAAGGGTTTTGCGATATCTATAGGCCATACAGGAAGGAACTAAAGGAACCAATATTTACAAAAAATATTAATTTGAGTTCCATTATTGCAGAAGTAATGGCTGTTGTTAACAGTGAGACTAGGTTCCTCAATATCGTCATGATCAAGGCTGTTTGAGATTTTCCTCTGTAGCCTGAGTGCATCTAGTGAAATGATAAACAAGCTGAAAAATAATCCTAAACTATGTTGAAAAATTGATGACATAATGCCTTTCAGAAAATCCCAGTCATTATTGAAATAGTTCTCACCAAGAAGAATGCAATATTGCGGAAATGTTGATCAAAGGCTCAGCCAACACTTGGGATAAATAGTAACAAAATGTGGCTGCTACCCACCAAAACCACACACACACACACACACACACAAAAGGGCATGCTTGCAGTAACATCGTCAGGTTATAGTTCAAATAGACCTACAAAAGCCACTGGTACATGTGCCATGTGTCAGATACTGATACGAGGTGTTGGACACTTGGGACCCTGCTGCGAGGAGAGACCTGTAATTTATAACTTGTAAGCTATAAACTTTAATTTAATTGGCATATTCTAGGAAGCACCAATACTTCGAGACATCTGTAGTACTAGAGTCGGACATGTGCCGGATACTGATATGTGATAAGTATCCTATACAGTCTTCGAAGTGTGGGGCAATCAACAAGACAAGTATTGCTAGGATTCGGCCCAAACACATTTTATCTTTTTGCTTATGAGTTATGGTTTATGTTATTGTAAGTGTTATGAATTATGACATAGGCTGTGGATGTTTAGGAATTATGATTCTACGATGCATTTTGGTTTAACAAATAAATGATTGAATGACTCTTGTGTTTGTGATTATTTGTTTTACAAAATATAATGTTCACGGATTTATGGTTTATGGTTCATTGATTATATAGTGTAATTCTAATTATAAAAAATATATTATTTTAATGACGTGTCCTATCCATATTGGTATCTTAGTTTTTGAAAAATTGTTGTATTGTGATATCCGTGTCGTGTGCGTGTCCGTATTCATATCCATACCCATGTCCATATCCGTGCAACCCAGGAATATTTTTAACTGAAGGTCTGTCTGGTTTTGTTTCCATGGAAAATCATATAAATAGTGCACATAAGAGAGTAAGTGAGAAAAGGTTTCAGCCTTGATATTGAAGATAGCTATGGTTCTTGAGTGTTCCATGGAAAAACATTCTTAGCCCCCCCTAGAAAAAAAATTTATTCCATGATTTTGAGAGAAGATAGGTGGAAGAAGGTCACAACTTCCATGCTCAGTCCCCCATTTCTTTCATCTCTTCCATGATGTCTCCACTATTTTTATGTCTTCTATGAAAAACAAAAATCAAACACACCCTTATTGATCAAGATTTCTACACCTACTAACTTGCCATAATAGTATATTTATAGGGAACTATAACCTACAAAAACTGTGAAAACGGGGATAGTATGAGAAAGGACTATTTGTGCGTCTATCTGTCCAATATGTGTCAAAGGCAAGATCTATTTTTTTTTTTCCAAGTAAATTGTCTCTGTTAAATAGTAATAGACGGAAATAGGGAAATGTGTAATCAGATCATCTAAAGTTCCTTACACTATTTGATGGAGCTTTTGACTTGAAAAGCATAGGTGAGGCGATTCTAAGAAGGAAACTATGCTTGGAAGTATTGAGTCAAAACATCATATGGCGTTTGATTTGAATATTTTTTTTGAATTGGAATAATATGGTATTGTAGCATTAAAACCACTTTTATGCATGTTCTCTTGTTGATCCAACAAAGTTTCCACCTAATATAAATTAGTGATAACCCAAAGTTCAATAATTTGTGCAGTGCCCTCAACCTTTTCTTATCGCAACTTTTTGCATTTTTAAAATTTTAAATCAGAATGTAAATCTTGGTATCTTAGCTGTTAGGAATACAGAAAAATATTCCTTAACAACATGAAGCCAAAGAACACTAGCATTTTGGTATTAACTACTAGCAAATTAATAAACTTCTTAATCTCTATGGAAAGAATTGTGTAGGTATTTGGCTTGTAAAAAATGGTAAATTATTTGTACATTACTGATATAGATAATATATGGCTACACTAGATGATTAAAAGAAATTTTTTTGTTGAACTTTAAAAGTTATTTAGACCTGACGTGGGCTTGGGAGAGCTTAAACTATAAGCCATTTTTCTTGTGTAACATATACAAATACAATCACCACACTCTGTCAGTCTGTCTTAAGTTGTTTTTTCATTAACCTTTTATTTTTTTTAATCACTTTTTAAGATTGTGATTTTCTTGTGTAAGCTCAATAATGAAGATTAGGTTGTACGCTTGAGGAAAAAGCCAAGTATAATTTAAGATTTCCCAGATTACGCCCTAAACTAAAAACAAAATATTCCAATATACAACTGTGTGTCAAGTTTTCAAGTGCAAAATAGATTAGTTGAGAACTTACTATGCTTCAGTTCAGACAAGAAGTAGAAAGATAACTTACCACGGCTGCAACAACAGGTGACGCAGTCGTCAATGCCCAAACAGCGAGCAACCCACAAGCAACACTCTTAATTTCCTTTAACGGGGATATGGTATGGTGGGAGTCAGGATTATCATTAACAACTGCACCCAATGGAAATGGATATAAGAACTCTTTGTGGTATAGACCTAAAATCAGAATTGCAATTAGATATAACTAGCAAACAAGAGAATCCTAATTGGAAAAATCTTTATACATAAAATTATCAATAACAAAAAACGAAACCTAATGAACAAAAAAGTATATGTTTTGCTTCTGGAAGGAAATTTGATGATTTAGAAATATAAAGCAGCTTCTTGATGCGGAATCACTTTGAGCAATGGTTGGAACCAACTACACTAGCTAACACTTTGAAATCGGAAGATGCTCGAGTAAAGTAATTAGGTTCAAGCCATGCCTAATGAGCAACTGGGCATGTCAACATATTCGGCAAATGAAAGATATGTTGATATATAGTTAAGACATAATTGTTTCTGATAGTTAGATATCTTGCCTTGTCCAAACTATATAACTAAGAATAATTGGAAGGGAGGGCGGAATGCTTTGGAAAGGAAACAAACAAGATATCAATCTGTTAGAGATGATTCATAAACACTAAATAACTCACCAGGAATAGAGGAGGAAGAGCTGCAATCGATGCGAGTTGGGAAGTAGAGTTGTTGTTTCTGGGTATTGCACGAGCGTCGTCGTCTTGAGCTTGAAAGAAGAGAGTTTGTACTGAAACTGGAAACAGAGGAAGCCATTGTCAATCAGGATCAGCTTTTCAAGATTATATCTTCTCTCCTACATGTATGCCTTCTTATCTTCCTTTATCTATATACCATTCATCTCTTGCCCACTTGGCACTCTACATGTTTGGGCACAAGCACAACCCGACCCATCCGGGAGTTTGGGTCTATTATGCTAAGGGCAACCCTATTCAAACACACCTTTAGGCAACCCATTTACATTTCTCTTCAAACCTAAAATATAAAAGGACAGTTTAGTAAATTGATTCTGGCTCGCTTAAATTTCTTTTTTATTTATTTATTCTCCTTTATGTAGATATTTCATGAGCATCCATTGTTCAAACAAATGCACACCTATGGCCCATTTTCATTTTTGCTCTATTGGAGAAACACCACAGACTTGTGATCTTTGTAGATGAGTTTGATCTGTTAATTTAGAGCAATTCTAGCTGGCTTGGGAAACCAGCGAGGTTTGACTGCCTGGGGAGGGGGGCAAAAATGTATTTTTGCCCCCCTCTTTAAAACAACTTTTTGGAATATGTGTTTAAAGAGGGGGGGGGGGGGCAAAAATGTATTTTCACCCCCCAGGCAGTCAAACCTTGCTGGTTTCTCAGGCCAGCTAGAATTTCTAGTTAATTTATTATGATGATAATTGTAGAGTTCACTTTTAGCAGTGACTTTTTGACACCACTAATTCTCCTCTTTGACACCATTACCCCCTATCTTTCTGTCTAACACTGCCACTTTTCTGCTAACACTACCACCGATAAAAACCCAAAACTCTCAATTTCTTCTCTTATGTTTCACCCTCTCTTCTCCTCCCATCTCAAGAACAACAATAAAGCAGCTGCCCACCGTCGCCCTCACACCCCGCTCACCGCATCGCTCCCCCAGCCGCCTTCTTTATATCTCTTCCTCTATCATTTGTTTAGTTTTCCTTCTTCTTTCTGTCCTCATCTCGTATATCACCCTGATCTTGCAGCTAAGGGGTGTGGGAGAAGGCGATCGACGAGGTTGGGTACAAGCAGTTTTGAAAAGCTAAATCTAAAAAATAGAGTTGGGGATATCGAGCTAAACAGTCGGGTACACGTAGGAGCTCCCAATTAAAAATAAGGTAGATGTCTATCCGCTCAAACTTTTGATGTGTTACACTTTTGGGATCACAAGAAAATCATGTGTCATAATTACACAATATTTTCATTCTTTTACATTGTAAATAAAAATGTTTTACAAACTAGATTTTGGAATGCAAGAATCCTATGCACCATCATCCTTCAATACCCATACTGTACGTTAAATCTATATTCAAGCAATTAATCACAATAAGGAAACCTTAATACTCTCGAATTAGTTAAGCTTCTTTTACGACATTAGGAATGAGAACTCTTTCAAAACTTTCCTCTTCAGTATCTAGGAAGTACAAGATATTACTGAAACTATAATAAGCTCCTACTTTTTATAACCAATGCAATACCATCAAGAAATGATATTACCAATTATGCTATTTATATTTCTTGCATCAATTTGGATGCCTCTCCAAAAGTTATTTCCTGTAAGAATCGATAGAGGATGTCGCATCAACCGTACATCTCATAATTATCTATCTATCTATATCAAGATGGTAGGCCTCATGAATAGTGGAGGATTAAATGCCTCACGATCAAGAAAATAACCAAAATACCCTTTGTCATTTACTTAACTATTGTGTTATAGTCAGGGTATAAAGTGAATACCTAGGGATATAAAAGTAATCTCAGTGAAATAATAAACAAAAAAAACTCTTTTAGCCAAGTCATTTAAGCCATGACACTTAGTCGAGCCACTTAAGCCATGAAGGTATATTGGTTCAACTAATTTACAAATTTGCCACTTTATTGGTTATTATCATTTTTTAACAATTTTATTTTGTATTCTAAAATTCTACGTACATTTATTTTATTTTCTAACCTAATTGAAAAGATAAAAAAAATTCAAAATAAATGGAATTTTATTTTCTAAGTATCATACATTTTTCATATAAATTTGTGTTTGTATTATTAAAGATTCTAATTAAGTTTAGATTGTAGTTTATTGTTTCATTATTGTATTTAAAAATTAAATAAAAAATATATTACCCTTCATATGTGACGTACACATGCGTGTTGTCAGGGATAGTAAGTTGATGTAACTTAACTACTCGACGGATACGT
This sequence comes from Berberis vulgaris, assembly GCA_963556465.1. Classification (NCBI taxonomy): domain Eukaryota; kingdom Viridiplantae; phylum Streptophyta; class Magnoliopsida; order Ranunculales; family Berberidaceae; genus Berberis; species Berberis vulgaris. The sequence continues at coordinate 28,490,731 of OY747131.1, read as the reverse complement.
CGAGGATGATATGTGTTGGAGCTTCTCCGGAACGTGGTCCTAACTTGGAGGCTTGGCATGACTATGCCAAGCCAACTAATTAGTTTATGAGGGATGCACATAGGATGCTCATGGGTGCCTTGGGCTTTGCTAAGTTGTCTTGTCAAGAGAACTCAAGCTACTGAGTTATGCCCATGCAGATCACGACAAACATCCACCTTTGAAGTGATTCCTAATGGTCTTCAGCTTCAGTGTTTCCTTTAGGAAACTGCCCAAATGCTTAGCATCTAACTTAGGGGGGAAGTCTTGCCAACTTGCCCCACATGCATGGCTCAGCCATGCATGACTAGTCGGTGGGACCTTTGATGCATTGTGGATGCTTAGCATCTAACTCATGGGAAAATGCATGTTGTGGGTCCTTTGATGCATCATGAATGCTTAGAGGGTACTCTCATAGTGGGAACTAAGAGTAGGCCATTGGATGAGTAAGGTCAAGTTTATGGTACCGAGCCAATAAGGTACAAGCTCAGTTGGTAGACTTGTGGATGATGGTATTACAAGTCCAGGGTTCGAACCATGTCGACGACATTTAGGGTGGGAGGGGCTAAAAGATAAAAAAAAAGGTTTATGGTATGGCTAAGAAGGACACTATTTGACCTGCGTATGCCAAGGCCTTGCTCATGCCTGACGTTTTTGGTTATCTCGTATCCTCATTGGGTTGAGTCTGTCTAGTTTGGTTCTTGGCAAGCCATGACCAAGTTCCTTGGATCAATATCCTCTCGTTCTAGTATCATGAGGATTTGACTGAGGCCTTGGAGAAGCCCCACTTTCACGACTTATCCATGTTTGCATGTTGGATTCATATTGAGTATGCAGATTACTCGACCCCTAAAGCTTGTGCTAGCATTGTTGCATGGTGCACAAACCTTCTAGTGTCGTATGATAGTATGCTTAATAGTAGGTTCATGACAGTTGGTATCAAAGCATAAAATTTTTATTGATCGATTTGAGATGGATGAAACGTGTTAATGGTTCATGGATGTCAAGCTTCTCAGTTGATATTAGGGTTGTGAGTTTGGACGAGTAATGGTTGGTTCGTCTTGGTATTCGACGCATAGTTACTATTAGGAGAATGCTTCCGCTGAACTCGAGCTAGCAACGCATGTATGAATTGTTTGGATCCTGACTTCACCTTACGCTGCGAATAGTAGATTGTGCTTAGGCATTTTATGGAAGGTTGATGCATTTTACCCTTGTTATTAGTGTGTAGTGTCTGTTGGCTATAGGATGGCGTTTCTTGGTGAGTTTTCTCAACACTTCGTTGTTCGGTTGATGATAATTGAATGTTGTTTGGCTTGACTCGATGACTGGAACACTAATGTCAGAATGCTCAGGATTCGTACACATTGTCTGGCTACTTGGCTTTTGGTACAATGGATGCATGCTTTGAGCGTGCTTTGGATAATTCTTAGTCGTTACAGTACCGGGTGGCTTCATTTTTATGGGACTTTGTCGACATGAAATATTGCATTCGTTGAGATCGAGTACACTGGCGCAAGTTGTTTGTGATAATAGTGATTGCATTGTTATAGGACTTTGTTGGCATGATGTGTTGTGATGCTTGCGGCTAATGTTTCATCTTACATATAGAGTACTCTGTTGACATTAGGTACTCATGTGTTCTTGTGCCTTTGAACACATCATTGTTTGTGCCGATAAGTGTTGTTTGAGCAGTCAAAGAGATGGCCAAGCTTACTGTCGCATATAAGTCGGCTATCACCACTAATAAATTGCCAAGCGCAACGTAAATCGTAATTGGGTTGGTAGGATTGAGACCTCATGACTTATTTGGCTTGCGTGCCCAAGAGTGCGAGAGCTGCACCTTAGGAGTAGTGGATGCATACACCAGCCAACCTATTCAAGTGTCTTGTTTGGGGAACATGCAGAGGTATCTGGTGTTTGCTCAGCTTATTCATTGGCCTTTTGTTCATAACCTGGTAAGTGGAAGGTTACATATGCTTATCGTCTGTTGGTGTAAAACAATAAGCCACGCTAGATCATTCATGTTGTTTTGGGGATCTGTCAAAAGAGTGGACGATTCACCTGGTTCACCCTGATAGCTAGAAATATTTGTTGCATTGATCATACTGAGGGACAAGTCCATGCAATAGGCACGTTGGTACCTCGCAAGGGTTGTACGCCAGTGGCAATTGATTTCCATGTTCAAGTGAAGAACGAGGTGCTAGTATGGTATTCAAGGACAATTAGTGGGAGTGGATGCCACAATGTCTCTTTGCATGGTGGAAATCTATAATGAATGATGTTAGTTGTATTGCTTAGGCAACTTTTGAAGGAGAGCGAGATGTTTAGGAGCTCGCAGAATGGGTTTAAAGATTAATATGTTGTGTTGGAAAATTGTGTTGATGTCCTACAGGGGCCGTCTTACGGGACTACTGATCATGTGTTAAGATGATGTTTCAAGAAGTTGATGGTTGATCATGCAAATGGGCTGAATTGACATATCATGGTGCAAAAGATTGAGACACGTACAATAGATTGAGTGGGTGAGCATAAGAATGTGGAAAACAAGTGTCGATAGATTGTTTGTCATTGAGAATGGCTTTTCTTAGCCGATCGTATCTTCTGAGCGTAGGGTTTTCAACTGAACCGACTATTATCAGTTTACAATTTATTCAACCGAAACTGAACATAACAAAACATATAAAAAGTCGAACCAAAACTGAACCGACCATATCTGTTTCAAATTTATGTAAACTGAAAATTGAACCGACTGCCGAAAATGTTATTAAATCCGACATAAACCCACACTGACCGACTAAATTAAACATATTATATTATTTTTACATATAATATATAAGAGATACTATATATATTTGGTCGGTTGGGTCATTTAGTCAGTTTATTAAGTTTTTGTTCAATTCTATCTGAGCAGGAGTCATATCTCAAATTGGAGAGTAGCAGATCGAGGTTGTCTACCTTGCTCATTCATGAGGTTATTCATGATTTCATCCACTCCCTTGACAAGTCAAGATTTGTTTTCAATCATACAACGCGTTCGAGTTGAGTTCAGTGTGGCAGTGGTTGACAGATTGAGCATGGTTGTTGTGTTTATGAGGGATCAATTATGATCAAGCTAAGAGAACAACATCTTTAGACAGTCAGAGGTTCAGCATATGATGGACGTGACATGTGCGATTGGTTTTATCCTTACGAGGACGTTAGTGAGTTGAGTGGTGAGAGTGTTAGGGAGTAGTAGGTTGATGTAACTCAATTGCTCGACGGGTATGTCGAGCAAAATATGTGTTGATCTTGTCATGAACATGGCCCTGACTTGGAGGCTTGGCATGACTATGCCAAGCCGACTCATGAGCATATGATGGATGCACGTAGGATGCTCGTGCATGCATTGGACTTTGCCAAGTTCTCATTGTCGAGGGTGAAAATATGTCTCGAAACTTCTACTAAATTCCTATTGTCAAGCAAAAAGGTGAGCTGATGTACTTGCACAAACTCCAATCCTAGCGAGGTGCCTGGGCGGAGACTCCGATGGTCAAGTCAGTAATGTCTTAAAGGCGGTAAAATAGGGAAAGAACGAGAGGTTTAGAGACAACCCTGTGTGTTTGGGGGGTTGTTGTGTGTATGGCTATTGGGAAATGAAACTGTATTTATATGTGTTTGACCATGTTTCTGCGACCATGATCTCCTCAATGGTGATAGGGTTGAATCTAGCAAAATATGCCAATCAGAAAGGAGCCCCTAGTAAACTCTATCATGTCTCGGGCAATGTAATAATTTTCAGGTCGGAGATGTATAAAATATGCATTATCATTTGCCCCTTGGTGTTCCGATTACTAGATTGGGGTACCAAGGAACTGCGAGGTCACAAAGCCCCGACTTGGTATCTGTTTGCTCACCCAAGGGACACATGGCGTGTTTCGATTGGGTGAACACAAACCATCACAATGGTTTTCGAGTTATTTGTTCTGAGACTCTAAGTAACTTTTGGACCACTACTTTTTCTTTAGTAGATTTAGTAAGCAACCAAATATGGTTAGGCATAAGCAGATTGCTCGTCCAAAAGTTAGGTAGGTAGCCCAAACGTATCTAGCTCTAAGCAAGCCTCAAAGTGGGAGATGGAGGAACCCATCTTCTACAAGTGGCGAACCCATCTTCTACAAGTGGCCTTCTGAGAAGAAGATCTGTGAGTTTTTCAATCTCCCTGTTGAGATTAAATTAGGCTACCCAATGAAGTCCATGCAAATGTATTGGTGGTGCCTCTTCCATGCTACTAGATGTCTAGATTTGTGTGATGACCTTGAGCTGCTGCATTAGGGGTTGAGTTTTCCCTCGTCTTGGCCGAGCATGGAGATGATGAACTATTATGGGATCTCCCCATGTCAAATGAACGAGAACATCCAGAGACACCTTCAGGCATTCATAGGATCTCCGAAGCGCTGGGCGTCGAAGTGACGTTGGACCATATCCCAGTATGTTGTTAGGAAGAAACACGGTTCGGGGCATGCAACCTAGAAATTAGGACTAACTATCCCGGGTTTGTGTGGGGCTTCTCAGACTATGACAAGGACTGGTACAAGTTCCTTTCTTTATCAAGGGTCTGTTGGTTGCTGAGGATAGTCCACATTTGAAACACCTTATGATGACATGGTTCGTCTTCAGGGTGAGTGTTCAAGCTCGGCTATTAGGTTTTTTACCCCGTCATCATGGACATTTTGATTTCTTTGCAGGTAAGTCAGAGATTTTGAAGGAGTTCAACGAGTACCTCCCAAATTTTGTTTGCACACTAGTAGGCCTTCCGGACAACTTCTACAGGCAGATAGTAAGGGTGACACCTTTTACTTGTTCGGAGTATTGTGTATTAGGAACTTAAGTTGGTCAAATAGGACCTCTTTTGTGACTTCCTTGGGCTTCCGTGCCTTAGGAATTTTGGTTAGCTGTTGACGAGTCGAAGGTGTAGATTGGTCAATAAGGGACTTCCTCGTTTGAGCCTTGGGCATAAGAGTTGCGGAAGTTAAGTGGGTAAAATTGGTGGTCAAAAGGAACTTCTTGAGTCTAGCCTTGGGCATCAGAGCAGCGGAGGCTAAATAGAACGGATCGGGTGGAGCTTCCTCGACCAGGCCTTGGGTGTAGGAATCATGGAGGGCGAATGTTTGGTTTAAAAGGAACTTCTTAAACCAGGCCGTGGGTGTAAGAGCCACGAAGGCCAATTGGATGTTCGAGAAGGAATTTGCTCGACCAAACCTTGGGCATAGGAGCCACGAAGGCCAATTGGATGTTCGAAAATGAATTTTCTCGACCAGACCTTGGGCGTAGGATCCACAGAGGTCTACTCTTCGTTCCAAGAACTTCTTGAACCTAATATTGGGCATAGGAACCATAAGACCAGTTAGATGGTTGAGGAAGAACCTCCCCAACCAAACCTTAGGCATAAGAGCCACGAAGATCGGTTGTTTAGTTCAGAAGGAACTTCCTGAACCAGGCCTTGGGCGTAGAAGTCGTGAGGCCAATTGGATGATCGAAAAGGAATTTTCCCGAAATACCTTGGACGTAGTAGCCACGATGGTCGGTTGTTCCGTTTAGGAACTTCCTAAATCATGCTTTGGTCGTAAGAGCTGCGAAGGCCAATTGGATGGTTGAGAAAAACTTCCTTGACGAGACCATGGGCATGGGAGCCACGGAGTCGACAGTTCAATTCAAAAGGAAATTTCTGAACCAAGCCTTGCGTGTAAAAGTCGTGGAGGCCAATTGGATGGTTAAGAAGGAACTTCACCGACTAGATATTGGGCATAGGAGCCACGGTAATTGGATGTCATTTCAAAATGAACTTTTTGAACCATGCCTTGGTTATGCAAGCCACAAAACGGTCCGTGTGCTAAACAGAACGGTCAGGGTGGAACTTCCCTCACCAGGGCTTGGGTGTAGGAACCATGGAGGATGGATGTTTGGTTTAGAAGGAGCTTCTTGAACCAGGCCTTGAGTGTAAGAGTCACGAAGGCTAATTGGATGTTCGATAAGGAATTTACTCGACTGGATCTTGAGCTCAGAAGCCATGAAGGTTGGCTACTAAGTTTAGAAGGAACTTTCTGAACCAGGCCTTGGGTTTGCAAGCCACAGAAGCCTAATGGTGTCGAGGAGGAATCTTCGGGACCAGACCTTGGGGTACCTCAAGATCTGTACAGATCGCCCAGGCCGTCACCCATGGCATGTGCTTGGACAATAAAAACCTACTTCAATTGAAACAAGGTTGGACAATAAAAACTAGGGGTGGGCACGGGACGGGATGGGACGAGATAGATCCATCTCGTTCATACGGGATCGGGACGGGATCAGCGTGCTATCATTTTTTGACAAATTACTGCTTACCCAAGACCCAATTTGCTTAGTTGAAAAGAGGCAAAGGCAATTCGTAGAACTACACATAAATGATAGCCTTAGATTGAGTATGCAACATCATAATAAACTACCATAAATTATAGCTGAAATTCACCTTGTAATTAAGATTTATGCAGAGTTTTGAATGACTAAAAGGTGGACAGTATAATGGCAATGGTGGACCTGCTTTACTGTTTTGAATAGTGAACAAAAGGATGAGTAGATTTGGGGTGCTAAGAAGAATGTTTCATTATTGCTTTAAAAAAAAGTCATTAAATTCATTGTCTTGACACGAAATAAAACTCTCCAATGTAGTTAGCAATCCCATTTTGAGTTTTAAAGAGTTTGCAATTAAATACTTCATTTAGAATTCTAGAAATAAACCAATATCAAGTAGTTGCAGATATAGACTAATATCAATTACACTGATTTCAACTAAATTCATTTTTCTTCAATTACACTAATATTGCAATCCTAAAATAAATAAATAAAAATAAATTAGCTAGAGACGGGACCGGATTGGCGGGATTGAAAATCTTCATCCCATCCCATCCCATTCTAGATCGGGACGGGATGGGATCGGGACGGAATTATTCAATTCCATTAAGACCCAGAAAAATCGGGACGGGACGGGATCGCAGGATGGGATGCCCACCCCTAATAAAAACCCCTGAAAAACCTTTTTTAAACGGATAAAATAGCCTCTATTTATACACCCATGGCATGTGCTTGGACAATTGAGATATAACTTGAAAATCCTACGACATGGACTTAATTCCTTTTTTTTTACGATCGGGATTCATTTGTGATAAAATGGATGGTTGGGATAGATTAGGGTTATGGTTTAAGTCGGTTGTTGGATGGGTTTTATGGGAATAAATAAAAAAAAAATCTCTAAAATTTTAAAATTAAATAATTCAAAAAATTTAAGAGTTGGGTTTTGAGGAATTTTTGAAAAGATATTGATGGAAAATGCTAGTGCTACATTTGGGTATGAAATTAAAATGGGTTGTTGATATGTAAAAAAAAAAAGTGATTGGGCTCAAAGCATTGGACGAGTCATTAAGAAGAATATATTTAGAATTGACTTAGACTTTGAAGCTTGGTCTAACTTGAATTTCTTTGTACACAAATTCTCCAATAAGGATTTTGAAACATCCGAATAGCTAAGCACGACCTTGAACCAGTTTATGGCCAAAAGAGAAGACAAGATGGTCTAGAGGGTCGCTTTGAGTCCGAAATGGACAACATTCGAAACGAGGCCAACGACCCAACTAGGTACCAGGAGGGATAGTTCTAAAGCATGGCAGATCAACAACAAGTTCAAAGTAGGAAAAATGAACCTGTTACTCGAAACGAGCATCTTGCTGAAGTTTTGACTCCATTTACAGCCTCGACACCTCCTGTTAATGTGGTGGTAGTGGAGATGCTTCAGGACTTGCTTGTTGAGCATGCCAAAAAGGGCTATGATTCCAACTACACCCTTGATCGACTCAATTGATCTCCTCTTTCATCCGAAATTAAGAACATGGACTTTCCAAAGAAGTTCACCATGCCGACCTTCCAGAGATATGACAAGAACTCAAACACATGAATACATGTTGCACTTCAAGCATATGACCATCAATGGGAAGCTCCAAAGCATGACTGCCCGCGCTACAAGATCTTTTCAAACAGTTTGAAGGACCCTCCCTTACATGGTTTTACAACCTCAAGGAGAAGTCCATTGGGCACTCAATACTTTCTAGTCCACTTTCATCAGGTACTACATGCACCTGAGGAAGAGAGCTACCAACTTCACTAACCTGTTGACCATAAAACATAAGAATTGAGAGTTCCTCAGGGACTGGCTATTCATATTCAAGAAAGATGCCATAAAGATACCTGGCCTCGATAAAATGCTAGGTTGTCTCACCCTCAGGATCGAGGTAGTTGTGTGAACTCGAGCCCATACCAAGTCAACCTTTGACATAATCGAAACAACTGCAAAAGTGGAGGATGAGATTCATCTAAGAACGGAGTCCAAGACAAAGACCACCCAGATGGTCTCCTTAGCCGTGACGAACCAAAGAACAAGAAGTCCAAGCAAAAAGACAAGCCCAAACCTCCTAAAAGGGAAGGAGATCAAGGCTCAAACTAGTAGGGTATGAATCCACGCTACGAGTTCAAATAGAGAACTCCCTTGAACAAGAAGCCGTCAGAAATTCTCAACTAAGTCAAGGGAGTGCCTTTCTTATCTATACTGCCCCAAAGCACGACGGTCGGCCAGAAGGCTTTACTGTGAGTATCACAAGCTGAGGGACCATGATATTGACTCATGCATTGCACTGAAGAATTTTCTCGAGCAGATGGTAGAACAGGAAAGATGGTTCTCTAACGTGATTTTCGAGCAACAACTTGGACACGGTAGGTACCCCTCATATGGACGTACTGGTCATTTCCATTATGATCGGGGACTCCCTCTTGAAGAGAGTCTCAGTGGATCACGAATGCTCTATGGAGATGATCTTTAGTTCAACTTATGACAAGAAGAACTTGGACCCTAAGGCATTCCAGCCTGCTAAAGGATATACTACGGGTTCAACGACATCGTACCAATCCTAAAGGAGAACTTTACCAACTCGTCTGAGCCATACTTGTAGGGATGAACACCCTTCGTTGTAGTGGATGTGGCATCCCCTTACAATGGCATTTTCAAACGAGGATGGATCCACGACCTTAAAGCAATCCCGTCCACTTTCTATCAGACAGTCAGATTCCCAACTGAATTTGATCTCACTAGATTAGGGGTGATCATATCACATCCACGGGCTGCATGGAAGTGGCTGAGGATGAACTCGAAGATGCCCAGGCATAACAATAAATTCTACCATGCTCATCATTCCCCAGAAGCCTAAGAAAGTTATCTAGGTCAATTTAGATGAGGATGGCCTAGAGAGGCCCACATCCATAGGTGTTGAGCTCAAAACAAAGTCCAAAATTGAGCTGATCAACTTCTTACAAGTGAACTAAGACATCTTCGCATGAACCATGAATGATATGCACGAGATGCCTGAGCAATTTTCTTATCACAGGCTGAACATTCGTGAAGGAAGTAAGCTTGTGGCCTTGAAAAATCCGAAAAGTTGCTCCCCGCTTTGTGGAAGGTGTGAAGTAAGAAATCCAAAGGTTGTTGGATGCATGCCACATATGGGTAGCCCAGACACCCAAGTGGATAGCCAAAATAGTTGTCGTTCCGAAAAAGAACGACAAGGTCTGATTCTGCATCGACTTCACGAACCTCAATAAGGCAATGCCCAAAAGACAACTTCCTTATGCCGAAGGTCAAAGTAGTCGCAAACCATGCAACATGACACCAATTTCTTTCATTCATGGATGTCTATCCTGGTTACAATCAACTACCTATGGCGGAGGAAGACAAAAATAGACATATTTCTATGCAAAAAATGAGATTTAATTGTTACAAGAGGATGCCTTTCGAACTTAAGAACGTTGGGGCCACCTACTAGCGTCTGGTAGAGAAAATGTTCTAGAACAGATTGGGGATAAAATAGAAGTCTACATCGATGACATGCTTGTCAAAGGAACGAACAACATCCACCATCTCACCAAACTAGGAGTCACCTTCAAAATATTGAGACAGTATGGAATGAAGTTGAACCTAGAGAAATATACCTTCAGAGTTTCATTCGGGAAGTTCCTAGGATACCTTGTATCCCACCAAGGGATAGAAACCAACCCTGACTAGCTGACAGCTTTGATCAAAATGCCTTCTTCACTTCCAAGAAGCAAGTTCAAAAGCTAGCCAGAATGGTTGTTGCCCTGGGCCAATTCATATCAAAGTCCTCCAATCTATAAAAACCTATCTTCCGCCTGCTAAAAAAGGAGGTAAAATTCGAATGACTGCCGAATGTGAATCAACCTTTCAACAACTGAAGCAATATCTCAACACACCTCTCGTGCTCTTAGAACCGATTGATGGTGAAGACCTTTCCCTCTACGTGGGAGTCTCTGACTTCTCGGTGATTTTTGTCCTAATCAGAAGCGAGCAGAAGGTAGAAAAGCCAATCCATTTCCAAAGCAAAACCTTGATCGATGCTGAAACCAAGTATACTCGAATCAAGAAGATAATCTTAACTTTGTGTTCTTCGCGCATAGGTTGCACTCTTACTTCCAGTCTCATGCCATAATTGTCATGAAAAATGTCCCTCTATGAGCCATACTGGACAAAATTGTCGAATCCTTCAGGATGGAAAAGTGGGTCATTACACTTAGCAAATTCTAGATAGAATTTTGAACCCGAACAACCAAAAGGGACAAGTAATAGCAGACTTTTGAGCAGAATTTCGCGCGAGAGATCATTTCTGGCTAGGCAAAGGGGAAACATAGTACAAGGAACTCCTTGAATAACCAGACTCCGATGACAATGCAACGAGTTGGAGATTTGTACAGATGTGTCTACCTGTATACACAGTTCCAAGACAGATCTAGGTTAGAACTTGCCTTCAAACTATAGTTTGTGACCACCAACATTGAGGCTGAGTATGATGCCTGATTGCAGAACTTGACCTTGACTTCAACGGTTTTCGATGGTTATGTAGGTAACCAAAGTACAAACGAGATGGATGTTTGTTTTCCCAATCGTTCTTGCTAGTTCTGATTTTGATAAGGAAGGGGGATAATTGATGACAAAGCTTTTGTGTTGTTGATTCTTAGGTGTAGTGCTTCTTCACCACAACGATTGAAATAAGTATCTTCATGCAAAAAGATACTAAATTAGTAAGTCCAAAACCAAAACCGTTCAAAATTGACATAATAAACACAAGAGCTTGCAGATCAAATTGTTGACTGTCTTCATGGACTCCTAGCTAGTGGTCAACCATGTGAACAGGGAATACACAGCCCGAAACATTGCCATGATCAAGTACTTGAAGTTTGTCAATCGGATGAGTCATTTTTTCACCGATTTCGAATCTTGCACATCATCCGAGGAAAGAACAACATGCAAATGTCCCTGCATACCTAGTTGCCATGCTTAGACCAAGGGGGATCTACACATTGCCCCTGCTAACATTCTTGAGGGAAGATGTGAACATGGTAGACGCAAAAGTCTACAACTGGTACACTCCGATCCAAAATTACCTTGCTCATGGTGAATTACCAAGTGACACGATTCATACAAAGCCCCTCAGGATGACCCTTCTTCAGGTATCTCATAGTCGGGAAAACACAACAGATATTGACCGAGATCCACGAAAAAGAATGTGAATATCACTCAGGATGAAGAAGCCAGTTCACAAGACCTAGACACAAGGGTACTTTCGGCCTCACATGTTCGCAGACGCTAACATATACACGAAGAAATGCGAAAAATGCTAGAGACATGCCTCTGCGATCCGAGCCCCAGCTGGACTCTTGCATTTCTTCTACAACCTTTGGTCGTTCGCCCTCGGGGGCCTTGACATGGTAGCTTCATGCCTGGAAGCAGGGGTAAGAAGTTCCTCCTGGTGGTCACAGACTATTTCACCAAATGGAGAAGTTGCGCCTTAATTTACAACAAGTAAGAGTAAACAATATGATCACATTTATGTGAAACCAAGTGATAACCTGGTTCGGCCTGCCACATGCCTTCGTTTATTAAAACAGCTCTCAATTTTGGGGGAGATGTACAATAATTCCTCGAGGATTACCATGTAAAACAACTATACTCGACTACCATGTATCCCCAAAACAACGGACTAATCGAGTCCTCCAATAAAACTATTGTTAAAAACTTGAAAGAAAGGCTGGAGCGGGTAAAAAATAGATGGGCTGACAAGTTACTAGGAAATTTTTTAGCCTCGTGGGCTGCCTATAAGACAGCCACGAGCAACTCGCCTTCCACCATGACCTTTGGTAGGGGTGGGCAAAAACCGATTTAAATTCGGTTAACCGACCGAACCGGTTTTCAAATTCGGTTCGGTAACCGAACCGAAATATGAGTAGAAAGAAAATAATTTAAACCGAACCGATTATAAACGGTTCGAAATTGGTTTACGATTTTGAACCAACCGATTTATAACCGAACCGACCGATTAATTAGATATATATAAATAACTAAATAACAGGTAGGTGTCAATACCTGATTAGTGCAACAAATGCATTGCAGTACGCCCTGTTGCACTGAATCACCCCCTTCTCTCAAAGTTTTCAATTTTGGACTAAAAATTGGGTCTGTAAAAAAATTGGGCCTGTAAAAAAATTGGACATGTTTTAATGAAAGTCTTTCAAATGCTTGAGCCTGAAATTTCGGTCCAGCCGAACCAAACCGATTCGAAATTCGGTTCAACCGAATTCATCGGTTTACAAATACAAAATTCGGTTTGGGTTTGGGTTTTGGGCAAACCGAATGAAATCGGTTTAGGGCTCAAAACCGAACCGAACCGACATTGCCCACCCCTAACCTTTGGCATGGAGGCAGTGATACCCACTAAAATGACCATCGCTACAAAAAGACACAATACTTGAAAAACGTTCCCACATTTAATTCCTCCCGTTCTATTCAGACATGATTGAACCCCTAAAGGAAACAACCCAAGCACATCTCTAGCAACATGCCCGAAATGTCACCAAATGGAATTCCAAGAAAGTCCGAACAAAAATCATCCAGGAAGGAGACCTGGTTTTTTTAAAGGACTTTCAGAATACCAAAGTGCTCGGTGCAGACAAGTTGGTCAAGAACTGTGAGGGACCATATAAAGTTGTCTAATTTGGCGAATTCAACTATTACTACTTGTACGGGTCACCAATTGCAAATCCGTGGAATGTCCAAACAATTTGAAACCTACTACCACTAGAAGCACTATCCCATTTAGCAAGAATAAGTGGTTTTATTTCTTGTATTCCATTCAATAAAAAAAAAACACGGTCTACTGAAATTGATCACATGCTAACACTCATTGTTCTGAGTTACAAGCTTAACACTATCTATCATGAGATACAAGTTATCATTTGATAATGCATATTTTACACATTATATGCATTCCCGACCTAGACATTCTGACAATCCTAGAGACATGCAAAGTCTAGTTGGGGCTATCTTCCAACTGTCAGATTTGGCTAGATTTAGCCCTATCACCACCATGGAGATCATGGATGCACAGATACTGTAAAAAAGTATAAATATAAGCTCATTTCCTAAGATACAGACAGACAACACCATTCAAGCAAACATGGCTTTCTCTGAACCTCTCACTCACTTTTTCTTTCTTACATTCTTAAGCCCGATACTGACGTAGCCATTAGAGTATCCATCCAAGCAACCCGCTCGGATTGGAGTTTGTGCAGGCACATCAACTCGCCTTTTAGCCCGACAACAGTTCCTTAGTAGGAGAAGTCCTTAGTAAGAAAAGTCCAAAATTACTTTTTACCGTCAACAACAATAGGCTACTGCTTGAAAATTTGTAGGTCAGCCCTGAAACCTTGAGCAATGCCAAAATAAGACCTGATCAACACTTATAGTAGTTTGTTTCCTTCATAAACCCCCTGCCACGATTGCCAAACAGAGGTCTCCAAGAAAAAAAATGTTCAATATCCCATATAAAGATCGCGATCAGACTAACCAAAGGAAGGCTTCAAAGTGGAGAATGTCAACATGATGATATGTCGTGCTAGGAAGGAAATGCCCAAATTCTCCTTTCTGCACAAAATATGTGATGGATCATGAGGTTCTAACATAGCCTATGATCGGCCTTACAAGAGATCATAGTGGTTCGAACGATGATAGTCATCTGACCATTACCCATTACGAACCACACACTTTAGTACTCTCGTTGCTCCACCGTGAAAGATTCCCGAGAGCCTCCAAAGCGTTCATAAGAACAAGGTTCCCAATTTATGAATCTAAAGAATTCGTTCATTACTCCGGCCAACCCACAACTTCCAGCAAAATAAGCATTCAAACGTACTAACGGGCAAATATAATGTAACTTGTGGGTCCAAATGACATAAGAGGTTTCTATATATAGAAAATCTAATAACTGTAAGAACCTTCACCATTGATGAAACGATTACAACATAAACAATGCGAAAGATGAACCGTTGCTTGGTTGGGCGAGCGCCCGGGGGCAACATCATCGAACGTCCTGAGGGTGACCTCTGTGTATCTTGAGGTTCCCCAAGGTATGGTCCGAGAATTTCCTCCTCGATCCTCTATTAGGCTTTCGTGGCTTGCATGCCCAAGGCCTAGTACAGGAAGCTCCTTTTGAATCGAATAGGTGACCTTTGTGGCTCTGATGCTGAAGGTCATGTCTAGGAAGTTCCTCATTGATCCTAGGCTTTCAAGGCTCTTACACTCATGGCCTGGCTTAATAAGTCCATTTTGAGCCAAATAGCCAACCTGTGGGGCTGATATGTCCAAGGTCTGGTTGGGGAAATTCTTTTCAATCATCAAGCCGACCTCCACGGCTCTTATACTCACGACCTAGTTCGAGAAGTTCCTTTTGAACGAACGACCGACCTTTGTGGCTCCTATGCCCAAGGGCTGGTCGGGGAAGTTCCTCCTTGACCATCTATTGGCTTCCATGGCCTGGGTAAAAAAGTTCCTTCTGAACCAAACAACATGACTTCCTATACCCAAGGCTCCAACAAGAAAGGTCCTCGTTGCTCATCCCGTTAGCCTCATGGCTCATAAGCCCGAGGCTCACACGAGGAAATCCATCCTCGTTCGATCACAGCCTCCAACTCTCCAGCAGTAAGACAAAATTCCAAAGGCATAGATGCCTCGGGAAGCCACTACTAAGGTGTCACATGACCGTCTGAAGTTCCAAAGACACAAAACCCTGGAAAACTTAAAAAATACTAAAGTACACCAGTATTCAGACATAAAAATTTGTTCGGACACAATTTTATTCATTAGGAAAAATTGACACAAAGTGCTTCTAAAGGTACTCCTAGTACTAATGAACCTCCAAATACATTGAATAAACATTACAATTACAATGAGAACTATTGATTGCCCGAAGGCTTACAATCCTAAGTCTATCGGGTCCAATACACGGTACACATTCTCATTCAGACAATGGTCCACGTAGAAATGTAAATCATCCCAACAGTCCCCGAATTATTCTTGTTAAGTCGAGGGGGCGTATGTCCCATTCAACGGACAGTTCCACATACTTTTGTGCCAGCCCCCTAGTTCATTCAACCAGGATGTTAAGCATTTCTTCATCTGCCCTGAAGTAGAAGTGACCATGTCCTCCAGTTCGAGATGCCTTCAAAATATCCCTGGAGCACAGACTTTCTCCCCATAATAACCTACCTGCAAATAAGAAGTACAAGTGCAAAATGACAAAATATCCATATATATAGTCTAAAACATGTTCCGAACGAAAATGGTAAATAAGCAGGTCCGAACACCCCTCCTTAGCAATGCAAATGTCCAAAAGGACACTCCCTATAGGTACAAACATCAAAACTAAGTAAAGTATAAAAGTAAACAAATGAAACTGAAATGAAAAGGCTCGAACAAAATTTGAACAATTGCTTCATGTTAGCCTAAACACTAACGAATTTTACTCCAAACTTAAAAAAAAATTTCAAATTCAAACTATGGCTTCTGGGTCTTAGGGGTCAGCAGGGTCATTGAAGATAACTTCCATCTCCTAATCGGGGTCAGCCTCTTGCACCTCATCCTTGGGTTCAACTTCGTATTTCGCCAGCTCAGCCAGGAATGCATTATCTATCTGTTTTTCTAGCTGATGGGCCTCAACCTATTCCCAAGAGGTCTTGTATGCTTCCTCTTTGTCCCAATTGGCCTTATCAAGGTTATCGACAAGGACAATCATACTAGACTGGAGATGCTTCAGCTCCTACCGATCATCCTGGTGTTTCTTCCAAAGCTACAAGTGCAACTCCTCCATCTTTTTCAATACTTCCCGAATCTAGTCCAATTCCTTCATCAAGTGAAGCTTCTTGTCTAGGAGGAGTGGTGATTACGACCAAACAGTACACGCGGTCAATTGCAGTAAAGAATGGGGTGTCGATCCCACGAGGAAAAACGATCTACAAAACAAGGTTAAGGAAGACAAACTATGCGAAACTAAAGTTAAGAAATTCTAACAAATTTAAAATACGAAATTGAATTTAATTGAATGAAAATTAAGTTTGAAAAAATCATAAGGTTCCAAGAATCCCTCCTAGACTTCACGCGCCAACTAGTATTGATTCGCTATGATGACTCAACTACGTGTTTCACATCCCAAACGACGTAATCGGAAAAATAATCTTTTATGCATTAATATACCCTAAAGGTTAAATGAATTTCATAATCATTCTCAACTCGAAGTGTGTGTGTGAGGAGCCTTATCAACATAACTTTTCATCTCATAGTAAAGATGTGACAAGATAAACTTTAGAAAAGATGTTTCGACTACAATTCTCTCATGTCGCTCAGAAATGAAACGCTCAGAGATTGGGCACTCAGTTTATATGTGAGGAAAATGATATAAATTATGGAAATGCAATAATCTCACATATAATCATCATGAAAAACGGAATTTTCAAAGAGTGAAATGAATATGATCTCATGGACAGGAATATTGATTACTTTTGAGAATGTTGAATCAAACACCATAGTTCTTGCCTATTCAATCTCCACATCAATTAAGTTAACTTTCACTTAAGATCAATCAGGTCTTTACTAGGTTGTATTGGGGCTTGGATTATGGCAAACAATAATGGACAAAAAAGATACAAAGATTTCCTGAGAATGGATACACCCTTGAATAAACACATAGGGCATTGAAGAACAAATCAATGTTGTACACCATTAACTTTTTCTTCATTATTTTCTTCTTCAATCGCAATTTTTTTTTTACATGCTTTTCCCCATTGATACAATCCAACACTTTTACTTCGAGGGCGCATGAAATATCTATTTTTTTTTTAATTTTTAAAATTTTTTTTTTGCCCATTCCATAAATATATCTCACCGTATACATTCTCAGAAAATTGGGTAAGGATAAAATAATAAAGGTATTACTCCTTGATTGGAGTAGGTATTGGGAATGGGGATAACAAAGAAAAAACTATTTAAAGGCTCAAAGGGCTGCAAATGGATATTTATTATTGGGTAGGCTAAAAGGCTAAGAATGGTTTAAAGAAAGAAATGCCTATATCACTTCATAAGTTCTAGTTAGTACTAGGACATCTCAATTAAATAAAGCAAGAAGTTCTAGTGTAAAGATTCAATTTTTATGTCATTCTTAAAGCAATCAATAAGAAAATCAAGAATAATGAGATCATCAACGAAATAATGCGGACTCAAGAAAAATCAGAGTGTAATTAATAATCCTCAAGAAATAAAGAATGGCTCAAAACTCACAAGGGTTAAGTCTCCACTATTATTCTAAGGTTTTCTAGTTCAATACCTCACTAATCAACTTCAAATCATGTTGACTTGGCTTATAGTGCATGAATAGTCGAGTTAAAAAGTCTCACGAAATACATCTAACATAAGGATAATATCAAATATCATGTTTTCCACTAATATAACTATGTGACACGTGCTAGTATGTGTTTTCTCAAAATTAAAGGCAACAAAAAATATTCTCTAAAAAACTCAAAACCCTTTTTTTCACTTTTTTTTTTTATTCACCAAGAGTTCGGATTTCAAATGCATTTTCAAGAAGATTTTACACAATTACCATAATCATCTAAGTATTCAATGGAGATTGAGTAGAACACAAAAATGACTCGGTTTAATTGTAAAATACGTTTTAAACTCAAAGATTTTTGAAAATTGCATTAAAAAAATCTAATAAACCATACCCCCAAACCTAAACCAAACATTGTCCTCAATGTATAAAATAATAATCATGACAAATGAAGGAAAAGGAAAAGAGGAGAGTTAGAGTGATATTACCATGGTGAAGTTTTACCAATTTCAAATAGACAATGTCCTCACAGTCACCAAAATATAAGAAATTCATACCGACGGGAGAAATGAACATATGGGATGAAGGGCTCTAAGTGACTCCAGTAGCAACACCTAAAATAACCTGAAACACTAAAAGAAAAACATAAAAGCAACAACCTAAACTAAACTAAAAATAATAATAATAAATGAAAAATAAAAATAAAAATAAAAATAAAAATAAAAATAAAAATAAAAACCTAAACTAAAGATAGGGTGGAGAACATCAAATCAAGTAGACAGGGGCAACCAGAGAGATCTCTTCTGGCACCTCTACTCGCTCCACATAGTGCTTCAAACGTTGCCCATTGACTCTAAATACTCTCCCATCTGTTGGATCTTCAATTTCTATGAATCCATTGGGAAAAACTTGTTTTACCATGAATGGGCCCGTCCATCTCGATCTTAGCTTGCCAGGATGAAGATGAAGGCGTGAGTCATAGAGATAGACTCGTTGGTTGGGCTCGAAATGTTTCCTTAGAATTTGCTTATCATGAGTTGTTTTCATCTTCACCTTGTATATTCGAGAATTTTCATAGGCATCATTCCGCAACTCCTCAATTTCAGCCAACTGAAGTTTCCGCTGGATACCTGCATCAGTGAGATCAAGTTAGTGCTTTTTACGACCCAATAAGCGCGATGTTCTAACTCAACAGGTAAATGACATGCTTTTCCATATATAAGTCGATATGGAGACATCCCGAGAATTGTCTTATAAGCGGTACGGTAAGCCCAAAGTGCATCAGGAAGGCGCAAGGACCAATCCTTCCTATCAGGACTCACCATCTTCTCCAATATTTGTTTTACTTCTCGATTTGCCAATCCAGCTTGGCCATTTGTCTGCGGATGATAGGCATTGGCAACCTTGTGATGAACTCCATACCTGCGCATCAAAGCTTCAAAAGAGCGATTACAGAAATGAGTCCCCTGATCACTAATAATGGCTCGTGGTGTACCGAAACGGGATAGAATGTGTTCTTTGATAAACTTGACAACAGTGTTGTTGTCATTGTTTCGGCACGCCACAGCCTCAACCCATTTGTACACATAGTCCACTGCAAGCAAAATATACAAATATCCAAAGGAAGGTGGAAAAGGTCCCATAAAATCAATCCCCCAACAATCAAATATATCTCAATGACTAGGATGGGGTTAAGGGGCATCATGCGTCTCCGGGACAATGCACCTAACTTTTGGCATCTATCACAAGAACGGCGATAATTGTTAGTGTCCTTAAACAATGTAGGCCAATATAATCCAGACTGTAAAAATTTTGTAGCGGTCTTTTTCATAGAAAAATGGCCTCCACAAGCTGCACTATGACAAAAATGTAAGACACTTTCAATCTCACCTTTAGGGAACGCCTCATGATTTGGTCGGGGCAATACTTATATAGATAAGGATCATCCCAATAAAAATTTCTTACCTCGACCAAAAATTTGCGCTTATCTTGAGCACTCCATGATGATGGAACTTCGCCGGAAACCAAGTAATTAACAATGTGTGCATACCATGGTACTTGAGTGACGGCGAATAGGTGTTCATCATGGATGAGTGGGCCATTGGCAAAGTCACTGAACTCCAAACGAGACAAGTGATCCGCCACAACATTCTCGACCCCCTTCTTATCCTTTATAGTTAGATCAAATTCTTGCAGAAGTAAAATCCACCTAATCAATCTTGCCTTAGCATCCTTTTTAGAAAGAAGGAACTTAAGAGCTGCATGGTCAGTAAAAACAGTGATAGGTGTACCAATCAAATAAGCACGAAATTTATCTAAAGCAAAAACTACAGCTAGCAACTCTTTTTCAGTAGTCGAATAATTCTTTTGAGCATCATTAAGTGTTCGACTAGCATAGTAAACAACAAATGGCTTCCCTTCCCTTCGTTGTCCCAAGACTGCCCCCACAGCATAATTGCTTGCATCACACATTATCTCAAATGGTAAAGTCCAATCTGGTGGCTGCATGATGGGGGCAGAGGTGAGCCTATCAATGAGTGTTCGGGAGGCGTCCTCACACTCTTGTGTCCATTGGAACACGACATCTTTGACCAGGAGGTTGCTTAATGGTCTAGAGATGGCAGAAAAATTCTGTATGAACCTCCTATAAAAACCTGCGTGCCCTAGAAAGGATCTCACATCCTTGACACTTTTAGGTGTAGGTAGTTTAGAAATCAATTCAATTTTAGCTTTATCTACCTCGATTCCTTTATTAGAAATTATGTGTCCCAGAACTATTCCATAGGAAACCATGAAATGACATTTTTCCCAATTAAGCACCAGACCCTTCTCTTCACATCTACTTAAAACAACCTTCAAGTTAAGTAAACATGAATCAAAGGAATCACCAAAAACAGTCAAATCATCCATGAAAACTTCCATACATTTTTCAACCATGTCACTAAAAATACTCATCATGCATCGCTGAAAAGTAGCCGGTGCATTATACAAACCAAATGGCATACGCCGAAAAGCATAAGTACCAAAAGGACATGTGAAAGTAATCTTATCCTGATCCTCTAATGCAATCTCAATCTGATAATATCCTGAATACCCATCTAGAAAGCAATAGAAAGAATGACCAGCTACTCGCTCTAAGATTTGGTCTATGAATGGAAGTGGGAAGTGATCTTTGCGGGTGGCAGAATTAAATTTCCTATAATCAATGCACATGCGCCACCCTGTAACTACCTTAGTAGGAACAGTCACCCCCTCATCATTAGTCACCACAGTTATGCCCGATTTCTTGGGAACTACTTGAGTTGGACTAACCCACTTGCTATCAGAGATGGGATAAATGATGCCTGCATCTAACAATTTTAAAACTTCCTTTTTCACCACCTCTTTCATAGTAGGGTTAAGTCGTCTTTGAGGATCTCTACGGGGGTTAGCTCCTTCTTCTAAGTGGATCCTATGGGAACATATTAAGGGGCTAATACCTTTAATGTCAGCTATAGTCCAACCTAATGCAGATTTGTGCTCACGTAACATATTAATCAATTCTTATTCTTGTGAGCTATCAAGCACGGAAGAAATAATAACAGGAAAGGTATCACCTGGTCCGAGGAATGCAAGTTTAAGTCCCTCAGGCAGTGGAGCTAGGTCAACTTTCAGAGTTTCCACTGTGGATGGTTGAGGTTTTCGTCTTTCCTTTGGCAACTCCTCAAAGCATGGTTGCCTATGTCGCCCTTCTTTATCCTTTAACCCTGAAACAACACCAATATCAAAAGCATTGTCGGGATAAAGTGAATTCTCAAAATCAGAAATAGAAAGGAGGTACTCTAAGGTTTCAGAATCTGCGCTCAGGAGCGCGTCTTCTGATATCAGCGTGTCTATCATGTAGGTATGATGACACTCATCATCATCACGTGGTTGCTTGCTGATATTGAATATGTTGACCTCCAGAGTCATGTTCCCAAAAGACAGCTTCATTAGACCGTTCCTGCAATTGATAAGAGCGTTAGCTGTGGCAAGAAAAGGTCTACCTAAAATAATCGAAACTGTAGACTTCATATTAACCACAGAATGAGTATCTAAAATGAGAAAGTCGACGGGATAGTAAAACTTATCAATCTGAAGCAAGACATCCTCGACTATTCCTCTTGGCTTCTTAACCGATCTATCAGCCAATTGTAGTACCACGGATGTGGGTTTAATCTCTCTTAGACCGAGTTGCAAGTAAATAGAATATGGCATCAGATTTACACTTGCCCCTAAATCCAACAAGGCTTGGCCGAACTCATGAGTCCCAATCTGGCAGGTGACTGTAGGACACCCTGGATCTTTGTACTTGGGTGGTGTCCTCTGCTCAATCACTGCACTTACCTGTTCTGTCAAGAAGGCAGTCTTCTTGACATGATGCTTTCTCTTGATAGTGCATAGATCCTTGATAATCCTCGCATAAGTTGGTACCTGTTTAATCACATGCAGCAAAGGTAAGTTAATTTTAACCTGTTTCAAGTGTTCTAGAATCTCACCATGCATTTCCGATTTCTTTCCAGTAGGTCGTAGTGCTTGAGGAAAAAGAACTGAAACTGGAATGTTCTTGTTGGGATCATCCTCAGGGATGCTCTCCTTTGCACTTGGGGAGGTGCCTATAGTCGTGGACGAGCTTGACCCATCTAAAATCTTACCACTCCGAGTGGCGATGACATTAACCTCTTTGACATTCTGAGAGTCTGAAGTAGAGGTTTGTGCCATAAGTTGGCCCTTCGGATTTGCTTGAGGCTGTAATGGAAATTGGCCCCGAGCTTGTACTGTTAATGAACTTGTCAGCTTGGTTATTTGGCTTTTGATCTCCTTGTTCTCCTTTGCCAACTGTGTCAATGCAACCTCAAATTTTTGATTAGTTTTACCTTGTGCCTCTATAAATGCATGCAATGTGTCTGATAAGGAACTTTTGTTAGATTGCGCATTGTACAAAGGTGCAGGGTATGACCTAGGTGGTTGTGCCTGTGAGTGTGTAGGTTGGTCGGCCTCGGACCTCCAGCCAAAGTTAGGGTGATCTCTCCAGCCAGAATTGTAAGTGTTAGAGAATGGTGAATAAGGCTTCTTGTACATCCCTAAGGCGTTACATTGTTCCTCATAGACCCCTTTCATCTCAGTCAAGGTTGGGCAATCCTGTACGAAGTGTTCAACTCCCCCGCATATAAAACAGGCGTCCTATAGCTCAACTCTGGCAACAGTATGTGTGGGCCTACCATCCTTGGTCTTAAGTGCCTCTAACTCCCTAGTTACTCTATCCAGTTGGGCTCTAACCTCTTCCCTAAGTTGGTAAACTCCAGCTGGATGTGTTCTATCCGTGCTCTCAGTAGCACTTGGACCAGTCCAAGTATGAGCCTTTTCAGCCAAGTCATTCAGGTACTCAATGGCCTCGTCAGGGTCCTTTTGCAAAAACTCTCCATTACACATCATCTCAAGGAACTGACGTTCTCTACTGGTGAGCCCCTCATAAAAATAACTGACTAAGTGCCAATTCTCATACCCATGGTATGGGCATGTATTCAAAAGATCCTTGAACCTTTCCTATGCTTGATATAATGTCTCGCTATTCTTTTGGGTGAAGGTAGAAATCTGTCTCTTTAGACCGTTGGTTTTGTGGTGAGGAAAGTATTTATTAAAAAATGCTTGGGTCATCTCCTCCCACGAACCTATAGACCTTGGTCGCAAAGAGTATAGCCAACTCTTCGCTTTTTCCTTAAGGAAAAAAAGAAAAAACCTTAGTCTAACCGAGTCTACAGCCTCAACTTTGTTGTGAAAGGTGGCCACAATTTTTTTTTTTTTTTTTAAAATTTTTTTAATTCTTTTTTAGAAATAAAATAAAATAAAAATAAAAATTAAACTGGACCTAAAACTTAAAAATAGAATAAAATAAAATAAAATGAAAAATGAGCAAGAAAGATAATACCCGAAACCTTCCTTGTAGAATGACGCTTGTTCCCCGGCAACGGCGCCAAAATTTGATTACGCCCAAACAGTACACGCGGTCAATTGCAGTAAAGAATGGGGTGTCGATCCCACGAGGAAAAATGATCTACAAAACAAGGTTAAGGAAGACAAACTATGCGAAACTAAAGTTAAGAAATTCTAACAAATTTAAAATACGAAATTGAATTTAATTTAATGAAAATTAAGTTTGGAAAAATCACAAGGTTCCAAGAATCCCTCCTAGACTTCACGTGCCAACTAGTATTGATTCGCTATGATGACTCAACTACGTGTTTCACATCCCAAACGACGTAATCGGAAAAATAATCTTTTATGCATTAATATACCCTAATGTAAATGAATTTTAGATTTCACTTTTTCTGAAAAAAAACACAAAGGTCGATTATATGTGATATCCTAAACTTACGATATATCCAGAGACAATATCGTAATAAATGACGATCACATATAACTAACCTACCGGAATCAATTAATTCTTAAACATTCCACACATAAGAAAAGCGTGACTAAGCTTATATGGAGAAGAAAAGATAATCACCGAAATAATAATAATCTACTAAGAAATCTATGAAATCCTTGTCACTCAAACAACATAAATTTCTATATTAAATAAAAGTGAGAATCATTAAACATCATTATTCATCGTGAAAGCATAAAGCGAATCAAATACTAATTTAGTGTGTTACATCTAGGAGTTCACCTCTTCACCTTGCGTGGGGTTTAGTGACTCATGGTGGTGGTGGTCACAGCATCAGTGGAGGTGGAATCCATCACTTCTTGTATGCGCACGAATCCCGAGAAAATCACAAGTCCCGAGAAATCTCAGCAGCTGCACTGTGGTGGTACTCAGCAGAACCGGGGGTGTCAATAGAAAATAGTTTTGAAAAACATTTTTCTCCCGCCGAATTTCGCGACTCTCCTGCGTCTTCGTTCCCAGCGTGACAGCGCCCGCTCCGCCGCTGTTCTCCGCTCCTCGCGAGCTTCCTCACCTCCGACCTGGCTCCGGTACGTGCAAGAAGACAGAGAGAGGGTGAGGAAACAGTGAAATAACAACAAAAACGTGAAGGAGGATGAGGAACAGGGGCTCCCTATTTCTGCTTGTGAGCTCTGTCTCGCGAGGTGGTGGCGACTCTGTCGCGGTGGTGCTGGCTCTAAAAGAGATAGGCGACTCTGTCGCGGTGGTGGTGGAGCGAGATGGAACAGGGAGAGAGACCGAAGGCGAAAACGGGAGGGAATGGCGGATGGAGACAGGGCGGCGAAACAAGGAGGTGCTCCTTGTTTCTGCTGCTTGCGGTGGTGGCGTGCGAGCTTTGTTCGTGATGGAGGATGCTGGACGGTGGCGAGGTGAAGGAAAGACCGGAACAGGGTGCATGGAGGAAACATGGACGGTGGTGGCTTGGACGGTGGCGAGATGGTGCTGATGGTGATTGGTTAGTGGCGAGAGATCTCTGTCTCTGCCCTGATGGAGGTGGTGATGGCGGCTGGAAAAGAGAGGAGGAGCAGAAAACGTGGAAGAGCCCTTCCAAAGAGAAGGGAAGAGAGAAACCTAAATAGGGTTCCCCTATTTCCTTGTTAGGCTGAGCTTAGGTTTCTAGCTTTCTGGGCTTGGGCTTGATTAAAGTAAGTGGACCTAGGCTTATTTGGGTTAGGTTTAGATACGTGAACCGCTATTTTACGCTACCGCTAGAATCAACAAATTAATAATTTCCTCAAATTGTCGCCTTAATGCGATTTTATCGTTCACGCGCAGATTCCTACAAAAACATAAAAATGAAATAATTAGAATAAAATATATTAATTGAAGCACTAACATTTATAAATTAATGGATATATTTTGTAATAATTACGTGTATATCAAGTGGTCGATCAAATGATAAAGGATAACTGACACTTGCAGACGAGAAAAATTGTTAAAAAAATTGAACGAGATTATTCCAAAAGACATTGGTAGAACGGATGCTACCTTAACTATACCGTGGCTACCTTCCTCGTATAGCCCATCATCGGACACTCTATGAAGCGACCCTCAATCATTCACCAAGGTGATATTTTGCAACAATCTCGTGCAATCTTAGGATACTTCAGCTTCAAATTGTTCGTCTTGATTTCTCGACCAATCTCCCCGAGGTGCGAGCCTTGCTGATAAAACACATGGGAGAGTTTGGTACCGTCTAGCCTTTGTCATCAGTTGCCTTGGCCTTGATCAGAAGAGACCCACTTTGGATGACATGGTACATCCTAGAGTGTTTGGTTGGAGTTGCCCCGACTTAACGCTTAGGAGATTTCCTCGACCTCTTCTAACCTCTACTCTTGTTTGTCTCGACTACCTTCCCATCCTTCCCCTCCTTGAGCCTTTCAGCATGGGACGAGGCAGGCTTAGCAGATGACTTGATCGGGGACGTGGTCAATCCCAACCCACACACCATCTCCGGGCGAGGTGTGTTAGAACGGTTCTTTGCTTGCTCTAGCTCCTGCATGGGAGTTAGCTTCGCCCAAACAGGGGAAGGACTCTGCTAGTTGGTGTGTTCATTTCTACCTTGTGGCCGAAGGGAACGAAATTGGAAATGAGCCAAATAGAAGAGCCTTTGGGTGTGTCGCTTATCTCCACCTTTTGGTTTATGCCTTCCTTTTTTGACTCTGAAGCCTCGGCTCAGGTTGACTCTAATGGGCTGAGACTAGATGATGAACCTGACCAAGAAGATGTGTATACCTCATCTTCTTTCTCGTCATCCTCTTCCTCCTATTCCTCATCCTCAGGAAAAGCCAACCGCTCCGCGAGCTCAGCTGAAAACTCAGAGTCCTCTTGACAGCTAAGTCCAGTTTGATCCCCTGATTTTTGCTGATGGGCGACCTTTAATCCCTACCCTTCTTAACAAGGTAGACGTTTGACTCCTTCTTAGTGGCTTCGTTGGTCACCTTCAAAATATGGTCGGATACTCTAAACTATTGTTGGTTCCTAATGCCAAGGAAGTAGGCTTGGGCTACAATCCCTTCAAAACTTGTTTTATGCTGCCAGATAGACGCCTTCACTTCATGCTTCATATGATCTCGCTGCACGTCCTCCCTGTTCGGGATGGGCTCACGGGTTAGCTTCCCAAAGGGTGTCACCCGACAATCCGCCTGTATAATTCGTCTGGGAGATCAGCTAACGTGCAATAAAAGTGTTGGAAGTTGTTCCTTGAATTCCTCAAGCATCTCTAACTTTCCTACAAAACAATCTAGAAAGTCAAACACTGATAAATGAAATGCCTAAAACTCTTCATATATAACCGTTGTGAAGCTTCATTTTCATCCAACTAGAACACGCCATGTGTCCCTTGGGTATGCGAACATGCACCAGGTCAGAGCCCCTTGGCCTTAGACTTCCTTGGTGCCCCGATGAAGCAATCTAAACACCAAGGTGGGCGAATGATAGTGCCTATTTTATACAGCCCGACCTGAGAATTTTCACATTGCTCGAGACGTGATAGAGTCTACTCAGGTCTATCTTCCAGCAAGCATATTTGGCTAGATTCAGCCCTATTACCACAATGGAGATCATGGATGCATAAATACAATCAAACATGTATAAATACAATCTCATTTCCCAAGATACAGACATGCAACACCATCCGAACACGTTACTAACTTGACCATTTGAGTCTCCACTTGAATTGGAGTTTGTGCAGGTATAGTTGCTCACTTTCTTGCCCGACAGCATGACCTTAGCAGGAGAAGTTCCGAGACATACTTTGCCCCTCAACAACTATGCATTCCAAAGTGTTTGTAATTCATTATACTAGAAAATAATACATGTTTTTTTTATCAATAAGATTTGAATGCCTTTGGATGAGCTATGTGCATTCAAACATGAGACACCAATAGACTATTGTCACTTCTAGGAAACCATTGTGCCTTAAAATTTAGTTGTTTATAAGTGGCTTAACCAAAAAAGAAACATACGTATATAAGAAAATTTTAATTTGTGAATTCTAAAAAATATGCGACAATAACAACATAGGAAAATGTGAAGATAAATAGTTGTAACACGAAAGTAGAATAAATTTCTTAGAAGAATTTTTTTTACCTTCTCGGAACAATTCTCAATGGGCATAAAAAATATAAGTGTGGTTGAAACACTCACCACCATATAGATCCCAAATAAATCCATGCAACTTATGGGGTTGTATTCATATGATTCAATTGAGAATGTTAGGTGTGACACCCGAATTTGATAAAATGTATAATCCTACATCTTGTTGGTTTAATAATAATAGTCTTTCTTATACTAAGAATATAAGATTTTATTAGCATACCTCCTCAATGCTAATTTGAAATTTGACATACTCTCCGGAAGATGAAAAATTAGACAGACCCCCTAGATCTGCTTGGAGGTACTTTAACTTTCTTTTTTACAATTGACCATATTGAGCGTGCAACTTAACATTTTGATAAATTATTCCTAAAAAATCTCACAATTCGAATTTTGAACATGAAAATATAAGTAAGAGAGACACGTGTAACTCACAATGTTTTCCTCAATCATGGCCCAAGGACAAAATGCAAAGTTAAAGTACTTCCAGGTAGGTCTAGGATGGTTCTCATCTTTTAGAGGGTATGTCAAATTTCGAATTAACGTTAGGGGGTATGTCTAAAAACTCCAAGAATATAATACATTGCTAAATTGCTAAAGTTTTAGGATTATACATAGTACAATAACGCCTTGAGGAGTAAATTTCTCACGATGAAAAAAATCATCATTTAGGTCGAGGTTGCAGCCAAACAACTATATTTGAGAGTAACGACATATAGCACGTAGAGCTTCGTCATCAACTAAGTGTTGACTTTGTCAAAGTAGTGTTTGTGATAAAATCTATAAATGATATTTGTGATAAAATTGGTTAAACTAAAAGATCCCTTAATTAGTGAAGCTCCTGAAAGGGTGCCACACATGGTATGAGTGTAAGGGCACATTTACACCAAATATACCTATCAATCTCCTTGGAGGACGAAAATAAACAACAATGGATAACTATTTTGGGAATTATCCATTTTGCCCCCTTGAAGATGGTAAACACCCATTTAAACTATTATAACGCCTGCATTCTGACATGAATAGTGTCATGTCTTCAAGCTGATTTTTGGGTTCCAACTTTGCCTTCCCAACTTTATAATATTTACAAGCAAATCAAAAGGTAAGTAAAAAGTGACAAAGGGTGTTTGTATCTTTTAATTGAAAAACACTATTACATTTTCTTTTACAATTTTACCCTCAATATTTCATATTTTTTTGATAATAAAAAACAACCCCTTTCAAACATTATTTAATTATACCCAAACCTCTAAGATATTTTATGTTAAGCCCCCCCCCCCCAATAATTTATAAATTATAAATAGGCCCTTAATCTAACTTTTGAATTTTCCATTTTGGCCACATTTTGTACCTTTTACAATTAAAATCAGTCACTCTCAGACATTGATTAGTTATATCTAAGCCCCCAACATAATTTATTTAAAGCCTCATAATTATCTATAAATTATAAATAAGCCATTATAATAGTGAGCGTGTAATATTTGGTTACTTTGATTTTTCTATTTTACCCTCTAAACTTTACTATTTATAATCAAAAGCCCTGTCAAACACTAATACATTAACCAAAGAAAAAAAAAATTATATCGTGGGTCAAGAGCATGTAACATATGCATGTTTCTATTTTACCATCTGAACTTTAGTAGTTATAATCAAAAGGCCTGTTAAACACTAATACATTAATTGAAGAAAAATATCGTAACATGGGCCGATGGCATGCAAAACGTACATTGCTTGCCTATTAAGGAGAAAAAAAAAATCTTTAGTCAAATCCCAAAATTTTTGAGTGGAAAATACTATTCATACTTTAATACATTTTCAAAAGTTCAGAATACCCTCCAAAGTTTATACTTTTCAGAATCCCAGCCAAGAGGGAGATATTGTTAATAAAATGCTTTTAAGGGTATTTTAGGCATACCTTATGTGAACTCAACTTAAATAACCTCTCTATTTATAAAGAACACCTCCAACATTATTATATTTAAATAATATAATGTCAGCTCTCCTTATGAATAATACATTTGTGGATTTCGTCCTGATATATTCCATGCCCAAAATGTTTTCTCAATTTCTTTCTTATTGTAATAAAAAAAATAAATGGTAGGCGAAAAGTCATAGGGGTATTTTTATAGTTTGAAATAAAAAAAAAACATTTACATACCTTTTATACCCACTCAATTCAGATTATTTACAATCAAAACTAACCACTCTCAAATATTTTTAATTATAGCTAAGCCCCTAACATAATTGGCTAGAAGTCCTTCAATTACCTATAAATTATAAAAAAAGCTTTTACATCTAATTTTTTGATTTTATATCAAAACCAACTCCTATAAACATTCAGAAATTATAAAAAAACCCTTACATCTAACATTTGAATTTTCCATTTTGCCCTTAATTTTTCATATTTTTAAGATCAAAACCAATCCTCTCAACCATTGAATAATTATACCTATACCCCTAATATAAATAATTTGAAACCTCTTATTTATTTGAAACTATATATAAGCCCTTAAAATTATATATAATTATTTGTTTAAAAATTTTATAATAAATTTTTCTTATTATTGAATTGTTGTAATAAAATAAAAAAAATACTGAATATCCGCGGACATATAGCGCGTGGATACCCTAGTTATAAATAAAATATTGATTAGTTAGTTGGAAAACGAAATGACAATCCTCGAGTATTGGATAAATAGCAACGTTGCAGCTGAGACTATTGCATCAAGATTTGCTTCCGTCAATAAGCTGACCCCTATCAAATATCAGAAATTCTAAATGGCGAGGAAACCAGCGAGGGAGGGGATGTGGCCGCTCATCCCCCTCGAGATGCGCAGACACGGAAATCTCAAGGGAGATGAGTGGTCACACCCCCTCCCTCGCTGTTTTCCTCGCTGGTTGCCTCGACAATTAGAATTTCTGAATATCCCAACACCTAAACACGCAAACAAAGTTGCCAGCAACTACTTTCCTCCCTTCCTTGGCCCAGATTCTCTCTCTCTTCTCTATCTCTAGGGTTCGAACTAACTACTCTCGCCAATCCAATTCGATCAAAATTTACACCAAAGTAATCGAATTCGATCCATAAACATGGAAAGCTGCAACTTCATTTCATGCGAGAAGATCGATCGGGTGGCGAATTGGGTGGGCACGAGCGTCGCATCAGCCTTCTTCTCATCCTTGGAGAGGTGTTCTTGTATCAATCTCAGCACTACAGATTTCGAAGATGATGAAGAAGCCAAAGATCGCCTTTTGATGCTCACTAAACCCGTCGTTCACGATGAACCTGCAACTACGAATGATGTCGAAAAGCTGCCTGTTTGATCCTTGTGCTTTAGGTACTTCTCCTTTGTTTTTGAACACTTTCTTCTTCTTGTTGCTTATGTGAGTTTTTTTTTTTCATATGCTTTTGTAATAAATTGATTGATTGACTGGAAAACTCTCTCTCAAGTCTCAACTTACATAATGGATGCAATGTTATCTGTGTTTTTCTTGCGTGTATATCAGTAATGAAAAAGTGGGGGTTGAATTTCTGAATTTTCTTTCTTGTGACTGATAATGTAAATAGTTTCTAGTATTTTTATATACTTTGATTAAACTTCCTCTAAAAGAGCATAAATACACCAAGGAAAGGGTTAGAACAAATGAGTACATTGAATTAAGGTGAAAGAAACAAATTGTCACCCACCAAGAAAAGTTGGAGTTCCCCTTCAGATGACTTCGTTACACACTACTCACTAGGGGTGGGCAATGTGGGTTCGGTTCGGTTTTGAGCCCCAAACCGATTTCATTCGATTTGCCTAAAACCCAAATCAAAACCGAATTTTGTATTTGTAAACTGATGAATTTGGCTGAACCGAATTTCGAATCGGTTCGGTTGGGCCGAAATTTCGAGCTCAAGCATTTGAAAGACTTTCATTAAAACATGCCCAAATTTTTGACAGACCCAATTTTTTTATAGACCCAATTTTTAGTCCAAAATTGAAAACTTAGAGAGAAGGGGGGTGATTCAGTGCAATAGGGTGCACTGTAGTGCATTTGTTGCACTAATCAGGTATTGACACCTACCTGTTATTTAGTTATTTATATATATCTAATTAATCGGTCGGTTCGATTATTATTCAGTTGGTTCAAAACCGTAAGCCGATTTTGAACCGTTTATAACCGGTTCGGTTTCAATTATTTTCTTTCTACTCATATTTCGGTTCGGTTACCGAATCGAATTTGAAAACCGGTTTGATCGGTTAACCGAATTTAAATCGATTTTTGCCCACCCATACTACTCACCATCAATACCCACCTCTTGAAGACTTAATATCTCTTTTGAGTGAGACACAATCCTCTAAGAAAAATTGTGAGGGAGTTTCATCATAACAAACTTATAGCCTATAGGTACTTTTTTCTAAAGCCAAATTCTTCTACCATTTGCAAACAACCACAACTTTCGTTAGATGCACCCAGTCAATCCATAAAATCTTCAAGAATTAATTCACACCATGGACACCATATAACAAAGGAGAATTGGCCCCATCCTTGGAGTGGAACGCAACACATAAGTTGCTCCTGTTAGATATCTCTTCTAAGAATGCTTTCTAAGAATGCTGTCTTAAGCTGGGAGGCGTGTCCAAGTACTTTGCCACAGGAAAAATGCAACTGTAAGAGAGAGAGTTGCGAGGTAGTATTATATAAGGTGTTTTTAGGGACTGGAGGTCAACATGAAGGAATTATGGTAACAATCAAAATCAAATATCTAGTGGTTACATTTGACCACTGGGAAGTTTTTTGGTATGAGATTGATCTTAAGTTGGTTTAACCGAAACTGTGTGTGGTGGGTCTGCTACTTATTTAGCATGGTCTTATTGACGAAATTTGTGACTAGGTATGACCGGAATAGGGATGGCAACGGGGGGCGGATTTGAGCAAATCCATCCCCGCCACGTCAGGAATAGCGGATCCCCAAATCCGCCCCGCCAATCCGTTTGTAAATTTATTTGAAAACCACCACCGCCCCGTATGGATTGGCGAATATCCGCTTCGCCCCGCCCAAATATCCGTTAAAAAAAGCTTCTTCTCTAACATCAGGGTTATCCATCTTATACAGATGAATTCATACAAAAATTATAACAAAAATCAGTAAAAGATACTTCATTCATCAGTAAAAAAATACTTCATCCATCTTCTCTAACACCAATAAGAATCCATACAAAAATTATAACAACTCAACATCAATACCTGATCGACACGAGTAAGAAAACCATACAAAAAATACAAAAACAAACCCTGAGATCTTTGGATTACAAAAAAAAAAAAAACCTGCTCAATATCAGATCTGATTCTTTAGATCGATTTTTTTTAAGAAGAAGGAACGACGCGACGAAGCAGAGGATGAACCGATGAAATGCGGTGGACTTCCTGGAGCTACGCACTACGCAGCGGCCTTCGTTGCATTCTTCATGCTAGAGGAGACAAAGATGAAAGTAAAAAAGAGAAGGAGAAGGAGACGATGGCCGAGCAAAGAGCTCTCTTTGGCTTCTTCTCTGAGAAAAAATGAGGAAAGAGGTATTTTGCTCTCTGAAAAAATGAAGAGAGGCTGAGCCGAGACTCGAGAGAGGTCTTTTTCTCTTTAAGAAAAAATGAAGAGAGTGAGAGAGAGGTGAGATGGATAAGGGTATTTTTTTTGCTTTTAAAAGGTTAAGGGGACTTTTGTAATATCAATACCTAAACGGATATCCGTGAGGCGGATATGGCTAAATCCGTATCCGCCCCAAATATTCGATGGATTTTGTTTGGATATTCGTATCCGCCCCGAAACCCGTTTAGCCATATCCAAATCCGCCCCATACGGATTGGGTGGGGCGGATATCCGTGAAAATCTGCCCCACTGCTATCCCTAGACCGGAACAATATGATAATCCACCAAGAACTGCATTTTTAGATTTAGGACCATTACGGTCGCTTTCATAAATCATGGTTAACCCTAACGCACCTCGAGGTTAAATCAAGTTTGAATATCTGAAAGGGAGAGCGATTTATGTGGTTTGGCGGGCATGCGATAAGCAGGAGGCTGTTATAATGATGTCACACAAACTCATAAGCACCGTGATAATTCCGTCTAAGGGATTGATGGGTGCCAACTCTTGTAGCATCTAAACCATGTAGCAACCGCCTTGAGCAGTGTTGTAATAGACGTTACTGGGACCACCATTGTGTATGGAAAATGGAGAAAGAGGGAAAGTTGCTATAAATAACCAAGAGTCGTCTATTGTTGGTGACTACCCTATTGTGAGGGAGACATTTGGTTGGAATTTTTACAGAGGCTCTCAATCTTGTTGTAGGCTGGTATGCCCTCGCCATCACGAAATATTACTAGCTTAATTTCAGATACTGCATGTCTGCATCCTTGCCTTTTGTCTCAAACTCGTTAGTTATTCTCGAATGAGGTTGTTATAGGCTTCTAGGAGATACCTTTCCTTGCAAGCTCCTTCGTCTCCTTTGGCTGCATAGTGTTCTGAGTCTTCTGACTGCAATCACCATATATTCATTAGACCATGGTTGGAGTTGATAGCAGTTTGAAAGATCCAGAAAAAGGATGTGTGTGTGTGTGCGCGTGTTGGGAGTGAGGATTACAATAGAAAGTGGTCAAAGAGATTCGAGGGAGCTTTTAGTTTTCAGCACCTAAGGAAATAATGGCCCAGGATATACAGGAATCTGTTTGCACTTCAACATTCACTGTCTGCATTATAAAACCAAGTTAGCTAGGGATAGAATTTCGACAAATATTAAGTATGAAATTCACCCTGGTTACTTGAATACGTTAGTTTTGGATGGATTGTTGTAATCAAATGTACCACTAGAGTGAAGAAGTTTAGTTATATCGATTTGTCAGTTCATGTGTTAGAAGTGCAAATGAGCACAATACACATGAAACAAGTGTATAATTGACTGTTCTAAGACAGCTTACAGGAAAATCATTAGGGTTGTTGATGTTCTTTAGTTCTTGCTTTATGCTATTACCCAAGGCATTGATCTTGTGAAATTTCCCTCTCTGCTTCTGCTCAAACTTTTTGTCACAAATTTGGTAATCAGAAGTAGTGGAATTTTAATGACAATTCCCAGTATTTCTGTTTAGCGATCATTTCTTGGGGTGATGTTATATGTGTTCTATAACCTTCAGTCTATAGGATACAAGGAACAATCTGAGCCTACACAACTTAGGGAGTGGTTGCGAACTTGATATCATGATACCAAACTTGACCAAATAATTATAATTATAGTTTGCCTGCAAAACATAGAGGAAAAAAAGAAAAATCTGATTCTTGCTAAAGAGTGAGCATTTATACTCTGAATAAACCAGGTGAGAATGACAACTGTTGCCTTACGTATGAAGAATAATCAGTACATCTGCATTATGGTGATTAATTGGAGAGATGGATCTGCCTCTGCTGCAGCAGAACCCTTTAGGAAATAAATTAAAAAAAATAAAAAATAAAAAAATAAAAAATAAAAAATAAAAGATAAAAGATAAAAAAAAATAAAAAATAAAAAATAAAAAAATAAAAAATAAAAAAATAAAAAAATAAAAAAATAAAAAAATAAAAAAATAAAAAAATAAAAAAATAAAAAAATAAAAAAATAAAAAATAAAAAATAAATAAAAATTGTGGAAGGACTTTGAAGTAGGGATGAGGGGTTTCTTGGGGATACAGATTAAGTCGAGTTTGCAACCATGGAAGGGCTGGTGAGGATCACAGTGACTTGGAGGCTGATTCATCTGTAGGGAGTTCTTGTGAGAAACCATGCATGAAAATGTTTTGACTACTATTTATCATGATAATTAACATGGCACATCTAGGCCTTTAACTAGGCACATACTTCCCTAACTGTAGAATTGGACATAAGATATCATTAATGCCATGAAAGTCTTTTACCGATCATACTAATGAACAAAGTTTGTGTTCTTTGGCCCTAAGGGGAACCTCATATTTGTAATAAAACCTGTCTAGACACAATTATGTTCATCGAAACTCACATTGGTTGTCCTACTGTCTAACTAAACAGAGAACTACAATGAATCATCCTGCCTTAGAAGCATGATTTTGGGCTTCTAACCACCTAAGCCCCTTTATATTCACATCTAATGAGATCAGATAAAAACTGTCTCCAAAGTATGGATTGAATCCTGCTCTACTAAGGTGTATTATTCAACTTAAACCATTGCTACATCTAAGATTTTGAGCAAGTAGCAGTAGGGACGCTTAGTATCTGAAAGAAGATCGTACAAAGTTCTGAAGTGTTTCGAATTGGCAAGATGACTATGAATCTTTTTTCTCTTTTTTTTTTTCTCAATCCAAATTTTAAATCAAAGAAAACCCAAAGAGAATTATAGCACCCCTCCTTGATCTCCTGGAGAAACTCTAAACTCCTTTACCAATTGAGCTACAAGGGTGATATGATGGCTGGGAATATGGGATAAGGATGATTGGGGATCTGGGATAAAATTATTATTTTTTGTTGACTGAATGTAAGAGAGGAAAGCTTTAAAAAAACCCATGTAAGTGAAAACTAGTTCACCTAGTGTAAGAGCCATTGAACTTAATCAGTTGTTGATTCAGTTTTTAGTAACATGAATCAGAACCTTTTTAGCTATAACTTAAACATAATTGACCAAAATATTGTACACAAAACAATTAAAATTACTAACTTCTGTTTTTTGACAAACAATTTGGAGAAGCATTACAATAATTTTAGCAATTTCGAAGCCCAGTTTTTTGCATATTTATTATAATGGTGGGGCAATTGCTCACTGATGCCAAGCCGCTAAAGGCACATCCTGATTTAACAACATTACAATGTTGTGATTTTTAATGTGTTGATTGTTAAAACTAGCAAAGAGACCTCTGCAAGTGACCTAATTTTCACATGGGAAGGGAAGGAAATCCCCTAATTGTTAGCATCCTTGATGTAAAGTTTCTTCATACAGGAGCTATGCAGTTAAAACGGATAACGGACCCATAACGGTCTAAGAGCGTTATAGGTTATAACGGGATATACCGAGATATAACGGAATAGTTTTTTAAATATATATTTTAATAACCCCACAAAATATTAATATATTATAGTAAAAAAAGTAAATCATGTTCATAACATTAAATTCAAAAATAAAAAACCTTAATAAAAAACATATTCCCTTAGTATGAGAGTGAGATCGCAAGAGAGAGTGTGATCGACTCTTCATCTTTTTCCCTTCTTATCACATTCTCTGTCAAACTAGTTCTCTGGAGATTGGCGATGGCGATCTCTGGTCCTTCTTTTCTATGAGTCTAGGGTTCAGGTTCGATCGAGAATGAAATGGGTGAATTTTTTTAATGTATTAGAACAAAACGTTAAAACAACGTTATTGAAAAAAAAATTATCTTAATAATTGCCACATAACGCCGTTATATCGAAGTTGTGATAGTGTCATAACGTAACAACTCACCCACGTTAAGAGTTATATCGGCGTTATAACGTTGTTTTAACTACATAGTACATGAGACTGGTCTTGGATTACATTTCTACCTTCACTTCCCTTAGTTTCTCTGACACCTATTCCGAAAACCATGGATGAAAATTAGACTGCAAACACAAATATGTGCAAACCAAACACCTAATATTTCACCAACTTGTTTAGTCTTCATGATCCTTCCAACAAGCCAACATGAATGATGTACAGTCTTGCCCTCTGTTCGTAAAAAACTTACTCTTGGAATCCAAACATGGGCTCGTTTCAAAGCAGCAGTAGGTGAGAGTTCCATGGCCCTGCAAACACACCCTCAGCTTTTTCCTCGATTCTATCTATGCTGGAGCCCTTCTTGTTTATGTTTTCGTCTTCTTTATAAGGTTGTGTGCCTTCTTGTACGCACAGAGATACAAGAAAGAAGGGAGAAGGTTGGCGTGGGGAGGTTACAAAGTTTTGTCCATTTTCTGTAACCGTATTCTGAAAATGAGGTTTGAGTTGTGGACTCATAGTGCCTTTGCATTGAACCTGGATCAGGTTCTATTGTTACATGTGTTGTGTTTTCTTCTATTAAACCGGACTTTCAGGTTCACTACCATCTCAACCCACCAAAAACCTGTGCTTGAAACGAGGTTGAAAGAAACAAACTGCCAAAATGAGCCATTGTCTTTTACTAAGGTCTGTTGAGGAGAGCAAGGGCCTGTTCTCAGTGACAATAATCCAATTAGGAGTAAGTTGGGGTTTGAGTGGGATTAAGGGACCATAAAAATGGGATAGTTATCTGGAATAAGAATATATATATATATATACACATATAGTCGAGTTTTTGAAAGTATTAAAGGTGTGTTTGGTTGTATGGAATCCTATGCCATGAGAATCTATGAAGGGACTCCTATATTTTAGGTTAATTTGAGGTATAACTCCAATGCACAATTTGATTTTGTTATCAATGGTGGGAATGAAAGTCTCATAAACATGGAAATTACATGCCTTGGGGGACCAAGGAGTGAGATTCTCATGTTCATGGGACTTCCATTCCCACCATTGTTTACAAAATCAAATGATGGTCAAATGATAGATGTGAAGTGATATATCAATTTAGCCTAAAATGTAGGGGTCTCCTCATAGATTCTCGTGGCATAGGATTTCATGCAACCAAACACACCCTAAATAAAATTTTATTAACACATAATTCAGCTTGGGTGACATTGTCATTAGCCAACAGCGGGCACCTTTGCTACAATACCATTGTCATCCACAAAATGTCGAACACATCTCACAATGAATATTACTACCCGGGGTGGGAGAATCGCTCAGACCATATGAAGCCCACTGTGGCAAGGTCTAGGAGGTTGGACTCAAATAGCAACGCCCTATTAAGTCCAAGCATTACATGGTCAAGCCCAATACTCATAAGACCTAATAAGGCAAGTATATGAGGGATCGACCTTAGACGGGCATACCAACTATACATTGACTCCTACTAGGAAACAAATACCGAAGTATAAGTTTTGCATGAAAACCCTCATGCATGGACAACACTCCACAAGGGAAGAATCTCTCGCAGATCTAGGAGCACAAGTCGTGTAGGGAAACTCTCCTACATGGACGACTCCTAACAAGGAAAAGATATCCAGCAAGATATTTTTTCCTAAACTATGCCGCCAAAGGCCTAGCTGAACAATGACTCTCGCATGATAAATAGGCCACAAGGTTTAGGAACAAATGTACGCTACATAATCCAATTTACAACATCACACATTTCTCAAACCTTGTCTGACTTAAGTATCAGGGTGTCATTGGTCACCACAACGGTAGTCTTTGAATCACATGTGTTCCCTGTGCAAGTCAATGTCAAGGAGAACAACATTTGACACCATCAGTTTGACGTCGTCCATAGGGAACAACAAATTCCTAAGAAAACAACGATAACACCCCTTCCTTATAGTCCAGAAAGATGGTAACCACGAGATCTCACAATAATGGAGAAATTGTTGAGCCCACGAACGCTCGAACCAGCGGAGCGTCGCCAGTTTTAGCAGCACAAACCTCGCAGGGGAACAACCCCGAACCCCCACGCCGGTGGCAGCCATTACAAACTCTAGGTGGATCGACTGATAGCCCAAATGCAGCAAATCGCACAAACGGCGAATATACTCATTCAACGAAACCCTCCACCCGCAGAAGGAGATAGGGAGCCGCAAAGAACCCCATCCTAAGCAGACACTAGAGAGCATGTTCAGGAGAGCCACTTTGCCCCCCATTAGCTCTTAATGGACAAAAGGCGGAGGAGCGGCCAACGGAGACCGGGTGTCTAAGACCGACAAACCCTCCTTGCAGAACCCCCTTTGGCTTGGGGTCACCAATCTAGACATGCTGTACAACCTCATTGTCCACTGTCGAAGAAGTTCAGCCCTCCAAAGCTGGAGTTTTATGACGGGACAACAGACCCGTCTGATCTCGCTATTACCAACATGTGATGATGCTGAAAGAAGGATATGAAACAGTAATGTGCAGCGCTGAAGAAAGCAGCGCTGACTTGGTTCCACAGTCTCCCTTCGAAGTCTATTGACTCATTTTAGAAGCTGGCCAAAGCGTTTCTCACTCGCTTTGTCGGTACCCAACGAATCAGAAATGGCTCGCATTACATGCTCCCCCTCAAACTGGTCGAACGAGACACTGAAGGAGTACGTCACATGCTTCAATGATGAGTTAACTCTCATCGACGGTTGCAGCGACGACCCCTCGGTCACAGCCTTCACCTCAGGTTTGAGAAGAGGACGATTTTACAACTTCCACACTCTAGAGCCTCTGATTGACATGGCGGACTTGCTGAAGAGTGCTAAGAAATACATCACTCTCGATGACTTGTTGGTCGCGAAAAAGGAAGCAGAAGCTGAAAAGAAACCCTCTAGTCCCAGATACAAGAATGATGGAAATAAACAGGACGATGACAAAAGTAAAAAAGAAGTGGCTAACAGCAAGCCAGATTCTGGTCGAGCGAGGCAAGATACAACCTCCAGGTTCTTCAGATCCCAGTTCTTCACTCCTTTCAACTTCAGCTTATCCGAGGTCCTCAACGTTATTGAGAATTGGGGAGAAGTGAAGTGGTCTGCGAGAAGAACAAACTCTGTATATTACATAAGCATCTATATTACAAATCAGAATGGTGTTTGAGGTTAGATAAAAGACGGTTAGAATTGAAAGTTGCATAAGATGTTAATGGTGGAGATTCATTACCAATAATGACATATGTTTGTAAATAAGTTGCAAGTAGAATGGCAAAGAAAATGAACAAAAATGTGAAAAAGTTTGTGGAATGCATGTGGCGGAGAGAGAAAATTTGTGTTATAAAAGACGACTGAGATTTAACTAAACTTAAGAATCTAAAGGATCACAACGAGGGAGGTTGGAGAAAGAAGTTTTTTAACTTGTATGCCCCAACCAACTCTAACCATCACACATCTAAAGGCTTAGATTGAATTTGATGTTGAAGGCACAGGGAATACCCTAGTCTATCTTACAAATTAAAATGGTGTTTGGGGTTACAGATAAAAGACGGTTAGGATTAAAAGTTGCAAAAGATATTAATGATTGAGATTCATTATCAACAATGACATGTTTGTAAATAAGTTGCAAGTAGAAGGCAAATGAATCTATCTTACAATTTACATAGATGTTTTACTATTCCTTGCTGAATGGGATAAACATCAAATGAGAATTGGAGATAAAGATGACTAGGATTGAAAAATTGGGAAGATGGTGAGGGTTGAAAGTCATTTTTCTAAAATGGCATGTTTGTAAATATAAAACATGAAGAAGGGCAAAGAAAATGGAAAATTTGTGAAAAAATTAGTGGAATCTACATGTGGCGGAGAGAGAAAATATTATGTTTTCAATTTTTTTCAAAATGAAAACTATTATAACTATTTATGTAGTTGTTGGATTTTGATAAACTTGGTATCATGGAAATGCAATTTTGAAGATCTTTCCAACAAAATCAATGATCAATATAAACACTTAAAATTTCAAAATATGTATTTTATTTTTAAAACATGCAAGTATTTTAAAGATTTTTTCATGCCTAAGTATAATATTTTTCAAAGAAACAGACGAACATTTTATTGAACATTCAACAAAGACTATGAATATTCAATCAATTCTAATTTTAACCGAGTAGGATTCTAAAATATTATTATTCTAAAATATGATATTTTTATCGAATTGATTGAGGGCAATATTGAGGATGGTGATGTGGGTGTCTAGTGTATGATGTTTAACAGTAAAAATAAATAAACATATGTGGAGTGTCAACAACACGAGTAATATGCTAGTTTATCTTACAAATCAGAATGATGTTTTAAGGAATTGGAGATAAAAGATGACTAGGATTGAAAGTTGAGAAATATGTTGAGGGTTGAGATTTATTTCTTATAATGACATGTTTGTGAAATTAACACAACTATAAGGGCAAAGAAACTGAAAAATGGTGAAAACGGTTAGTGGAACTAAAAGTGGAGGGGAGAGAAAAATTTGTGTTTTTTCTCAGAATTAAAATTGTCATAACTATTTATTTGGTTGTCAAAATTTGGTAAACTTGATATCGTTGAAATGCATTTTTGAATATATTTTCAATGAAACTAATGATCAATACAAACGCTAAAATTTTAAATATATATATTTTATTGCTAAATAACGTATAGCAGATTTCATGTCATTAGTATTTTTCAAATAAATTAGTCGAGTCGATCATCCCATGAAAAAAGAAAAAGAAGAAATGAGACAAACAACTTAATGCACATTTAAATAAAGATCATGAACTTCTTGTTTTGGAAATTCAAGGTTTAGGGGAGAACTCACTCTCAGCGTTTGAATTTTTTTCCAATTAAATCAAATTTTGACCAAGTCTAACCCTAAAATTTATATTATATATTTTTATTTTTGAATAAGCTTGCACTTCAAAGCTGATTGAGGACAAAATTGAGGATGTGGCGAGGGTGTTAAGTATATGATATTTAGCAAAAAAAAAAATAATTGCGTGGAGTGCCAACGACACAGGGAATACCCTAGTATATCTTACAAATTATAATGATGTTTGGGGTTGGAGATAAAATATGGTTATGATTGAAAGTTGCGGTAAATATTGGTAGTGGAGATTCATTGTCAACAATGACATGTTTGTTAATAAGTTGCAAGTAGAAGGGCAAAAGAAATGAACAAAAATGTGAAAAAGTTTGTGGAATGCATATGTGGCGGTGATAAAAAATTTGTGTTTTTTAAATGAAAATTGTCATAATTTTATACTTAGTTGTTGGATTTTAGTAAACTTGGTATGATTGAAATGCATCTTGAAGATTTTTTCAATGAAACTAATCACTAATACAAACGTTTAAAGTTTTAACACTTATCATTAATATAAACACTTAATTTTTAAATATGCATTTCAATGTAATCTAATGCACTTCACATCGTAAGTATTTTCAATATTAATATACATTCAAGTAAAGACCATGGAATCCATATTTTGGAAAATCAAAGTTTGGGAAAGGTTAATTAATGCAGTTTTTAAATGTGTTTATTTTCTAATTGTTTAAAATTTTAACCGAGTTTGACCTATTGCCACGACCCACATTCTATTATACCAACGACATGGAAAATACACTAGTTCATATAACAGATCATAATGGTGTTTAAGGTTGGAGATAAAAGACGGTCAGGATTGAAAGTTGGGGAATAAGTTAACGGTGGAGATTCATTATCAACAATGACATATTTGTAAATAAGTTGTAAGCAGAAGGGCAAATGAAGTGAAGAAAAAATGTGGAAAAGTTTGTATAATGCATGTGGCGGAGAGAGATAATTTGTGTTTTTTAAATGAAAATCGTCATAATTATCTACTTAGTTGTTGAATTTTAGTAAACTTGGTATGGTTGAAATGCATTTTTGAAGATCTTTGCAAGGAAACCAATCACTATACAAACGCTTAATGTTTTAAAACCAATCATTAATACAAATGCTTAAATTTTAAATATTTATTTCACACCATATGCATTTTTCCAAAATAATTAAATGTAATCTAATGCATTTCACGTCGTTAGTATTTTCAATATTAAGACACATTCAAGCAAAAACCATGAACTTCATATTTTTGAAAATAAAAGTTTGGGGAAGATTATTGTGGAAGTTTTAAAATGGTTATTTTTCCTAATTGTTTAAAATTTTAGCTGAGCTTGTTTTATTGTCACGACCCACCTATCGTGCCAACGGTGCGGGAAATGCATTAGTCTATATAATATATCAAAATGATGTTTAGGGTTGGAGATAAAAAGACAGTCAGGATTGAAAATTGGGGAAAGATGTTGATGGTGGAGACAATGTTTTAAAAAGCGATTTTCGAGGCAAAGCGGTCAAGCTGTTTTCGAAGCAAAGCGGTGCCTCGAAGTGAAGCGTTTTTTCATAGAAAGTGAGGAAAAAAATTACAAAAAAAAAAAAAAAATCATCAATCAAATCAAGAAATAACATGAGTTTGTTTCATGTATGTATTATCTTTTGCAGTATGCATACCTGAAATCTGAATATCTGTTGCAATTTGCAGTGAAGAAGAATTGGAGACTGAACTTTAAAGTATGAAGTTACCTTACTTGATCCTACAGCCAGCAACAACAACAACTATCAAGCAGCCAAAGTGCCAAACAAATCCTCCTCAAGTCCTCAACACCTTCCTTCAAGCTGAATGGGATTTTCTGGATGAATCAAATAAGTTGCATTAAAATATGCACCCAACACGGGTCGTCACCACCAGTGCTACTCTTCCGCGGTCTCATCGGCAAAGATTAAAATATATAAACAAAATTTGTAAGTATAAAAAAAAACAGATTTCAACAAAAAAGAAAGTCGTATGTATCCACTTGTCTGATCTAATGAACATGAATCACATGAATCACATGATATTAGCTTCAAAAAATGTTCATTAGCAGAGTTCAAAAGTAGTGATTAGTGATTAGATTACATCTTAATATCAAAAGCAGTGATTAGATCTTAATATTCAAAAGCAGAGTTCAAAAAATGTTCATAAATGTAGAACAATAGAAGAGGGATTACATAAGCAGTGATTAGTATTACATTTTTATATCAAAAGCAGTGATTATTACATCTTAATATTCAAAAGCAGAGTTCAAAAATTGTTCATAAGCAGAAACTTAATTAGATAAACCCATTCGATCTCATTCTTCTCCATTTCTGACTTTTGTGGCGGGACTCCCATACAGTTACCCTTGTTCTTTCTTGGCAAGTGTAGAACAACAGAAGTAGAAGTGTAGAGTAGAACAGAAGAAAGAAGGAGGAAACCAGATAAGGAAGGAAGAAGCTAGAAGAAGGAAGGAAGAAAAAACAGAAGGAAGGAACTCAAGGAAGGAAAGAAGGAGGACTTACATTAGTTCGATTTCGGTGTCGATCGAGTAGTCGAGAGTCGA
Organism: Berberis vulgaris; assembly: GCA_963556465.1. Lineage (NCBI taxonomy): Eukaryota > Viridiplantae > Streptophyta > Magnoliopsida > Ranunculales > Berberidaceae > Berberis > Berberis vulgaris. The sequence goes on along the minus strand of OY747131.1, from coordinate 28,445,900 downwards.
GTCTTCCTCACTGTGAAGTTGCTGCAAATCAGAGTTCCACCACGGCACCACCGTCCTCCTCCTTCTTCGCCTGAATCGCCCTCCTCCTTTGTCAGAAATCACAATCGTCCTCTCCTCCACTCCTCATCTTCATCTTTTCTTCTTCTACTTCCTCGGTTCCTCCTTCAGCTCCTCTCCTTCTCTGTCTGATTCTAAAGGAAACAAATAACACAACGAATTAGGGCTCAAATCAAAGCCGTTACATTATTCTCGAGATCATAAAAAAATCAGATTGCAAATATTTTAAATCGTACGCCTCTAAACGAGTTGACTCGTACGAGTCATCTTAATAACTCGTACGCCTCATATATACCCCTTGACTCATTCGAGCTGGGGCAATTTTTCAGCGAGTTGGGGCGACTCGCGAGTCAAAATCGCTTTTTTAAACACTAGGTGAAAATTCATTATCAACAATGACATGTTTGTTAATAAGTTGCGAGTAGAAGAGCAAACGAAATGAACAAAAATATGAAAAAGTTTGTAGAATGCATATGTGGTGGAGAGAGAAAATTTGTGTTTTTTTAAATAAAAATCGTCATAATTATCTACTTTTTGTTGAATTTTAGTAAACTTGGTATGGTTGAAATGCACTTTTGAAGATCTTTCCAATAAGACCAATCACTAATATAAATGCTTAAAGTTTTCAACCAATTATAATACAAACGCTTAAATTTTAAATATGCATTTCACACCATATGCATTTAAAAAAAAAAAAAAAACTGTAATCTAATGTACTTCACGTCGTAAGTATTTTTAATATTAAGACACATTCAAGAAAATACCATAAACTTCATATTTTGGAAAATCAAAGTTTGGGGAGGATTAATTGCGGCGGTTTTAAAATGTGTTTTTTTTTTATAAATTTTTCAATTGTTTAAAATTTTAATTGAGCTTGACCTAATGCCACGACCTACCTTTTATCGTGCCAACAGTACGGGAAATACACTAGTCTTTATTAAAATTTAGAATGGTGTATGGGGTTGGTGATAAAAGGTGGGTTAAAATTAAACATTGGGGAAGATGTTGATGTTGGAGATTTATTATCAACAATGACATGTTTGCAAATAATTGCAAGTAGATGGGTAAAAAAATGAACAAAAAGGTGAAAGGTTGGTGGAATGCATATTTGGCGGTGAGATTAAATTTTTGTTTTTTAAATACAAATCATAATAACTATTTACTTAGTTATCGGATTTTAGTAACTTGGTATGTTTGAAATGCATTATTTGAAGATTTTTCCAATGAATCCAATCATTAATTCAAACGCTTAAAGTTTTAAATATGCATTTTTTGCCGTATGCATTTTTCCAAAAAAATTATTGTAATCTAATGCACTTCACGCCGGTATTTTCAATATTAAGACACATTCAAGCAAAGACCATGAACTTCATATTTTGGAAAATCAAAGTTTTGGGAGGATTAATTGTGGCGGTTTTAAAATGTGTTTTTTCTAATTGTTTATAATTTTAACAGAGTTTGACCTATTGTCACAACCTACCTTCTATCGTGCAAACGACACGGGCAATGCCTTAGTATATATTACAAATCAAAACGATGTTCGAGGTTGGAGATAAAAAACGGTTAGGATTGAAGTTGCAAGAGATGTTGATGGTGGAGATTCGTTATCTATCTTACAAATCAGAATGGTGTTTAGGGTTGGAGATAAAAGACAGTTAGGATTGAAAGTTGAGGAAGATGTTGATGGTCGAGATTCATTATCAACAATGGCATGTGTGTAAATAGATTGCAAGTAAATGAGCAAAGAAAATGAACAAAAATGTGAAAAAGTTTGTGGAATGCATGTAGCTGAGAGAAAAATTTGTGTTTTCTATATGAAAATTGTCATAATTATTACTTAGTTGTTGGATTTTAGTAAACTTGGTATAGATGACATGCATTTTTAAAAATATTTCTTATCAAACCAATCACTAATACAAATGCTTAGAGTTTTAAAACCAATCATTTGTATAAATGCTTAAGATTTTAAATATGCGTTTCGCGCCATATTCATTTTCAAAACAAAAATTAACTATAATCGTACATCACGTTGTAAGCAGTTTCAATATTAAGACACATTCAAGCAAAGACCATGAACTCCATATTTTTGAAAATCAAAGTTAGGAGAGGATTAATTGTGGCGGTTTTAAAATGTGTGTTTTTTTTCTTATAATTATTTAAATTTTAACTAAGTTTGACTTATTGCCACGACCAACCTTCTATCGTGCCAACGACACGGAAAACACAATACTATATGTAACCAAAATGGTGTTTGAGGTTTGAGATAAAAGACGACTGAATTTACCTACACATAAATATCTAACAGATCATAAAAAAGGAGGTTGGAGAAATGAGTTTTTTTTTTTTTTTTTTTTTTTTTTTTTTTTTTTTTTTTAAAAACTTTTATGCCCAACCATCTTTAACCATCACACATCAAAAGGCTCAGACTGAATTTGAGTGCCGAATGCATGTGGAATACCCTAGTCTATATTACAAATCAGAATGGTGTTTGGGGTTGGAGATAAAAGACAGTTAGAATTAAAAGTTGTGGAAGATGTTGATGGTGAAGATTCATTATCAACAATGACATGTTTGTAAATAAGTTGCAAGTAGAAGGGCAAAGGAAAGGAACAAAAAATTGTGAAAACGTGTGTGGAATGCATGTGTGGCGGAGAGAGAAAATTTGTATTTTTTTAAACAAAAATCGTTATAACTATCTACTTAGTTATTAGATTTTAGAAAACTTGGTATGGTTGAAATGCAATTTTGAAGATATTTCCAATGAAACCAATCATTAATACAAACACTTCAAAATTTTAAATATAAATTTTCAAAAAAAATTATTATAATCTAATGCACTTCACGTCGTAAGTATTTTCAATATTAAGACACATTTAAGTAAAGACCATGAACTCCATATTTTAGAAAATCAAAGTTTGGGGATTGTGGATGCAAATTTCCGTCGGGTCACATGCTAATCACGCGGAGCAATCTGCATAAGGTAGAATCATGTGTTGATCACGTGGAGTAATCTGCATAAGGTAGAAGTTAATTCTTGACACCAGTGTGGTGCCTGCCACGGGGACTCCGATGCCAAAGTTAGAACGATATTTCAGAAAAATGTTTATATCTCTATATTTAAAGAGAGAATTGTAAGTCATGAAAGTGTTACCTCCAGAAGGCTTTGCATTTGACTATTTATATAGGCTGAAAGAATTAACTGCTGGCTGATGAGTGAGACACGTGGCTGATGAGTAAGACACGTGGCTGATGAGTAAGACGCGTGGCAGATTAGTAGGTTATCTACTTGCAAGCGGTTGCAACTTCTTTCAGGCAGTTGTAACTTCCATGATTGGTTATAACTTCCTCTTTTGAGATATCTCTTCTGCAAGCCCATGTGCTTAGCTGAGCATGGTGGTTGGCGCCGAGCACATCTCATCTGCTGAGAATATAGTGTTCTACTGATACTGAGTTTGTATTGGGCCTGGGCTCGAGCCTTCTATACTTGTAGCTTTCGTGGATAATCTTCGAGTTTCTTAGGAAAGACCCAAATCTTTGGGTTTCTTCATCCAATTGAGCTAAAGGTTATTTTTTGCTCCCACAAATGCCCTTCATCTCCTTTGTTTTTTTACTAAATAAAATAAAAATAATAATAAATTTTTTTAAACAAAAGAGATGCGCCTAAGGAGCGTGCCAAAAAATGAAGCTCCTTCTGTACTGAGACACTTTCACCGAGGAGTTTCATCAGGATTAGAAGTTTTCTTGTAATTAAACATCTTCATTGAAGAGTTCTATCTGTGTAGAAGTCTTCTTGTACTCAAACATCTTCACTGAGTGTAGAAGTCTTCTTGTACTCAAACATCTTCACTGAGGAGTCTATCAGGACTAGAAGTCTAGCTTGAGATAAATCCTTATTTTCAAAAGGGTTATCTTATTCTCTTTTTCTGAATTTACCGATCTTTTTTTTTATTCCCCACAAAAAGGAAAAAAGTTTATTTTTTCTCCTCAATATCTGTAGACGGTAAAACACAGGAGCTTGTACTTTTTTTTTTTTTCGGCTTGGCTAATTTCAAGGTGAGATTTTCTTCTTTATCTTTATTTTATTTTTTATTTATTTTATTTATTTTTATGGAAATACAAGATCTTTGTTGCTTCATATATTACATGATTTTTCTTTATTTTTCTTCATACAAAGCATCTTTCTCTGCTCATGTCGTTCACTCATTATCCCTGACTTTCGACCAACTTTGACGGTCAAGTGAGATCGATTCTCAAGATCATCAAAACACAAAAAATGTATTAATCTGAGTCATCTAACGAACACAATTTGAATCACCTAAAAATATTTTGAAATGAGCAATTTATGATCATTTTACTAAAATCACTGAAATCTGTCTTATAAAGACAACATTGTATATTGTGCTTGAATTTCGGCCAACTTTGACACTTGATTGAGACCGATTCTCAAGCTCATCAAAACACAAAACATGTAGTACTCTGAGTTATCTAATGAACTGCGAATCATGCAAATGAGAGACTTACATTCGCATGATCTTTTGCGACTTGGTCGTTGTTGGACAGTTTTGAGTGACTGTAGTAAAATGACCATAACTTGCTTATTTTCAAAACATTTTTAAGTGATTCAAATTGTAATCATTAGATAACTGAGATTACTACATTTTTAATGTTTTGATGAGCTTGAGAGTTGATTTCAAGTCAGGGACAATACCATGTTTTCTTTATCGGACAGATTTGATTGACTTTAGTAAAATTATCATAATTTGCTCATTTCAATACATTTTCAGGTAATTAAAATTGTGTTCATTAGATGACTCAGAGTACTACATTTTTTTATTTAATGAGCTTGAGCATCGGTTTCAATCGAGTGTCATTGTTGGTCGAAAGTCAAGGACAATACCCTATTTTTATGTTTTGAATGAGCGAGTGTTAGGCGGTTGTGGGAATATAGGAGAAGAGGGGAGGCCGGTGGTGTGGCCATTGTAATGGCCACCATCGTTGCCCCATCTCCTCTATATTTCACCGTCGCCCGCTCGATTGATCAACCCTTTTGGGTGAGTCGAATGGAAGTGAAATTGGAGGGATTGGGGGAGAGAGTGACGATTTAGTTAGGAGGGGAGGGAGATTACGATTGAAGAAGAGGGGGATGAAGCTTTCAATCGAAGAAGAGGAAGATGAAGCTTTCAATTGAAGAAGAAAAGAGGAAGTTGGGGGTGAGAGGGGACTTTCGATCATTTGAATTTGGGAGGGGAGAATGATTTAGGTTTTTCCTTTTATAGGTGGTGTGGAAGAGAACATTGGTTGATAGAAAGTGCATGGTGTAGGAAAGAAAAAATTAGATGGATAATATGGGCGAGAGTAAGTTGTGGTGCCAAATATTCGCTACCTAAATATAAACAAGGTTTGGATACTTGAGGAGCTAAAAAAAAAAAGGCAGCGACTACTCCACACCACCTTATATATTATCTCACACCACCATGTATTTTTTTTTCTACTAATCCACACCACCCAAAAAACTGTTTTTGAATCACTTGAAAATGTTTTGAAATGAGCAACTTATAGTCATTTTACTAAAGTCATGCAAATTAATCTCGCAATGAAAACGGGGTAGTGTCCCTGACTTTCGGCCAACTTATATGCTTGATGAAGATTTATTCTCAAGCTTATCAAACATAAAAATCGTAGTACTCTGAGTTATCTAATAATCACAATTTGAATCACTTGAAAATGTTTTGAAATGAGCAAGTTATGGTCATTTTACTAAAGTCGCCAAATTTGTCTCGCAATTAAAATGTGGTAGTGTCCCTGACTTTCGGCCAACTTATATGCTCGACCAAGGCCAGTTCTCAAGCTCATCAAACACGAAAATTGTAGTACTCTAAATTATCTAATAAACACAATCTGTATCACTTGAAAATGTTTTGAAATGAGAAAGTTATGACAATTTTACTAAAGTCACGCAAATATGTCCTAAAAGAAAGGTCTATTTTCACCCATTCGCATTGGGCAATGCGAGGATTAGTCTTTATTGGTGGTGTGAGAGAGAAGTGGTAGTGAGGAATAAAGTAGGTTGTGTGGGAGAGAAAAAGTTAATATAGTAGTGTGAGACAGTACTTTAGGTGGTGACAATAGTCGCTGCAAAAAAAAAAAAAAAAAAAAAAGGTAAGTCTGAAGACAAAGGTAAGCTACGTGGGCACCAATAGAATTCATGTGTTGATGTGGAAAGATTTAAAAATGATACATTAGTTCAACTGAGCAATTTTAGTTGCATCTGCCATAATGATGAATTCTCCAATAGATTGAGCTTTAGATTTACATTTACTACTAAACAAAAAAAAGAACAGGAAAAACAACCAACTTCTACGTAGATTAGCGAGGAGCTTAAGTTGATCATTTTAGTTTGCTTCAATGCATAAGCCATAAATTGCTCGTAAAACTTAGGGAAGTCAGTGTCAATCAAACAATTCTTCCAACGAATGAAAAGCAAGGTAAAATTATTTACTCTACTTATTAATTTCCCTACTAAAACTCAGTTTACATGTAGTGTAACAATTTTGTTTGTTTAAGGGAGTTTTGTTTGTTTGTTTGTGTGACATGTACTCAAAACAGTTTTTCCATTGCAGAGAACTTGCTACATTATGCAGAGCAAGATTTTGAATTTTTTTTCTCTATGAACTTTTTTCCCAAAGAAAACAAAAAAAATTTCAAAAAAATCAAATACACCCTGAAGACTAAAGAGTAGGGCAAGGCCGCTCCAATTAATTGACACTTCGGGTCGGTCTCAATCCAATCGGCATTTCAACCCAATGTATTTTTTTCTCCTTTCCCTTTCCATAGGGATCAACAAGCAACAACAGTTCGCCGCCGCCGGCTGTCGTTGCCCACCCCCGTTCTCTTCTTCTCTTTTCTCTCCCTCGCTCCTCCTTCCCATCTCCATTTGTCCCTCTCTGTTTTCTCTTTTTCACTCCTCCCTCCCCCAAAACGAAAACCCTAAATTTCATAAAAAAATTCGATCAAATCAAACATTCTCTTTGATCCCAATTCAACAACAGAAGAATGCATCGCCTCTACGAATCCCAACGCCAAACGTATGACTTCGATCGTATCCCACAAACAGATAACCTCCTTGTCAAGGTCGAATGCGGATTTATTGTTCTGTTTATTTTGATGTTGTCATGTGCGGATTTATTGATTTTGGGATGAAGATTTCTCACACCAGCTTTATTGCTGACTCAAATGAGCTTTTGCTTCTTGGGTACATTCCTTTTGGAATGTAGCCGATTAGCCTTTTCAGGTTTAGAGATTTTGAGCTGCGTTACTGGAGTTCTGCTAGTGAGCTAGCAACGTCAGAGTCTTTCCGGGTTAGAGTTTTTATTTGTTTTAGTAATTAAATCATGTTTTAGTTGTTGCTGCTATTTGTTTATGTTGTTATTGAATTTTCACGTCCTGAGTTTTGGGGAAACGGATAATCCTATGTGGATTTTAGGATTTTCGTTTTCTTCGAAAATCGGGGCGTGACAGTTTGGTATCAGAGCACTTGGTTAGCCTAGGCTGGGGTAGAGTCTAGGTGATCCTCGAAATGTGGATATGAGTGTGTAGGAGTGTAGAAGTCTTAAGATGAAGTGACAAAGGCGAACCTTGAAAACTTTATTTTTGTTTTATTTCTTCGTGAATCTCATGATGAAGCTTCATTGACTTGTGTGTGCGCGCGAGTAATCTTATTTATAATTTCGATATTTGCTTGACATTATTTCGTATTATAAATTCAATTATTATTTGCATTTTACGTTATGACTTGAAATACGAGGTTAGTATCTGATCAAATGATAAACTTGTATTTGACTGATATGCAAATTGTCTTGCTAAGGAGTATCCTTATATTGAATGAGTTTGATCCCTGTTGTGTTATAGAAATGTATTTATGAAAATATTGTTTGTTCCCCAAGAGAATGGTGGATACTGTGGTTGATTTATTTAAGGTTGACAAAGCGTCACCATAAAAGAGTTTTGAGGATTTATTTATTTATTTATTTATTTTTATGGTCTTTTCCACAACTCCGAAAAAAAAATGTGAAAAATGTAATTTGTATACAAACTTGCTTGTATACGTGTGATAGAATTATGGGTATGCAGACTTGCTTGCATATCGGTGCACCGTTCCATGTGAGTTCGGTTGTACGTGTAGAGTTAGGAAATGCTTGCCCTGGATCGAACATCAGGTGAGATGACATGTTCCTCGATGTGGCACCACACTTGGAACATGTACGCTCCGAGTGGTTTCGAAGGCAAGGGAGGCACACTTGGGTGAGGTGTGTTCGGCACAAGGAGGATAATGCGATTGTGGAAAAGAAGCGATATATATATATTTTTTTTGTATATGAATGATTACCTTAAAGGAAGAAACTAAATGCTCATTCAACCATTGAATGAGAACTACATGTCTTCCTAAAGGTAGAAAATGTGTTTTCCTAATATTTCAATAATAGCCTAATATGACTATGAATTGTATCATTGTTTGGAAATAAATCACATTTGTGAGGACTGATAACTTATAAATATTATCCGGTTGCTTTTAACATTTTCATGCAGGTTGGCAAGTCTACTTATATTTCTGCAGGTCAGACTTGCCATAGTCAATTTCTATAGTTAGGATGATAACACCTTTGCCTCATTAAGGAACTACCTGATGGTGTGGTTGTTTATTTTGATGTTGTCATGTGCGGATTTATTGATTTTGGGATGAAGATTTCTCACACCAGCTTTATTGCTGACCCAAGTGAGCTTTTGCTTCTTGGGTATATTCCTTTTGGAATGTAGCCGATTAGCCTTTTCAGGTTTAGAGATTTTGAGCTGCGTTACTGGAGTTTCGCTAGTGAGCTAGCAACGTCAGAGTCTTTCCGGGTTAGAGTTTTTATTTGTTTCAGTAATTAAATCATGTTTTAGTTGTTGCTGCTATTTGATTCTATTGTTATTGAATTTTCACTACCTGAGTTTTGGGGAAACGGATAATCCTATGTGGATTTTAGGATTTTCGTTTTCTTCGAAAATCGGGGCGTGACAAGGTCAATGAGTCAATTTTGATAAATCCTCTGTTTATTACAGCTCGAATGTCCACCTGAAGCATTCTAAAATGATCAATAGGATCCTAGGTTCCAAATTTTACAACCCTAAAGACAAATACCTTGGATTCTCACTACTTTTATCCAAAAAGAAAGCGAATGACTTCCAATTCCTCATAGAGAAGATAAATGCCAAATTTTCTAGCTGGAAATCTAAAGTGTTTTCCCTGGTTGGCAGAACAATTATGATCAAAGTTGTCCTTAACTTTATCCCAATTTACAACATGCAATCTTTCATCCTCCCCATTTCTGTTTTCACCAAAATTGATAACCTTGCTCGAAATTTTTGGTGGAATGGGACGGCAGACATTAAAGGCAAACCTATGTGTACCTAAGACCACATTTCACAGCCACGTCATCTAGGTGGCCTGAACATTCCTTCTAATAGGAACAAAAATCTAGCTTTAACGGCAAAGAGTGTGTGGCAAACTATTTCTTCATCCACAAATGCTCGGGTCCAACAACTCAAAGCACTGTACTTCAAATCCAAGAGATTTCTCAACTCTCAAAACCTCCTTCCATAGCCTCATTATCTTGGACAGGCAATCTCACAGCGCTAGCCAAAACAAACGCCATTTCGTTTGGCAAGTAATGTCCGGTGATAATATTGACATATGGAGGGATTGTTGGGTCAAACCAGGCTTGTTGTTGGCTGATTGCATTCCTAACATTTAGGACCCTAGTCTGCCCGCTAAGATTTTCGATTTGTGGTCTACCCTCTCCGGTCACCACCCTCACTGGGATGCTGATCTCATCAATTCCTTATTCCCTATCCCTGTAGCTAAAAACATTCAAAACATCCTGATTAGGTCCTCAGATTGTCTCGACAAACTCATCTGGTTCCTAGATAAGAATTGTTTATTCTCGGTAAAAAAAATGCAATCAAGACGTTCACTAATAAACAATGTGACTGTTCCACTTCAAACTCTCCATCTAACATCTTAAATGCCAAACTTCTCAGAGAGTTGTAGAGAATTAAAGCACTTCCCTATGCCCAATTGCTTCTATGGAAAATCAGTCAAAACAATCTTCCAACAATGACCAATCTGACGCAGCTTTATACTCCCATTGAGGACTGTTGTATTTTCTATAATAATCACATAGAAAATATTACCCATTTTTTCTTCCTTTGCCCTGTCATACACCAGCTTTGGCAGATCTCTCCTATCCTGATATATTGGCTCAATGATAATTTTGGGATACCAACCACCACTTTTTTTTTGAATTTTATGTGGGATACTACAAACACCCACAATGCAGTCAAAGAAGAAACGCTCACTCAATTCACTAGTTTCATCCAAACCGGAACAATTGTGTTATTCGCAAAACCAATTTCTGCCACCAAAAGTTCTTGTCTTCCTTTCACCAAACTTGGAAAGCTTGGAAAAACCAATGGTTTACCGCGAACGTCAATTCCCCGAGTCATCTTAGTCTTTCGGCCAGTACGGATACAAACACACTGGATTCCATTCACTATTTCTTAGAAAAATAGTTACCAATTCTCGGCCAAACCACATTCCTAATCCACCTTCTGAGTCCAGGCGATTCGAAATAAACGACCCCCATACTGAGTTAGCCACTACCATAATAGAGTTGCTTCAAGCACAAATCAAGTCAGCTAGAAATCACCCACTGAATTCCAGATCCTTACTAATGTAATCGATTTTTGTTCTCTTTTTTCGCCTTTACCTAGACCTGCACAAATAGCACACGAGAGCCAAAGACCACCGTGTAGCTGCCGATGGCACTCTGATGCTTAAGTTAGATAAGGCTTAGGAGAGGCTTAAAGTTGTAAATTGGATTTCTGTAGCGTACCTTAGTTTATCGGCCTTATCTCCCTTTTATAGTGTAAGAGTCCTTGTTCGGTTAGGCCTTCGATGGTGTAGTTTAGGGAAAGATATTTCTTGAGATCCTTTCCTGTTTGGGAGCTTTCCATGTAGTGGTTTCCCTACATAACTTGTGCTTCTAGATTAGTGGGAGAAGTTCCCCTTTCTGAATGTTGTCCATGCAAGGAAGTTTCATTTCCCGACTTATATTCTAGTATTTGTTTTCTAGTTGGAACCGATGTATTACTGGCCTACCTATCTTGGGTTCATCCCCCATATACTTTCCCTATCAGGGCTTACGAGTATTGGGCTTGACCACGTGACGCATGAGCTTATTAAGGCGCTACAAGTCGGGTCCAACATTTTGGAATCTACCAATAGTGGGCTTAATGTTGTCTGGGCCTCGTTGGATTTAACATATAATCATACATGCTTCATTCTATTGACGAGATTATCATGACACATGTACAGTACTGATTAAAGTATAGTTTGATGTATCATCAGCTACTCCCTCCGAGTTGGTGGGCCATCTCATCATTCCACCAAGTCATTTCATGAAGAAACTGTGCAGTCATGATGGTTGAGTCTGAGTTGTTTCCTCAAGCAGCGAGTTTCATTAATTGCGCGTGCGTCACTCAAAATAAAGAAATGCGGGAGTTCTGTTTTCTATATAGATCTCCTATCTGTGGAATTTGGCTACGTTATCTTTTCGATCATAGAGACTCTGCTTTCTTGTACCGCATTCGCTCAGCTTTCGTATTCGAAAGCTTGTACTATCTTTTATGGCGGCTCGGAACTAGCTTTCCGATGAACTGTTCGCTAAGAGCCACAAGTTTTTTAAGGAGAGGTTGTTCTCCGAATTGGATTTGGAAGTCCTTCGTAAAAGTGTTCGCTAAGGGCTGCAAGTTCCTGATGATCTAGTGTTCTGCACTCTAGGAGCCGATTTGATGCCATTGTCCCCCTGAGGGGTTTATCTGTCTTCACCAAGGTATGCTTCAATCAGGTGTCCGCTTTCCTGTTATCAACGAGATTTGGGAGTTCCTGGCATACCTTGGCATTGCACCCGTTCAACTGGTATCGAACGATTATAGGATTGTGAATGTCATTCTGATTAGGGCTAAGGTCGCAAGTGTCCAAGTATCTTCGAGGGCGATCCAACTGCTTACTTGCCCTCGGATAAATGAGCACGCTGTGTGGGTGCTGACATCGCCAAACTGCTTTGGTAATCTGCCTGACGAATTTAAATCCTGGTAGAAGTTCCGTTTCATGGCTCCTGCGGACTCGAAGTATTTCCAGCTTGCCGGTTGTCCGGTCGAGCGAGAATTTAGACAACTTACTAAGTTCAATTTGTTTTTTTGGTCTTGCTTGTTTTAACTGCATATAGATTGACCTTTGCGCTTTTTGTAGAGAAATTCCCAACTTCACCACTTTTTGTTGAGGATAAAGCAACTTTAGATATGTTTCGCGACATGCCTCATCTGCAGATAGAGGATGTCATTTTGTCTTCTGATGTCAAGCGTAGAGGACCGTGGGCTCATTGGCATGAGGCTCCCTCGAACCGATCCCTCGCGGACACTACCCCTACCAGGTAGGACTCAAGCGTTTCCAGACGAACCTTCTGAGCCTCTGATCTTGTGCACCAGAATTCCGATCCAGTATCAGATTAAGCTTCAAGTTGCTTCCTCAATGACTCAATCTCCCAGCGTCTCTCCCACTGGCTCTGGGGCACAGTTTTCAAGCCAGTCATTCCACCTACTAATATGCTACCTCGAAGCATAACAAATGTCAACCTCTTGATGTCAAGCTTGGTTGTTCATCCTTACTACATCTTAAACAAATAGACTGATCTGAGCATCCAGATGGAGATCCTTTGGGACCGAAATTACCCCAGTATCGACATTGACTCTGTGCACTGCATCAGAGCCCTCATCCACAACATTCCATTTGCCCACAACAATTGGCTCTCTTTCATGCACCGATTCAACATCAGTTGACGGGTAAGAGGGAAAAAGTTATTCCTAGCTTGGACCTGTCGCCAATCCAATGTGGGGACGGGAACGAGGTAGAGAATATGTCACGCCTCGATTTTTCGAAGAAAACGAAAATTGTTATTTCCACGAAGGATTATCTGTTTCTCTAAAACTCGGGACGTGAAATTCAATACAATAGAAACAATTAGTAGCAACAACTAAAACATAGTTTAGAAAATTGAAACAAACTAAAAAAATCTAACTAAGAAACTCTGACGTTGCTAGCATCATTAAAGGAACTCTAGTAACGCTGCTAAAAAAACCTCTAAACCTGAAAGACTAATTGGCTACATTGCATGAGGAATATACCCAAGAAGCAAAAGCTCACTTGGATCAACAATAAAGCTAGTGTGAGTAATCTTAAACCCAGAAATCAACATATCAGCAAGTGATAACATAAAAATTAATCACGAACATGAACAACCACACAAACAGGTAGTTCCTCAATGAGGCAAAGGTGTCATGCAAGAAAATCACAGTTCAAATAATTTAGTTCCTCAACGAAGCAATCATAATAAATAAATATGTATTTACTTGTACTTACTCTGTAGATGTTGACTATGACAAGTCTGACCTGCAGAAATATTAGTGAACTTGTCATCCTGCATGAAAAGTGTTATAAACAATATAAATGTAATTTATTAATTAAAACAGTTATCTTCGTACATTATTTGACTTAAGCATATTATTCATTTTTATTGAATTTGTTCATTTTTAACGGATTGATCACTTAGACGATACCACATTCGCACCACCTCCGTGCCGAACAAACATGCCTGTATGCCTCTCTCATATAAAAAATGACTTCTCCGTCATCCATGCCCAAGTGGGGGACACATCACATACAGGCATGCATCACCGGATACCTCTAACTATATGAGTAACAAAAAACCACTCTTGGGCTATCAATGCGCATAAAGTCACATCACATTTTTTACGGATAAATATCAAAGCCTATCTTAGGCATAAAAATCCACCTCATTTCCGCAAGACTAACCCGAAGGTTATTTTAGTTTCTCTATAAGAAATACGCGACCCATATCCGCAAGACAACCCGAAGGTTATTTAGTTTCTCTATAAGAGATGGGAAATCACAAACAAAAAAAGATGTGTGGTAGTTCTAAGTGATACAATTCCAGACAATAAAAATTTAATAAATCATAGTTTGTCAATATCGTTTATTGTAATATCTCAATTTTCTGCCACAATGACATTTTGTCATTCATATATAAATTACATCAGTATCCACTCACATTTATTTGGGAAACATATCATTTGACATCTTGTCGATAATAAATAATTTCATCATAGTATTCTCCCATTATTTTGGGGCAACCATCATTTTCCTATAAAAAATTTCTTTAACAAAACGGGGATAAAAGCCATGCAAAAAATATATATATATATACTTCTTACCAAGGCAACTTGCATAACAATCAAAATTCAAGTCACAATACAAATACCAATCCACATACTCAAATTCATCTCAATAAATCGTCAAATTTAATCTCAATGTACACATTTACATTACCATCATCCAAAATTTCAAATCTTATAACATCAACCCCAATAGTAACTCATAATTTATTTTTCAGAATTTATAAACCCATTCCAAAAACATAACCCATCATCTTTTAATACCAAAATTGATCATCCTAATCAAACCATAATTTATTATCTAAAAATCCTAAATTTATAAGCCCAAACAAATCGTAACTCACCCTCTTTAATACCCAAATTTGATAAGCTTATATAAATCATTAAATCTAAGTCCAGCCCACATATATATTCAACTAAACAACTTTGGCCCTAACTATTTAGTTCGGCCCGTAATAATACTCAATTCATGAATTTCTGAACTCAATTCCAATTCAATTTAGGACTCAATTCAAAAGAATAACCAATTCTTGAATTTCTGGATTCAATTCAAATCAGTACCTAATTCTTTACTTTCTGAACCTATAAGCCCAATTCCATCAGCAACCCATATCCTTTATTTTCAAAACTTATAAGCCCAGCCCAGTCAACAACCCATATTCATTATAAGTCAAATCCACCATCCATATCCATTCCGTAAATCCAGTCCATATCCTACATCTTATAAGCCCAATTCCATCAATATATTAAAAGCCCAATTTAACCAAGATAATTTCATTTCAATCTTTAAATCAATTAACAATAAAAATAATTTCACTCCAATTCTATTCCATCCTTTAATCATTCATCAATTAATCATCATTTCACAAAATACAACCCTTAACAATTTATCAAACTTACTCCACATGTCAAGTCTAACTCATTATTATGTCTAATAAAACAAATAGCATGTACAACGCTACTAATCAAAACACATTACATAAATCACTCTAAAACACTAACTATTTATACTATTGTGTTTTCCTTTATTTAAATTAATCTAAACCCAGACTTGAACTATTCCACAAACTCTATATTTTCCATAAACTACACTCATTTCATAGATTATTTTAAAATAAATATAATGAAAATGAAGAAAAACTCGCCTATTTGATCACGTAAGGAATATCACAAAAGCCGCATTGATCTAAAATCTCGCAAAGTCGAAAATCACAACAAATATGTGAATACCCAATCAATTTCTCAAGCAAAAACACGTGCACATCACCCACACAAGCACATGTCACATCCTCTTCTCTTTCTTTATTTCTCTCTTCTTATTTTCTCTTTTCTCTTTTCTTCATCTATTTTTCCTTCCCTTATTTTCTTTCTTCTCTTCATTTTCTCTTCTTCAATTTCTCATTCCCTTCCTTTATTTTGTCTTCTTCTTCATCATCTTTATTTATCTCTTTTTCCTTTTCTTTTCTCTCCCCTTTCTCTTATCTTTTTTTCTTTACTCCAAACACTGTACGACCAAAAAGAATACTTAAACCCAAAGACATCCCACTTAGGGTTTTAAGTATATAGTTATATTTGCACCCCTTCTAGCCACCACTCAAAATTAAGTCCATAGATAAGTATAAACCCATCACATTTAGGGTTTAAGTAAATATTTATATTTGCACCCATTTTTTTTTTATATATTTAAACTAATCATATATAACTAATAAAATATTACATGAAATAATAAAAATGCACTATTTAGCCACCAATATTTGGCTATCACTAGAATACTAATTTTGTAAACCATGCATTATTATTGTGCAAATAAAGTTTTGGTTGACATCAATAAAAGATGCATTTTATCGAACTTTAAACATTGAGATAAATATATTTAGGTAGTTCTAGGAAATGAGGTCATTACATTTTATTTTTGTACAAATAATATTTATTAAGGTCATTGAAAAAGCACGGGTGTTACAGGATAGAACGAGCGACGTGGAGAAGACCATTCACAATGCGGTCAATGACCAGACGATTCTTCAACATGTTCATGATCCAGAAAAGAGCAGAACTCAAAGTCCTTTATTGAAAAGGGATGACACGACGAAGCTTCCACGCTCGCATGCAACACCATTTTGTTTTGAATTTCTGCCTGCTTTGTACTCAGTTTGGTTACATCCTCCACGCCCACCATTTGCAGATACTCCTTCTCCAAGTTAGGAAGGGAAATAATGGCCTTGGCCCGAGCATCACGCCCCTCGGAAAATGCAGTCTCCGCCCTAGCAGATGAATCAAGCACTTGCCCGACAACATCATGTCACTCATACAAAGCCAAACGCTTGTGGATAGGTCTAGACAAAGCACATGGCCTCTTCAGACGCACAAACGAAGGAAGCGACTCATCTATTTCTGCCCTCCATGAACGGCTTGGAACCTTAATCTTGGGAAGTTTCCTCTTCCTAGAAGCAGACACACCTTCGGGTTTTGGCTTCGAAACCCTAAAAAGAATGAATTGAACCTTGTCCGTTGTGACTTGTAGCTTGCCCGCGAGACTATGGCTGAAGTGCAAGTTGAACTGCAGGTTCTGCACTTTGAGAGGGTCAATAAGAAGTTCGAATGGATTGTCCGATGTCAGCAATTGGAGGTTGACATTGATTTTAATGCCAAGAGTGTGCGGACCGCTGAAAAGTAGCTCCTTTTGGCATAGAGTGAGCTAAGTAATGTTAATGATAAGCTAGGTGCCAAGCAGTCCAAGACTGACATGTTGGCGGGCAAACTGGAGCGGCTGGAACAGAAGCTTGCTGAATAAAGGATGTGCGAGGAGAAGCTTCTTAAGGCCTAGGGCATGTTAGAGTTCAACAGAGTTGTGCATGGAAGGTTGGAGTTGTTGCATCTGATGAAGGAGAAGCATCCCGACTGGGATCTCTATTATTATAAAGACATTGCATACGCAGAGTTTGGAGTGGCTTCCGACCCGTCAGAAGAAGAAGGCGACCCTGATGAGGGTGATCGAGAGGCAACGTGTCTCCTACTTTTTCACCTGCTAAGTCTGGTTATGTTGTATCTGATTATCTTCCTGAAGAGGATTGAACCTTGTATTTTCTTTTTGGCTCGCAAATTAATAGTACTCTATACATGTTTGTTTTTCCTTTGCTTTTCTACTTGCTTTTACCTATTTTGTCTTATTTCGAAATCAATTGTCAGACGAGAGGCTCTGCTAGGCCAGGAAGCTTTATGATTGATCTACTGGTGAGAGTTCTGACCGCTTGTGTTGCAATAGTTTGTACAAATTTGGTCAGAATCCTTTTAGATATTGAGGAGTGTAATTCACCCTTTGTCTAGCGGCATGCCTGTATGTTGAACCACCAGTTGCTATTATAAGCAAATTAATCAGATTGTGGTCCCAGCATATGCACCGTTGTAGATGATCGGACAATAGTCGTCTGAGTCGAGCTTCCAGAGCTTTGACCGGACATTTGACTCTTCTTTACTTGCTATTCATGGAATAGGCTTAGTTGGACCAGATGTTGTTATCGCCAGTTATAAATAACTAAACCAGGGTCAGGTTTGGTGACCATAGTGGTCCCAGGCGAGTCATCTTGATCAGGCGCCCAGGGCACTGACTAGACTGCCATTTTCCAACCAATTTTGATCCGCTCTTGGCGGACTAGGAATTGAAGTGAGTTAGAAGTTATCATCGTCAGTTGTTCTAACTAAACTTTGGCAGAGTTCAACAATCATTGTTTGTAGTTGGCCAATGATCCCTGGCAAGCCATCGTGGTCAGGCGTTGTCGCACTGACTAAGCTCCAACTTTGTAGGTTGTCGAAATCCACGCGTCGCGAACTAGGCTTCTAGCAGACCAGAAGCCATCGTCATCAACGAACACTGACTAAGCTTTGGTCGGGGTTCGGCGATTATCATCTGCGTACGAGTGGTGATTCCTAATAAACCATTTTAATTAGATTTCGAGAACGCTGACTAGACCAGTCCCTCGCAAACCATCTTAATGTATTGGACATAATAACCATCTTAATCATACGTCGAAAGCGCTGACTAGGCTACTAGTTATTGCATTTTTGCTAAAATTAGTCCAATACATTGACATAATAACTGGTTTGTCACGATCACATATTTTCGAGACAATAAGAGGTTATCATATCTAACATTGCTCGAATAAAAATAGGACAATAATTGACATTAGTATAATTTTATTAATTTGGTAGATGTTTTGAAAGCCTTATCAGCTCTCTTTTTTTATTTTCAAACCCATATTAATTACTGATGATACATAAAAACGGTCACACCCCTGAGTCGTACACGTGTCATGATGATCTCGAGGAACTACAGACCCCACAATCAGCCCAGTGTTGATCCGGCCCAAGCGGTTCTAAGCCCGCTCAATTTCAGTTGACCAGGTGAACCCGAACTCTCACAGCATGCTAGTCCCACATGTCTCACAACTATCCTCAATACCCGTAAGCCCTCCTTAGGCAAGTATCTCGAGGATCAGCTTCGGACGGGCCACTACAGCTGCTCTCTACTTCCAACTAGGAAGCAAACATCACAGTATCTTCAACATAGGGAAACTCCCTTCTACGGATTGTTCTTGATTGGGAACAATCTCCCGCGTATCTAGGAGCACAAAGCTAACATGGAACTTCCCTCCTATAGCACGACTCCTAATTAGAGAGGGATCTCCACGAGATCTCCTCCCTAAACTACGCTTACGATGGCCTGGTTAAACCCAGACTCCTTGCACTATAAATAAGACATGAGGTTGGTAAGCTAAGGTAAGCTACAAATTTCTTGTTACAGCATTACAACTTCCTCAGATCCTTGTCTGACCTTAGCATCAGAGTGCCATCGACCACTACAACAGTGGTCCGTGGCTCACCTGTGCTATTTGTGCGGGTCAACAGGTCAGCAGGAATCGGGTCAAAGCAGAGAGCAAAAAATGACTGCATCAGTTTGGCGCCGTCCGTGGGGACAACATAGTTCGTAACTTTACACTAAGCGTCATCTCCTTTCAAAACACATAGAGATGGTGACTACCAGGTCACGCAACAACGGAAAACCAGGGGATACATCAAACGTTTCGGTTATCCCTATACCGCCTTTTTCAGTTGCTCCTATCTTGCACGCACAGATGACTCACGCTCCCTCGCTGACGGCAGCAGCGGCCGATCCCAAAATTGATACGCTAATGTCCCAAATACAGCGGATCGCCAAAGCGGTGGAGGCTCTCACGCGATAGAATCCACCACCCGCTAATGGAGACCAGAAGCAGCACGGACCTCCGCCTCTAGAAGGTGATAGGGAGCAAGCGCAGGAAAGCCAAACACCCCTCCAGTTCTTATTAGACTAAAGGGGCGGCGCGACCAACACTGAATTCAATGCAAGGACAGAGAGGCTCAGGCCTGGGAACCCCCTCCGTAGAAGGGCGCATGACCCGAACGTACTATACTGCCTCTCCATCCCACCATTTGTAGATTGGATCATGAACGAGGCCTTATCGAGAAAGTTCACTTCTCCGAAGCTTGACTCCTACGACGGAATCACCGATCCTTTCAACCACCTGCGCCATTACCAGCATGTAATGACCCTTAAAGAAGGATCTGAATCTGTCGTGTGCAGGACCTTTCCCACTAGTCAGAAAAGCTCATCACTGACGTGGTTCCACAATCTTCCGCCAAAGTCTGTCGACTCCTTCAAAACGCTGGCAAAAGAATTCCTGACATGTTTCATCGAAAGCCAACGTTTTTGAAAAGGCCCACACTACATACTCTCCCTGAAATAGAGGTTCAACGAGACACTCTGAGAGTATGTCACGCGCTTCAACAACGAGCTCACCCTCATCGACGAGTGCAGCGATGATACAGCCGTGATGATCTTCACTGTGGGCCTCAAAGAGGGAAATCTCTACGAAGACTTCACCCTGGAGCCCCTTCTGGACATGGCGGAGCTCCTCAAGAGCGTCCAGAGACACATCACCCTGGAAGAGTTGAGGACCATAAAGAGACGTGAGGATGAGGAACGAAGTAAGAAGAAGCGCGGTGACAACAGGCTGGACCCTGGTCGGTTCAGGACAGAGAAATCGTTCAACTACGTTAGATCCTAAGCGGCGACACCCCTAAATGCTAACCTGTCTGACGTACTAAAGTCAATGAAAAGCTGGGAGGAGCTGAAGTGGCCCCCAAAAACAAGCGAAAACCTTGCCAAGCGCGACAACAGCAAGTACTACGCGTCCCACATGGAAAGCGGCCACAATACCAATGACTGCCAGAGTTTGAGATGCGAAGTTGAGTACTGGATCCGCAAAGGCAAACCGAAAGAGCTCCTGCAGTCTGAAAAGCCAACAGAACAGACAAAGGATAGAGGGGGAGTCAATTAAAAAAATAGAGAAGGAGACTCGAAGGATAATATATGTCTTTCATGGAGTCGGACCGAAGGCTAGTTATACAGGTCCCGCAAGCGGATACTACTGGATATGCGGATACAGTCCGCGGATAAGGAAATACACATCTGCCACTCAAAGGTCTAGAGCTCTATTCCCACCCTGACTTTTACGAACAAGGACCTCGAAGGAGTCTGATAATCACATAATTATAACATTATTACCTCTTATTATATTTTTGTTAATCCTTATTTTTATCTTATTTTAGATTAATTATTAAATTTTTGTGTTTTTGTAGAATGTGGAGCTGTAATGAAGAAATCAAAGAAAAATGCAATGAACAATCCCAGATGGTGACTTCAGAGAAAGTGGAGGTGAAAATAACCTGAGCCCTTTACTTAAACCCAAAATCAAACCCTTAAACCCAAAACCAAACCCATAGACCCAAACCCAATCAAACCCAAGGCATATTCTCTCAATTATCCAAGATTTTGATTTGATTTAAGCCTTAAATCACTCATTGAACCCTCCCCTTAACTTGTCCATATTCATTTTCTTAATTCTCTATAAATACAAGAGAAATGAATGAGAAAAGGAAGGAGGAGAAGGGAATCAAGCCTCAATAGCCAAAAACAAATCCTCTTTCCTTCACAAAGTGATTCTCATCACCATCCCAACCAAGCAAATCTCGGTTTTCTCTCCTTCACCCCACTGAAACCGAGGCGTGACAACCCTATTTCACTTCACCTCGCCACCGTCCAACAACCACAGCCGCCACCACCATCAAACACCACCTCCTCACCCTGTTTCGCACGCCCACAGCCGCCACCATCTCCTTGTTCCTCTCCTCATCCCCTGTTCTCACCGTCACAAGCCATGCAACACAACCAACGCTGCCACCACTTTGTTCCACCTCATGACAGAGCCAGACAGAGCCATCACCGCCATCTCTCGACAGAGCCATCACCGCCATATCTCGGCCCTCCTTCCAGTCTCCCTCTCTCACGACTACCGTCGCAAGCGGCGCATCAGCTCGCACACCACCACTGCTACAGGAGCAGAAATAGGGAGCACCGCCCCTGCTTCTCTCCCTTTTTTTCCGTTCTCTTTCGCGTCTCTCTCTGTTCTTCCATCCCTCTCTCTCTTTTGCAAGAGTAGCCGGGGCCGTTTGGAGGGAGAAAGAGCTTGCGAGGAGCAAAGACACAGCTCGCTGGAGACGAAGGTGCAGAGCGATTTTTTTTTTGCGGGAACCAACTGTTTTTCAAAACAGTTAGCTGTTTGCAACCTGTTGATCTGTTGAGTACCACCGCACCCCTGTTGATCTGTTGAGTACCACCACACCGAGGCGGCGACAAACCAAAAGGGTTGTATAATTTATTTTACTGACTTAAATGCTTAATTGTTAATTACAATTTTAATTCAGAAATTTGATAAATTGCTTTAACCTTTCATGTTCGATTAAAACTTGATATGTTTGGTACTTAGATTCACATTTTATCAATATTCAAAGCATGTGCTAACAAATATTGAGCTTGAACTTTGATTAAGTGTGCCCTAAAAAGACACTTAATGCTTGGTAATAGTTTATTTGCTTGAGATAAATTATTCATGTTTGACAGAAACTTGATATAATTGGAATTGGATTTTAATGATCACATCTTCGGTGTAAGCAAGGGATCCTCATCCCTAAAGCTTCTCGTTTATAATTTCAGTAATTTAGATTTAAATATATTTGCTAACTCATCGGTGAGTCCAAACCCCACAAAATCCATCTCATCCATCTTTTCCTTTTATTTTATTTTTCTTATTTTGAATTTAGTTTTAGTTTAGTTTTAAAAACACTGTAACCCCATTTTTCTCCAAATTAGTTTAATTAAGTTATTAAATTCAATTTAATCCACCTTCCTCGTGGGATCGACCCGTACTTGTCGTTGTCTACCAGTTAGACACCATGCACTTGCGGTTATTACAAGTGGGTCAAATTAGTCTGTTTATTTAGACCGGTTAAGCCCGCAACAGAGTCCGAGCGCCACATAATGACATCTTAGTCATCTCGGTCTCCATAGCAAGGTGGGAGGTAAAAACAGCTCTGGTTGACACAGGAAGTTCACTTAACATTCTGTTCTACAACGCGTTCCGCAATATGAATCTCAAGGAGGACAACCTGACATCTTCGGAACACCCGTTGTTCGGATTCAATGGGGAAAAATGTTTTCCCATCGAAAAGATAGGGTTAGCTACGGTAGCAGGAGAGCCGAAGCTCAAGAAGGTCCTATTTCTAGACTTCATGGTGGTAGACGCACCATCATCCTGCAATCTCATCCTGAGAAGACCATGGCTCCACCAGATGGAAGCAGATGTCTCCACCCTTCACCAGTGTGTTAAGTATACTGTTAACCACTCTTAAGGAACAATAAGTGGAGACCAACTTACAACACGAGGCTACCACTAAGTCGCACTGAAACAGATAGAGTACCCTCAGATTCAGCTACATCATGCAGAACAGCCTGACCCAATGCAAAGTGAAAAGACGGTAGATACACCATTTTCGAACGGTACAGGAGCAATCAGCTCTTCTGCCCAGCGAGTCGTAAAGGCAATAGCAAACGGAAACACATCCCCTAGACATTTCGTCGGTGCGGAGATTCGCCCCTCTGCAAGGTTTATTCTTCAGTGACCTATGTAACACCTCGACAGTCCACTAAATGATCCGTGAGAGCAACTCGAATTCACTTCAAGGCCAAGATTAATTTCTCTCTATCAACAATTAGTTTGCTTTAAGTTGTTTGTTTCCTCTTCCATAGTCAATATTGAGTTTTAGTTCTTAAAAGGCTTATGTGATTTGCAATCATTTAAGAAATAAAAGAAGAATTACAAAAAAAAAAAAAAAAAACTCTATTGATTATTGGAAAGATGTAACAACGAACACCTTGAGGCAGATACAAAAGACTACATACTACGAACGCCCTGAGGCGGATACAAAATATTGAGTACTATAAGCATCTGAATACAATGCGAATTGAAGTAAAAGACTCACTTAGACAATTCTGCTACGTACAACGTCTAACGAAACCTGCAAACCCTCTGATGCGAGTAATCTACAAGTGACAGCAAAGACAAGTGAACGGGATACACTCGACCCATACCACTTCTCCGCGATATGAGAAGGAATTACGAGACCTCAGCAGATCAAACTACATGCTCACCCATAGCAGGTGGTCACATAACAACAACTATCTTTGTGCCCGACCTTTGCAAATGTCAGAACATTCGGAGACTCCAAAGACGGAGATCCACCTTCAGCCTTTGGAAAACCCAAAACATTTTCTTCATCCTTTAGAAAACCCAAAACACTCTCTTCAAGCAAGAACATTACAGGAGAGTTCTGCAAAAGATATTGCTTACAACGATTGGAAAACACCATTATATAGACATGATGGTTCATCAAGCGGACACTCCAGCATTAATTGTCAAGCATTGAATACGGTAAGGGAAATGAGGAGACGACGGTTCCCAAGGAAATTACACAGACCACGTCATTCAAATTAATGGTGTTGCATGCAACCCCATCAATTGAAGGGGAGTAATCGATACTCAACCGTCACACAGCCAATGTCGTACACGTGTCACCACACGATTTATGCCATACACACAACGCACCGTGCCCTAGCCCTTCCTTTGCGGGCCCACGGGCTCAGCCTATTAATTAAACATCGCTCTGTCGTATGCTTGGCATGAGCACTAAGAGATCCTAGTCAATCCTGACATACGGATTGTACTTAAAGATCACTTGCTGATTTGAGTTAACTTCATCCACACCATGCACAACTAGGTTCGCGCGCCCCTTAGCTGGCGGAACCTCTTTTCAAACCAGGCAAGCTTAGTCAGCCAAAACTTATAACAACAGCTTCTGGTTCAACCCGACACCTAGTCCGCTTAGTGCGGCATCGACAGTTTAGGAAGTGGGAGTCTAATTAGCACTATCACGCCTGGTAACGACGACTCACCAGGGATCATTGCCCCCTTTGCATCCAATGATCGCCGAACCTAATCAGGTAAGCCTAGCTGGTGATGACTAGTAATGAAAGCTTTTGATCAAAACCTGGACTTGTAGCCTCCACTGCAAGGGTGTAGATAGTCTGGAAGATGGGAGCCTAGTCAGTCTCGAATTGATTCCGATGGCTCGCCACGGGACCAATGCTTTTCAGCGTGGCCGCCAAATCACCAAACATATACTTGTAGCCCGCACTGCGAGGGTGTAGATAGTCTAGAAGGTGGGAACGTAGTCAGCCACAACCTGATTCTGACGGTTTGCCACAGGACCACATCTTTTCAGCGTGGCCGCCGAACCCTCCCAAATTTGTAGCCGGATGTGCACAGGTGAGGATAATTTGGAAGGTGGGAGCCTAATCAGTCCCAAACTGATACCGATGGTTTGCCACGGGATTACAGTTTTTCAGCTTGGTCACCATACCCCTCTTGATTTCGTAGCCCCCACCGCGCGGGGAGGGTGTAGATGGTTTGAAATGTGGGAGCCTAGTCTGCCCTGAACTGATTTTGATGGCTTGCCACGGGACCATTGCTCTTCAGCTTGGTTGCCAAACTTTTACTCCCTGAATCCGTAGTCCACTTTGCTTGGTCATAAATGATTCGGAAGGTGGGATCCTAGTCAGTCATTAACTGATTTCGATAGCTTGCCACGAGACCATTGCTTTTCAGCCTTGTCGCCAAACATGAATCTAGCTGAATCAATGTCTTCACACTCGAACAGACTGACATTCTAATATTAGCGAAGGCCATCTACGCCAGTACAAAGATCGTACGGCCAGTACCTAGATAAAATCTATTTAGGATGCCAGCCCGAGCTTACTGCTCCTGATTTAGCACAAACACTTTGACACATACACTCGACCATCGCAACTCGCCCATAGCAGCAATTGCAGCCGACTGGTCAGACAAACAGGGTTAGCCTTAAGCAGCTTACCTCAGGAACAAGACACAGCTCGGGCAATTCAACCCCCAGCTAAATTGTTCGCAGCATGCCCACTATCAAACATGACTGCGCAACAACTACCCCAAGTCGTTCAAAATACAAAGCGGTCATGCTCTCTATTGTAGACAGACCAGTCAACGTCCTATTGATTTGACCAGACTATGCCAAAGCAAGATGACAAGGCTAAAGGAAAAACATACAATAGAGACAACAAACACAAAACTGATAAAATTGTTTTCATTAATGGTCAAAAGGAAAAGGATTAAATCACACCAAGGTTACTCATTATCGAGAGAAGGTACAGAAACAGAAGAGCTAAGCCTAGTAGAAGTCGGAGCATAGATAGCGTCCACACGCGCCGCGGTTTGGGCATCAGGGCCCAAATTGTCTTCCTCATCCGACGATGCAGAGGTAACAGACAAATCTACATATGAAACCTTCTTATAACAGCCAAGATCCCACTCCGGATGTTCCTCCTTCATCAGCGCCAACAGCACCAGGCGGCCCATGTACAACCCAGCGGAACTCTTTTTTTTTTTTTGAAAGGCAAGCGTGGGGGTTTATATGGGCTCCCAGACCACTGAAAAAAGATAGGAACGGATTGCTTACATTTGTGTATATTTCCTACCTCTAGCATCATCAAATATAATTTTCTTAATATCTTCCGCAAATGAACTTGGAATGATCTCAATAAACCCAGCGGAACTTACACTTGCCTTGCTCCTGAAGAAGTTCTTCCTCGCGCACCTTTGCGTCAACAAGTTCACGTTCCAGTAGCTCCAACTTGCCAGTCAGTGTGTCGACCTGAGACTGCTCTTCATAGCACTAAGCTCATGTCACCCCAATTTGAGCTGGTCCCCAGCCTTTCTCGCCTCGCGAGCATAGAACTTCACATCGGATTCCAACCGTTGCTTCTCAGTAGCCCAGTCGGCTTCCTTCAAAGTGCTATCTTCAGCAAAAGACTATAGCTCAGCACACGCCTTAGTTGCAGCATCCTCTGCAACCTCGACTTCTCGACGGATCCGGCTCAACTTCTGCCTGAGTCTGTCCCTTTCAGACACCTCCTCTGTCAGATTATGCTTGAGGTCCTCCAGACGAGCCCTCTGAGCCTCAACGACCACGATTGCCTGATCCATCCGCTTCTCCTTGGACTGCTTCTTAAGCCGCTAAATTTCACGGAGCGCATCAGAATACAACAGCTGCATGTGCGAGAAGACACGCTCCAAGGTATATACTCTCTCATGAGCTGCCTCGAGTTTTGTTCCAGCAACAGCCACGTGGCTCATATGAGACATGCCCAACATGAGATACTTCAAACCCTTGTCCATACGCTCTTCCAGCGTATCCTCCTCGAGTTTTGGAGCATGATCCATCAACCAGTTGTGACGCCTGCTTATATGCTTCCTCGAAGAATACTCTACATCCACCTCTTGGTGCCAGACCTATGAACTCATCTTCACCAAGTCCGGTGTAAACAAGCATATCCGCACACCCGGATGAAGCTTTGTCGAATCAGGGATTACGCCAGCGCCACCCTTCCCGGTTGCCACTGTCCTCAGACTCTCCTCCATGGCCTTCCCTTTGTCACTAACAGCCGGCCTCTTGGTACAAGGCGACTCAATGGAATTCGGAGGGAGAGGAGAAAGCGAATTATCCAAAGGACCCTCTAAAACTTCTAGCCGTGACCTAGAATGATATGGTGAGCAATTCGGACTACAGAAGACATGACTAGTACCGGGGCCACTTTCAGACAAAGCAGCAATGGAATGATCAAATTCTACAACCTCAGGCAAATCTTCACAGGAGCCTCCTACAGGAATGGTCCCACTCGAATCAGCACCAGCAGAAGCAACCATTGCAACTCACACCAGACAGTCATTCAAAGCTTCAACCTGCGCGTCACTAAGGTTCGACCTGTCTGCGACTCCTGCCAACCGCAGATAATCTTTTTTGAAACCGGTAACATCAGTCTCCGCCTCAACAAGCCCAACAGACTCGCGCTCCTCTCTCACCGGAGTGGGTCGTGCCGAATACAACCACACTCTAACATGAGACGTCTTCCTCACAAAGGAAGCAAGTGTCTCAGAGAATTCCTCTGTATCGAACAGATCAAAAATTTTGGCCCCAGCAGCCTTCATCTTTCTGGAAGGGGACCCATCTTCCAACTTAATACACGACTCTCAATACAGAGTGGGGGCGATGTGCCAGTTGTCCCACAGCCCACTACGGATGAAATTAGAAACTCTTATGACGTTGATCGCCTTCCTTTTCGGCAAGACACGGAACATCTCCATGGTATTATGCTCCTCTAAGGTAAGAGGAGTAGTGGGAAACCTTATTGTAGAAAAACGCGAGCAATGGTTAATCAACCCACTATCAAGCATATCAAAGTCACAAGAAAAATGTTGAACTTATGAAGCGGCCAGAACTGTCGCTCAAGCGGACGACCCTTGCATCGAAAATACTTCGAATCTACAGGAGCCAAGAAACAATACTTTTGCCAGAACTTGAAATCATCAGGTAGTTTACCGAAGTAATTTGGTGACTTCATCTTACAAATAGCATTACTCTTCAGTCGATGAGAGATCAACAACCGGATCACCCGTGGAGTCACCCTAACACCGTCCTCCTTAGCACTAAGCAGAATCATGAGGATGATTCCATATCCATTGGGCCCCAACTGAGCCGGAGGAATCCCTAAGAGATCCAAGAATTCCCAAATAACGTTCAAAATCGGAAAGCGCACTCCAGTTTGAAGCATCCCATGATGTAAACAGATGAAATCGGCAGGATGTGACACTGGCGTTTGGTCGCCGATTAGGACATACAATGGCAGGTCCTCAGGGACTCCAAACTTTGTACGAATTTCGGCAAGATTAGACTCGGACAACAACCTGTCTTTGAAAAACTCCAGGCCCTCGGCCAAAACAACATCATCGAGAAGGTTTTCTTGAGCAATAAAAAAGACGAACAATCCTTTCAAAACAATATCTTCGAAAGCAAATAAAGTAAAAGAATCAGACTCTGCACGGTAATTGACCTAAATAGAGGTTGGGTTCCCGCCGCTTTTTCGCCGAACCAATGCACATTCAATTAATGTCGCGCGTGGCTCAAGCAACGATTCATAATCAATCATCATGAGCGGCGCATCCCTTCAAGAGATGACTTAGCGAACCGATGTAACAACCCACTAACTCGAGGGCAGTAGCTGATGATACATAAAAACGGTCACTCCTCTTAGCCGTACACGTGTCATGATGATCTCGAGGAACTATAGGCCTTAACATCAGCTCAATGCTGATCCGGCCCAAGCGGTTCTAAACCAGCTCAATTTTAGTCCACCAGGCGAACTCGAACTCTAACAGCACTCTAGGCTCACACGTTTCACAACTATCCTCAATACACGTAAGCCCTCCTTAGGCAAGTATCTCGAAAATCAACTTCGGACAGGCAACTACAGCTGCTTTCTGCTTCCACCTAGGAAGCAAACACCAAAGTATCTTCCACACAAGTAAACTCCCTTCTACAGATTGCTCTTGGATTGGGAACTATCTTTCGCATATCTAGGAGCACAGAGCTAACATGGAACTTCCCTCCTACGACACGACTCCTAATTAGATATGGATCTCCACAAAGATCTCATCCCTAAACTATGCCTACGATGACCTGGTTAAACCAAGAATCCTTGCACTATAAATAAGACATGAGGTTGATAAGCTAAGGTACGTTACAAATTCCCTGTTACAGCATTACACATTCCTCAGATCCCTGTTTTCTTACTTTAGCATCGGAGTGTCATCGATCACCACAACGGTGGTCTGTGGCTCGCGTGTGCTATTTGTGCAGGTCATCAGGTTAGCAGGAACCAGGTCAAATCATGGAACAAAAAATGAATGCATCAGTTTTGCGTCGTTCATGGGGATGACATAGTTTGTAATTTTACATTAAGCGTCGTCTCCTTTCAAAACACAGAGAGATGGTGACCACCAGGTCATGCAACAACATAGAACCAAGGAACACGTCGAATGTTCCGGCTGTCCCTATACCGCCTCCGTCAGCAGCTCCTATCTTGCACGCGCAGCTGACTCATGCTCTTGCGTCGACGGTAGCAGCGGCAGGAACCAGGTCAAAGTAGGGAGCGAAAAATGACTGCATAAATTACTTTTATTTGATTTTTATTATTATTTTCAACTTTTAAATTGTTGTAATCCCTTATTTAAATTAGTTTTAAAAGACTCCGGAATTTGTCTGCAATCTCAATCCTTGTGAATTCAGCTCTATATACTAATGAGACAATTGTGCTCTCGCAGTACCTAAAATTAGGTTTAATTAACCTATTTATATAGCCTGGTTAAATCTACATCAGTGGTGTTGTTGTTAATGGTGATGATAATGACAGTGGTTATGATCATAGAATGATGCTAGTGGTGCGGCAATAGTGTTGGCTACTTGTCGAGCGCATTTGGTACAACCAATTTAAAACCATTCCTACTAGATTTTGTGAAAAGATAAACTGGTCAGGAACTATTAAACATTCAAACAAAATATAATAGAACCTCGATAATTTAATATCCGATTTGGGGATAGCGTGCTAAATGAAAAATTTACTAAATTTATAAGATAATACATTATAAAAATTAATATGGATCCCACGTAATATATAAATAATAATTTTTTGATACATAATGTTTATGATTCGACTATCAAACATTTCTAAAGTATGACTTAATAATTGTTTGTTTCTTTTTGTAATTGATGTCACTTTAGAATTCATCTCTAACTTTTCTTAACATGGTAAGAAGTTCAAGTGTAGTTTTTTTTTTAATTTCTGCAACAAAAAATTATTCATTGTCATCACCACTTTGAGTGCTACCTGGATTATCTTTATTGTACTCACAAAATATTTTAGCATTTCATCCAACGTTGTTGATTTTCTAGTCATTCTTGGATGTATGATGTGTTGTTACAATGGCTTTTGTTCATTTAAATAGAGTTTTTGTTTGATTGAATGTTTATAAAATGAAATAATGTATTATATTGGACAATGCATAATCTATTATTGGAAAAATATGTAAATTCATGAATTTTTCTTGGTTAAACAAATATATAAAATTGTTAGTTCGTTGATGTAGTTGATTTCTACTATCCTTCTTCGTCTTTACCTGAACCTGCACAGGGAACTCACGAGAATCAAAGATCACCATGTGGCAGCCGATGGCACTCTGATGCTTAAGTTAGATAAGGCTTAGAAGAGGCTTAAAGCTGTAAATTAGGTTTTTGTAGCGTACATTCGTTCAATGACCTTATTTCCCTTTTATAGTGTGAGAGTCCTTATTCAACTCGGCATTTGGTGGTGTAGTTTAGGGAAAGAGATCTTGCTGGAGATCCTTTCCTTAATGGGAGTTGTCCATGTAGAGAAGTTTCCCTACACGACTTGTGCTCGTAGATCTATGTAGAGGTTTCTCTTTTTTAGTGTTGTCCATTAAAGAAAGTTTCTTTGCCCGACTTATACTCTAGTATTTGTTTCCTAGTCAGAACCAATGTATTGTTGGCTTGCCTGTCTTGGGTTGATCCCCAGATACTTGCCTTATAAGGGCTTTTCTTGCCTTAACAGGGTTTACGAGTATTGGGCTTAACCGCGTGACGTGTGGGATTAGTGGCGTGTTGCAATTTCGGTCTGACCTTCTGGAACTTGCCAATCGTGGGCTTAGTGATGTCTGGGCCTTGCTGGATTGAGCGTGCAATCAAGTCAGCTATGTTTTGTTTGACGAGATTATCATGATACGTGTACGGTATTGATTAGAGGACGGTTTGATGTATAATCAGCTCATCGGTCCACCAAGTCATTTCATGAAGCAACTGTGCAGCCATGATGGTTGAGTCTGAGTCATTTCCTCAAGCCGCGAGCTTTATTAATTGGATATGCGTCTGCTCGAAAGAAAAAAAGGCGGGAGTTGATCTGTTTTCTATATAGATCTCCTATTTGCGGGGTTTGGCTTATTTACTCTTTCGACCTTAGAGACTCTGTTTTGTCGTACTACTTTTCGTGCTTTTGACTTTACTCTTCCTTCATAATCGAAAGCTTGTATGATCTATCATGGCAAGCCTGAATCAGCTTTTCGATGAACTATTCGCTAAGGACCGCAAGTTCTTTGAGGAGAGGTTGTTTTCTGAGTCGAGCCTGAAAGTCCTCCATAAAACATACGGGGTCCCCGAAGATCTGGTGTTTTTCACTCTAGGCGTCGATTTGACGTCGTTGTTCCCTCCAAAAGGGTTTATCTGTCTTCACCGAGGTATGCTTCAATCAGGTGTCCGCTTTCCTGCTATCAAAGAAATTTTAGAGTTCCTGGCATACCTCGGCATTGCACCCGCTCAACTGGTGTCGAACGGGTATAAGACTGTTATCAGCATTTTGATTAGGGCGAAGGACGTCAGTGTCTGAGTATCTTCGAGGGTGATTCAACTGCTTACTTCCCCTCGGCTAAACGAGCACGTTGTGTGCATGCTGACATCGCCAGACTGTTTTGGCAATCTGCCTGATGATTTTAAGTTCTGGCAGAAATTATGTTTCATGGCCTTCGCCGATTCAGAGTATTTCAAGCTTGTTGGTCCTCTAGTCGAGCGGGAATTCAGGCAACTGAGTAAGTTCAATTATGTTTCCAATCTTCCCTGTGTTAAATGCATATCAGATTGACCTTTGTGCTTTTCGTAGGCAAATTCCCAACTTCATCTCTTTCTGCTAAGGATAAAGCGGCTCTGAACGCATTTTGCAACATGCATCGTCTGCAAATAGAGGATATCGTTGTCTTCTAATAGCGCAAAGGATTGTGGGGTCATTGGCATGAGGCTCCCACTCATGTTAGGGTTTCGAAGCCAAAGCCCGAAGGCATATCTTCCCCGAAGAAAAGAAAATTCCCAAAAATTAAGATCCTGAGCCCTTCAAGGAGGGCAAAACTAAGTGAGGTGATTCCTTCTCCTATTCGTCTTAAGAGGCCCCGTGATGTGTCTAGGCCCACTCGTGGGCGTTTAGCTTCATTTGAAGGGCGTGAAACTATCAGACAAGTTCTTGACTCGTCCATAGGGGTGGAGAATGTTGTGTCCGAGGGGCATGATGCTCAAGTAAAGGCTCTGATTTCCCTTCCTGACTTGGAGAGGGAGTATCTGCAAAGGTTGGGTTTGAAGATGTAACAAAGCTGAGTACAGAGTAGGCAGAGGTTTTGAACAAAGCGTTACTGCAGGCGGGCGTGGAAGCTTCGTTTGGTGTGGGACTGGGTCATCCCTTTTCATTAAAAGACTTTGCTTGCTGCCCTACTAGGCATGTTGAAGAGTATTTTGACCGTCGTCCTTATGGAGAAAGGTACCCTCTGCGTCGCCCATACTGTCATCTGTCTCGTTCTCGTGCTCATATTGAGGTGACGATGAGTCTGAAGAATAACTCGCTTTCTTTTTCCCCGTCAACTGATTCTGAGTCGGCTCGTGAAAGAGAGCCGATCGTTGCGAGTAAGGGGAAGGTTGTAGATGAGGTCCTTGATACAGTGAAGGGTGGTGCTGGAGTGATTTCGATCCCGAAGGACCTCCATTCGGATGCGCGAATCAGTATATTTACTCTGGACGTGGTAAAGATGAGCAACCAAGCTTGGCATCAAGAGGTTGACATTTCTTATGCTTCCAGGAAGCATATTAGCAGGTGGAATAACTGGTTGGAGAACAACGCTCTGAAGCCAGAAGGAGATAAGTTGGGAGAACGTATGGATAAAGAGCAAAATCATCTCGTGTTGGGGATGTCATACCTGAATCAAGTGGTTGCAGCTGGGACTGAAGTTAAGGGCGCTCATGAGAGAGTGTACACCATAGAGCGAGTCTTTGCAAACTTGCAGAAGTCATACTCAGATGCTCTTTATGAGATTGAATCATTGAGTAAGCAACTTGAAGCCTTGAAGCTCACATAGATGCGGGAGCGGAGTCCTGGCGCACAAGATCGGAGACTCAGAGTGTTCGCTTGGAAACGCTTGAGTTCGACCTGGCGGGGGCAGTGTCCGCGAGGGATCAATCGAGAATGAACTGAACGTTGCCCATCGTGACTTACAATTTGCACAGGAAATTGTGGTCGGAGATCAGGCGAAAATACAGGCTCTAAACACCGAGAAGGCCAAGAACGAGTCTGAATGGGTTGTCCGGTGTCAGCAGTTGGAGCCTGATGTTGATTTTAACGCCCAAAGCTTGCGGACTACGAAAGAGTAGCTCCTTCTAGCACAAAATGGGTTAACGATAAGTTGGGCGTTGAGCAGTCCAAGACTGACATGCTGTCAGGCAAGCTGGAGTGAAAGCTTGCTGAATCAAGGATGCGCGAGGATAATATTCTTAAGTCCCAAGGCATGTTTGAGTTCAAGAGAATTTTGCTTGAAATGCTAGAGCTATTGCAGCTTATGAAGGAGGAACATCCTCATTGGGACTCTCCGATTATGAAGAGGTAGCATATGCGGAGTTTGGAGTGGCTTCTTATCCGTCCGATGAGGAAGGTGACCCTAATGAAGGCGATCGAAAGGCAGAACATACAAATGTGTCTCTTGCTAAATCCAACTCTGTTGTATCTGACTCTCCTCCTGATGAGGAGTGAACCTTGTATTTTTTTGGCTTGCAAATGACTAGCATTTTGTACTTGTGCATTCTTCATTTCTTTTCCCTGCTGGCTTTTATCTGCTTTGTCTTATCGCGACATTAATTGTCAGACGAAAGCCTATGCTAGGTCAGGAGGTCGTATGATTGGTCTGCCAGTGGGCGTTCTGACTGGTTGTGCTGCGATAGTTCGTGCAATCCTAGTCAGACTCTTTTTAGAAATCGGGGAGTGTAATTCACCCTTTGTTTGGCGATCTGGCTGTATATCAAACTAGCAGTTGTTGTTGCTATTGTAAGCGAACTAGTTAGACTGTGGTCCTAGCACGTGCCCCATCGTGGATGGTCAAACAATAGTTCTCGCAAGTTCTCCAAATCGAGCTTTCAGAGCTTTGACTGGACTTTTGATTCGTCTTTACCTGCTATTGGCGGAATAGGCTTAGTTAGATCGACCAGAGGTTGTTATCGCCAGTTATAACTGACTAAACCGAGGTCGGGTTCGGTGACCATCATTTGTGATTGAACAGTGGTCCCTGCGAGGCTTAATCAAGTGTCGAGGGCACTGACTATACTCCCACTTTCCAACCCATCTTAGTCCGCTTTTGGCGGACTAGAAATTGGAATGAGCTAGAAGTTATCATCGTCAGTCGTTCTGACTAAACTTTGGCAGGGTTTGGCGATCATTGTCTGTAGTTGGCCAACGATCCCTGGCAAGCCAACGCGGTCAAATGTCATAGCGCTGACTAAGCTCCCACGTTCTAAACCTTCGAAATCCGCGTGCAGCAAACTAGGCTTAGAACAGACCCGAAGTCATCGTCTTCAGCGGCCACTGACTAAGCTTTGGTCGGGTTTGGTGATCATCGTTTGCGTAAGAGTGGTGATCTCTAGCAAGCCATCTTAATCAGGCGTCGAGAGCGCTGACTAGACTCCCACTTTCTAAGCCGTCAGAATTTGTTATTAGCAGACTAGGCTTCGAGCAGACCAAAAGTTATCATCATCGATCGTCTTCGACTAAGCTTTGGTCAGGTCTGGTCACTATTGCCCATGTTTGGACAATGATCCCTGGCAAGCTGTCTCAATCAGGCATCAAAGCACTGACTAAGCAACCACTCTCTAAATCGTTGGCACCCATTTAACGGACTTGGTGTTAGAACAGACCGAAAGCTATTATCATAGGTCAAAATCGACTAAGCTTTGGTTAAGTTCGGCTACCATTATCTATAGTTGGACAATGGTCCCTGGAAAGCCATCGTGGTAAGGTATTACGAACGTTGACTAAGCTCCCACTTTCTAACCGATGGTCGTCCGCTTTTGGCGGGCTAGGCGTTAGAGCTGACAAGAAGCTATTGTAAATCAGTCGGGTTTGACTAAGCTTTGGTCAGAATAAGATTTCGGGCGTGCAAGTCTGACTTAGGTGTCCTGACTTACTTAATTCGCCTAACGGTTTGATTCAGAAACCAGATCGATTGATCGGAGTAATAATAGGTTGACCAACTTTAATGAACAACAACAGAATAATAGTAGGGCGGACGCCTTGGATTTTCTGTAGGTGCCCTCCTTATTCCATGGGCGCTTAAGGCCTTCGCTGTGTGTGTCTTTGCATGTGAGAAAGAGAAAAAAATATTTATAGATCAGTGTGCCATGTGTACGGCGCAGATTGCGAGACGGTTCAATATCAGTTACTCCCCAAGTTAATGGGGCTCCGTGCAGGGTCATTAATTCGATGAATGTGGACTCGTGCAGTTGCAATTGGAATCGCCGTTTCCCTATTTCCCATACGGCATTTAAAGCTGACGTAATTGTTGGCTGACGTTGCTTTGTAAACTGTCTCGCCTATATATAAGCTAGTCGTTCTCCATCTCAAGCATTTCAATGAGCGTTGTAGAGTATGTTGATCAAATGTATCTTACCAAAAAATTGCTTTGTGTTTCCCAAAGGCTGAAGGAAGATCTCTATTACTGGAGTCTTCGAATGTTCTGACATTTGCAGCGATGAGTCTTAATAAGACCTGCTATTATGCAGTGCCACTTGATATGGGTGAACATCCAATTGATTCCATGAGATCTTGTAATATTTTCTTACATTGCAAAGAAAAGTTATTGACATTCCCCCAGAGGTCAGGTCTGTCTTCCATCTTCTGGTGCCCCATGGCTTCTCGCACCATCTAGTTTGGGAAATTATCCCCGCAGTCAAGGATTGTGAATTCGTTTTTGAGTTAATTTTGGTTTCCTGGTTTTAAGAAATATATCGGTGTGTAAAGAAAAATTGAAAATTTTTTGAGGATAAATGAAATATATAATGAATTTCTAGGGTATATTAAATATGTGAAAAAATTAATATGCAAGTAAATAATTGTATTAAACACTTTAAATGAAACCAAAATACCTATAATTAGAAAATCAGGGGTAGTTTAAAAAAATCAATATATAAGTAGAAGAAGTGATAATTAGGAAATTAGAGGGTGGTTTCAAAAATCAATAAATAATTAGAATAAAAAAACTCGAAATTGACGAAAAATTCCGAAATTTTTCGAAAAAATCCTTGAAAAAATGTAAACTTCAGTAGTTGGCTTTTGTATTTTTCGTAAATTTACAAAAAAAACATCAAAATACCTCGAAATTTTTTGAAAAACCCCTAAAAATGCACAAAAATTTCGCCTTTTTTCTTTTCGTAATTTTCAAAAAAAAAAATATTCGGTGAAATTTCGTATAATTTCGCGAAATCTCAATCCTTGCCGCAACTAGTTTTGGGGCGGCCATTCCCACCATATCTACTGGGCTTCACTCGTGACACAACAGTCGGAAGGTAGGTTGGCGTAGCAGAGCTTTGATGAATGTGACCTTCTTTCCAGGGACGTTAACTTCGCAGCACCCCTTTCTTGAGGGTCATCCTTTTCTGCCTTCTTCTGCTCTAGTTCCAAATTCGCTTCGCATGGTAGATTGATGGGGCAAAGGTGTTTGTATTTCATTTTGAGGCTCATGCTGCCATTTTCAGATCATCCTTGGACCTCGCGAGGTGATTCGACGGAGCAAAGAGTCGAGCGAGTGCTTGCAACCTTCTTCAAGTAATTTACTTTCACCACCTTCTTTTCTGGCAGATTGGCAGAGTGAAGTTTTGACGTGCATGTTAGTAGATGCTTATTCGCACCAGACTTAGATACTTGTAGTGTGTAAACTTCTGTACTAGTTGGTCGGCAAGCTTTGTAATAACTTTCATTACAATCAATAAAATCTGTTTTATTTTTGGAATGTGTTTCGTGCGAACAATTCTTCTAAATTGAAAAATAAAAAACAAAAACGAAATCAAAACAACAAAATAATTTAACGTCGAGCGGGGACTAAGCTAACTCGACCCTGAAGAAGGCACGTATGGTCCTGGCTCGGATTGCATAGTCCCTCTAGAGAAGTGTCTTGCTTTGCCAAAGCTAGCGAAGTTAATGAAGAGTGGACTTCGTGCTGGCAGGCGGTTTCTTGCTGATTATCAGCTCTTGTCTTAAGCGCATGTTTGTTGAAGTGTTGTTACTTAGCTTTATAATGGTCTGGATTGAATCTCCAGCTCTTAATTTTGGCTCTCCGCATAGTTGTGCTTCGGTTGTTGGAGCTTTCTCTCTGTCTTTGTAGATTGATTCTCCGCTTTTGTCTAGGCCCGGTGCCTGACATGTCTGATTCGTGAGCCCGAGCTGCAAGGTCTTCCCAGAATGATGTTGTAGGTGGATGGAGCGTCGACCACCATAAATTCTTTGACAAGGCACATCCAAAATTGTGGCTTTCCACCACCACCTTTAGATTGATATTCCCGATGAAGAAACATATCTCTCCACTGAATTCGACCATGGGGTGAGTGGCGAGGGTTAAGTCTTTCTCCTGGAATTGCATGTACCAAAATGCGCTGAGAAACAGTACATTAAGTGAGCTTCCTGTATCCACCAAGGCCCTTTTCACCTCTCACTTCGCAATGAGGATGGAGATGACCAAGGTGTCATTGTGAGGAGAATGTACACCATGGAGATCCCTATCCATAAACGTCGATGGTGGGATCGAGCTCTGAACTCGTGCATGCTACACTTGTCGGTCCTCACACTGGGGTGGGGTCTGCATCTCGGTCAGAGTCCTCTTTCGGGACTTGTTGGATTGCTCTCCCTTGGGACTGACCCCATGAAGGACATAAATGATGCCAGGAGCTTTCTTTTCAATTTCCTTGACAACGTCCTCCCTTTCCTTTGCCATGTCCTACCTTCTGTCCGAGTTCAAGAACTCCTTGAGTTTGCCTTTCCTGATTCAGTACTCGACTTATCCTTTAAGGTTTCTGCAATCCTCAGTATCGTGTCCGTCTTCCTTACGAAAGGCGCAATATTTGTTGTTGTCGCGTTGAGTGAGGTCTCCTCGCTGCTTTGGGGGGCACTTCAATTCTTCATAGAATCGAGGATGTCAGACAGACTACTGTTAAGAGGGGTGACAGATTTGGACCCGACATAATTGGAGGCCTTGTCCTGCCTTGTACGGCAGTAGTTGATCTTACTATCATTGCGCTTCCTTTTTTCCCATCATCGTCCTCTTTCTTCTTCCACTCTTTCTTGTCTCTGGGGACATAGGGTTTTTTTCTCGAATTCCACCTCTTTCTTGGCAGTCAGCATCTCGTCTAGAGTAATATATCTCTGGACATTTTTCAGTTGGGGGGTCCATAGTAAGGAAGTCGTAGAACTTTCCTCGCCTTAGACCCGAGGTGAAGGCTGTGACGCCGGTGTCATCATTACAGCCATCGATGAGAGTCAACTCATCATTGAAGTGCGTGACATATTCCTTCAACGTCTCGTTCTGCTTCTGTTTTAGGGTCAATAGATAGTGCGGGACCTCCCTTATTCATTGGCTGCCCACAAAGCGCGTGACGAACGTCGTCGCCAATGTTTGGAATGAGTCAATGGACATCGGAGGGAGGCTATGGAACCATATCAACACTGACTTCTTCAAGTTAGTAGGGAATGATTGGCACATTATCGCAGCAGACCCTTCCTTGAGTGCCATTACATGCTGGAAGTGGGGCAAGTGATCAGACGGGTCTCCCATCCCATCGTAAAACTCCAACTTTGGCAGAA
Source organism: Berberis vulgaris (assembly GCA_963556465.1). Lineage (NCBI taxonomy): Eukaryota > Viridiplantae > Streptophyta > Magnoliopsida > Ranunculales > Berberidaceae > Berberis > Berberis vulgaris. Next base: position 28,406,419 of record OY747131.1, on the reverse strand, counting down.
TGTACTTCTTCGGTAGCAGTTTGTCCATGATATGATCCATGAAAGGAGGAACAGTACGATAGGATTTGTGGCCCCTTGCAGGATGAGGTTGTGCGAGACGTGTATGTCGGCTCTAGACGCTGGGTCCCTGTTAGTCGCTCCCCCGTCTTTAGTCCACTGGGAAGCTACAGGGGCAGCATGACTCTCCTGAACTTTTATCTGGAATATTCTGGGGACTGGGCTTTTCGCTGCTCACGGTCTCCTCCTACGGATGGATGATTTTGCTTTCCTTTTTCGCCTTTATCTGAACCTGCACAGGGAACCCACGTGAGCCAAAGACCACCATGTGGCGGCCGACGACACTCTGATACTTAAGTTAAATAAGGCTTAGGAGAGGCTTAAATCTGTAAATCGGGTTTTTATAGGGTACCTTTGTTCATCAACCTTAACTCCTTTCTGTGGGAGAGGTTTTCCTTTTTGAGTATTGTCCATGCAAGGAAGTTTCTTTGCCCGATTTATACTCCAGTATTTGTTTCCTAGTCGGAACCAAGGTATTGCTGGCCTACCTGTCTTGGGTCGATCCCCTAGATACTTGCTTTATCAGGGCTTACGAGTATTGGGCTTGATCGCGTGATGTGTGGGCTTAGTGGCGCATTGCAATTTGGGTCTGACCTTCTGAATCCTGCCAATCATAGGCTTAGTGTTGTCTGGGCGTTGTTGGATTGAGTGTGCAATCAGGCTTGCTATGTTCTGTTTGACAAGATTATCATGACACGCGTACGGTGCTATCAGAGGACGGTTTGATGTATCATTATTTGTAAAACGAGAAACTGAATACAGTATACAGTATTTAAGAAAATAAAAAATCCTTGGTACCAAGGCTGTTAATTTATAGATGTTTGACTATATGTAACTTCTGGTATCCACATCCAACCTAATAATGCAAGACCCCTGTCCCATCACATCGCAAACAAAACTTGCTCTGTTTCATTCTAGGCTGCGATTACACTGCACTACCAATTCCTTTCTCTCACACCATTCTACTCTCCCACACCACCTACTTTCTTTCTCACACCACCATACTTTATCACACCACCTATATAAACCAAAACCCAACATTTTCACCCTCCCCATTCAAATTGACAAAATTTTCCTCCCTCTCCCACATTCAAATCCCTTCCAAATCTCTCCCCACACTCAAATCTCTTGCAGATCTCATTCCTCTCCCTAGAAAATATCTCAAAATCGAAACTCTTAAACTGTCAAAGTCTCCAAAACCTAAAAGCTCAAAAACACATTGTTTGGTTCAAAAATTGGATGCAAAACGAGCCTCTCTTGTTTGGATTCTAAGTGAAGTATCCATTGTTTACTTTTGTGCATTTATGTATTTGTTTCCATGTTTAAAGTGGAATTGTTTATGTTTTTTCTGCATTAATGTTGAGATATATAATGTTGGTATTTTTCTAGGGCTCCAAATTGGTATTTTTCTTATTAGAATGTAGAGAAATGAGATATATAATGTTGTTTACATCCAAATTGGTTATAGTATTGCTTAAAAATTAATAGAATATTGTACAAAAATATTGTCTTGAAGTATTTGTTTCCTTTTATTTGAAGGTTTATCATGTCTTTTGTTGGTGGGGATAATGGAGGTGATAGAGGTAGAAGACGACCCATGACAGTGTCTGCTCGAAAACAGAGAGCAGAAAAGTGCAAATAAGTGGTAGAAGAACGAAAAAAAATTAAGAAATGAACAAAACAGGGACAAAGAAGTAAAAAGGAATATGAGAGAGGAGCAAATGGGGATTCAAATGGATCATCAAGAAGCATACAGACGAGTAGTTGTATCTTAAAGTCAAACCCAATCACAAGGGCAAAGAGGTTCGAGTGGTGCGGGTGTTGGACATGAAGATGAGGAGTTAGAGGAGGAAGCAGGGGATGAGGATGAAGCAAGGGATGAAGAAGAAGTAGGAAGCATAGGATGAGGAGGAAGAAGGAAGCACGGGATGAGGATGAAGCAGGGGAAGAAGAGGAAGGAGGGGAGAAGGGTAACGAAAAAGAAGATGCTAGACGATATTCTTATCCCGGTGGTCCTGTGGATTGTTCCACATTAGTCAATTACCATGGCCAGATTTGTCGTGCCATTTAGGGTGGTGAGCTAGTAAGTCAATATTTTTAGTTGGTTAAATTATATAAGCGTGTTATTTATGTATATTTGGACATTGAATTACTTAATGTATGTGTTTCTTGTATTTGGGAACGAAGCACATTGCAGTGTCGGCATCAATATAGGAATTTAATGGATTGGGATTTGAAAAAAGAGTCGAAGGATGTAAAGAAAATGCTATACAATAGTGGTCTGTATCCCTTGATTAAATATCATAGGGTACGTCTTGATAATGTGACAATTTTTGCTTTCACGGAGCGTTGGCAACCTGTAGACAAGCCACAAACGCAGATTCTCTTGAAAGGAAACAACAAGTGTGTAGGGGTTACTTGTTGTTTCTTCTAGGTATGACTCTATTTGATGATAAAAGTGGAACAAGGGTTCATATTGAATATTTGAAGATGTTGATGGAGGTGGATGATGTTAACAAGTATGCATGGGGCGTAGTAGGTTTGGCATTCTTGTTTCTTCAATTGGGCGGTGCTAGCAGAGAGTGAACGAGGCAAATTGTTGGATATTTGCCTATTTTGGAGGTATGATTCGAAAAAAAAAATTAATTACCCTCATAATATATAAGAATTTCATAATATTTGTTTTTTTTTTTTTCGTTTATAGACGTGGATATATGATCACTTTAGACTATGGGGTAATGCAAAACTGTCGTGGGATGCTAGACTCTCCACCATAGCTAAGTGGGAACCCCCACAAATTATAGGGGTTTTGGACGAACAAATCACCACTCTTAGGGAGCTTCTCGATGACATGTCTCCTAAAGAGGTAAAAATGCATCTTTAAGTTAAATACCATTTTTGTATATGTCATATATTAATAAGCCCAATTATCATAATCCGCAGGTACTTTCGGACCCTTACGTGGAGTCCAAGAGAAACACTCCCCTTCATGGCATCACATGGTTCACATGATGTCTGTTATGCCTCAAAATAGAAGAACCCTATCACCCCGATAGAGTTATGAGACAAATGGGAAAGGTACAAGTCATCCCAGTCCAATCAATCCAAGCCAAAAGGAAGAATAAAGTTCGATCCGACAAACACTATTTCTTCCACTATGAGGTGTTGGCTTCGTTCGCTCGAAGGTGGCAGTATAGTGTCGTGCCAACTAACCAACAAGGTGCCAACGTGAAGCTTCCATGGGATAATGCGGTGGATTACTTGAACTGGTTTCACCGCATTAGCCATCCCTTCGTACAACCACCAAACAAGAGGAGAAGTTATCCTTTAAGAAGACATTTGTTTATTTCAAATAAGAGGGTAAGTACAAACATTTTACTTTTATGTATTTTCAAATATTTACATGGTTTGCACTAACATCTAATGTTTCCCTGCATGAAAATTGCCATTGCTCATGCTCGTGACTTGATCAACGCCTCCATTGAAGAAGGGGTGAACGTCAACAAATTAATTTTGCTCCGCCGGCAAAATAGAATACGAGATTTGCTAGATGAAATGTCTACGCCCGTTACCTTCGAACAAGAAGAATAAGAGTCTGATGTACGCACTAGTGGTGAAATTGGTGGCGGAGGAAGTGAGCGTCGAGGTATGAACAAAGATTTTATGTTCTTTTGTTTTGTTCATAGTGTCTTCATGGTGGTGGAGGAATTTTGTAAACATGGTTTTATATTTGTATTCAAAGCTTGTTACTTATGTATTTGAGTTCAAGAGTAGGGTGAACTTTAACTTTCTTGTAGTGCTACTCCCAAAAAAAATTTGAACAAACTATTTTTATTTTGTTCAATCCAAATATAGTCACCCAATGTGTTCAAGAGTGTTCATGTCCACAAACACATGTAAACAAAAAAGTTTAAAAAAAATCATGCGACAATGCGCAAAATCATTTGAAAACTAAGTTTAAGAACAAAATTTCAAACACACTTAAAATTTTGGCAAATATAGAAAAATATGCAGGTTTTTTTTTCCTGGTCGCAGCACCAACGGAAAGTATCCCAGATACTCCGCATTGCCCATGGCGGGGAGAAATTTTTTTTCTTGTTCGCAATGGCCAATGCGAAATATCTGGGATACCTCGCATTGCCTGCTGCGAACAAAATTTTTTTTGGAAATTTTTTTACTGTTCACGTTGTGCATTGCGTAGGATCCTGAATAACTTGCATTGGGGGCTGCGAACAATGATTTTGTTTGGAATCTAAAATTTTGTTAGAGGTTGTGCTTATGTAGATTGTGTGAAATTGTGTTCTTCAATTTTCTTTTTTGTCTAAAAGCATCTTCCTTCTTGTGGTTGTGCATTATCAACTAGATGCAAGATCATATCATTTTTCTTCTTTGTCTAAAAGCCTCTTCCTTCTTGTGGGAGTTACGGCTGAACCCACTAAAAGTGCCTAATGAATTTCACCTGTGTAATTAGGAGATTACCTGCTCCTCAGAACTCAGCCTATGGGCATACAATGGGTGGCATTGCTTTTAGATGACTCACATAAAAAAACAAAAAAAAAATTTCATGTTCGCAGTCATGAATGAGATGTATCCCACGTTCTCCACATTGCCCATTGCGAGGTATCCCACATAAGCCGCATTGCCCATTGCAAAGTATCCCTCATTAGCCGCATTGCCCATTGCGAAGTATCTAGGATAAGCCGCATATGGCACAGCGAACAAGAAAAATTTTGATAATTTTTTTTCCTTTCTGCCGTGGCCAATGCGGGAATAGTGGGATAACCCGCATTTGACACTGCGGACAGACCTTAAACCTGCCAATTATTCTGATATTGAAATATTTTGAAGTTTTTCAAATTAATTCTTTTTTAAACTTGGTTTTCCGAGGTTTTTTTACCTAAAACCTAGATTGTCAAAGCAATTCATTGTCTTTACCTAATTTTCTAAGATAACAACATGTCTCACCAGTCTGTCATGGTTGAAATGGTTATGTTTTGCCCTTCAAGTTTTACAACTCCAAGTTGAAAGAGGCCTAGAAACTAGTACCATCAATATGTGTTGCTATCAAGTAGATAAGAAGATAATAGGAAGCAAACAATATTTGAACAAGTCCACATCAACTCTTTTATTTTATTTTATTTTATATATTTTTTTTATTTCGCAGAGTCGCATAAAACTAATACTTATTCTGATCTCGCATCATACATAAACAAAATCCCAAACTAATATGAGTTAAATTCCGTATAATATATTAACAAATTCTCGAAACATACAAGTCTTCCGTTAACAAAAAAAAAAGTGACTTTTCTAACAAAACAATGCTTCAACTTCCATTTACATTTGTCATTTACATTTTTTCATCACAACAATGGTTAGCAAAATACAATATGTGTATTAGTCTATGGTCACCACCTCGTTCGACTTCTTCGCGTTCTTCTTAATTTTCTCATTAAACTTGTTCAGCATCGTCGCACCAATACCGAACTAGACCTCGAAACTACTCTTCAACAAGCGAGCCAAAGGAAACATTTGACCCGCCCAGGCTGGTATTGTAGGAGGCAATGGTGGGTTCGGTTGCATATGAAGGACGACATAGTGACTGCTTTGAGCCAAGTGTGCCATGAAACAAACGCGTCCTAAGTCAAAATGTGGTGCCGGGTAAACATAGGGAAAACATGTCGTGCTTTGGTTCCCATAACAAACAAAGACGCAATGGTAACGGGTCGCTGCCAGCTCTAACACGTCGGGTTCCATAAACCAACTTTCCCTATCTATCCGCATTTGGTTTTCTGGAATTACTAAAGCGTCCTTCACAATCTTTACCCCTTCCTTGTGCCCTATTGCAAGCCGCAACTCTGCATGACACTCAAGCTCCATCAATAGTTCTTTCTGCACTTGTTTCCAACCGCTTTCGTCCTCATACTGAAGGAATTTGGCTATGCATTGAAAGCCACGATTTTCGTCTTCTGGGACGTTGACAACGTCGTAAACATAATCCCGTATCCAAGACGAAATTTGTCGTATCAATCTACTGTCAGTGTTCTAAAAATCACTAGGCAGTGGGCGGGCGGCCAGCAGGTGCCTAGCGCCTAGGGGCCTAGGCGAGCGCCTAGGCGGTTTTAGATTTTGTATTATAATTTTCATAATTTACAAAAATTTAGCATAATACATTAATATTTTATCAATTACTTCCAATTTAATGCCAGAATAGTAATACATATGAAAAATTTATAAACATGAAAAATTAAGCTTACATTAAAATTTATAATAGCATAAGTTGCATAACATAGAGTTTCAACCAGAGAAAGAACCTAAAAAATTCGATGGGTATTTGGTTATTTGCAACCAAAGAAAGAAAAAAAAAACAAAAAAAAAAAACGCCCAGAACCCGCCTAGGCGCCCTGACCGGTTTTTCCCTCCTTCCAGCAACTAGTCTAGGCGTCTCTCTACCTACTAGCGCCTAGGCGGCCGCCCAGGCCGCTTTTTAGAACACTGTCTACTGTTATGAATTATCGACTTCTCTTTTTTTTATTGACACTTTCTTACTTTTGCCTTTCATTTCTTTTTGTGTCATGGCGTATTTGTGACCCGAGGGATCCCTTTTAGTGGGTCTCTCGTGCTTAGCCAACTTCTTCTTTTTGGGTCTCCCATTTCCCAGCCAGAAGTGCTAATGGTTCAATCACGACACTGTCACCCGGAGAACTCAACTCTATAAGCTTCCTCTTCATAACCAACTTTTGATCATGACTTGACTCATTGAACCTATTCATAAGGGCATTGAACAATGGGTTTATAATTACGTCACCACATTCACAAATAGGTGTTATGCCAAGTTGAAGCCAATACTTGTCTATGGTATGTACTTGAATTTGTTATATGTGAGTTAGATAACCTGTAAGTTCATGATCGCAAGGTAATCCATGCATCGTTCGAAGCACACAACCACACTTGACAGAGTCAACCTCCACATTTTCATACCTCAAAATTTATGAATTTATCAAATCAATTGCCCTGCACCCATGAAGTAAGGAAAATAAAGTGAAGTTATGTTCAGACTTCACCTTCATCAGACTATACTGAAATGATGACTCTATCTCAATTAGGTGGACTTCGATAATATCATGTATCTTTTTCCTGACATTAATGAATGTTCATTGAGAGTTTTCCAACGAGTGCTTTAACTTCGAGTGTGCAACTTCAACTCGACCCGTTGTGCGTTGTCAAAAATGCATAAATTTATCCGTCCATGCACTGACAAAGTACTCCTTATAGGGATACCAGACTATCTTGGATAATCCAAACACTTTGGATAATTTGCCCATCTTTTATCAAACTCAATTATGGCCTTATTCCATTTATCTTTTAAACTTGATCTATACAAATCTGAAAACGAATCTATAAAGTCGGCCCACCGGTCATTGTTCTCAAAGTGTCTTTTACAATTTTTCTTGACATTTGTATTGATGTGCCATGTGCACAATAATCTCATTGCCTTGGGAAAAATTCGCTCAATAGCCTTAATCAAACCCAGTTCTCTATCACTTACAAACACACTTGGCAGGTTGTCTGGCTCGAAAATTCCTACAAGCTTTTTCAATGCCCAAGCATAAGACTCTTTCTTCTCAGAACACTTGAAACAAAATGCAACGTTGAAGGTCTTCCCAGTCGACGTCACACCAACAATCTCAAGTAGCAGCATCCTATAGCGATTAGTTTTATACGGGCAATCCATAAGCCTTAGTTGTGGAAAACACTTTGCCAACTGAATAGATTTAGGATGCGCCCAAAAAATGTTGGTGACTCTATTCCCCTGATCAACAGAATGCCTCAACAACTCTAGAGTATGTTGCAAAGCCGTCCTGCCTCTTTGTTCCAGTACCTTTAATCGACATACTAGATTGTAAATATGTTTCAAAGTCGAGGTATTATTCGGCAACATCTTTTTCAGCCGAGACAAGATGTTCTGAGGACTCACACCGAACCTCGCCATATTCTGCACATAATTAATCTCTCATGCGTTCAATTTTCCAGTATACGAATGACCAACAAGTGACTCTAATCGAGGATGATTGTGGGTTTCATATGTCACTTGCAACCTTCAATGATCATTTTCTAGTGGGACCCCTCTCAACTCAAAATTTCGACCCACACTTCTTTATACTGCTTGATCGAATATGATTATTTAACCTTTTATCAGGCTTCCCTCCCCTTTCACAACCAAAATGGACCATTCCCTTCTTTATTTGATTAGCTGGTTCTGATTTAGTGATAGTAATGACTATGTTATTATCCCTACCGATCCCTTGGACCCAACCTATCAATGCAAACCTTGATGATAATACCTAATAAAAATTAAAAACTTGTTAATAACAACATATTTATAACAATGAAAAATGGTGAAAATGAAAATAAGTCAAAATATACCTCGTCCGTAACAAATAGTTGACTATCATAAACTACCAGTATCAATGATCTTTCTTCGTCGTTATTGGCACCATTTTTATCAACATTATTATCAACATTCTGCATAATTATTCAATTTATAATTAGTTTCATATATTAACTAAAATTTTAATTTACTTAACAACAAAATGGTGGTTACCTCTAAATGGTTCGTCTCTGGGCTCTTAAGATCGTTAAAAGGCATCTGGATCTATTACATCCATTATAAATACCTATGCACCAATGTATCATACAATAATTAATCAATTATTTTGAAAAAAATACAAAATAAATAAATTTTACATGCAAATTAGATGAAATGTTTTTTGGCAAATTACCTCCATTGAAAAGGATTGTCCTTGCTCTTTAGATTGAACATCTTCTTCACTCTCATGTTCACCATTATAATCTTCATTTCTAACATCATCAACTTCACTAAACCCTTTTTTTTCTAAGTTCTTCCAAGTGAAATGCAAAGGAAGAGGGAGAGATAGGAAATAGGAGGACGAAGAGGAAGATGAGATGAACCCTTTGCGATTTTAGGGTTTTTGCGAATAGGAAAAGATGGGGAAGAGGGGGAGGACGAGGATGACAACCTTGCGAGGAAGTGAAGTTTAGTCATCGAGTGTGGGATGAGACACAGTAGGGAGTGCAAGTGATTGAGGGAGACCGTTTTGCGTTTTTTCTGAAAGGGCTTCTGTGATTTTTTCGATTCCTTTTTTGTTTTCTTTTGAGGTTTTATCATATTTAATGGTGGTGTTAGAAAAAAAAAAAAAAACCTATGGTGCCGTGAGAGAGAGGAATTGGTCGTGTGGTGTAGTCGGTGCCTTCGTTATAACGTAAAACAATTGATTAAAACCTCCCTCTTCCTCTACCCTTATTAGCTGACGTGTTATTGACTCACCTTAATCAAAATTCTATCCCATCCATTTACTAGTGAAACTGATAAAGATGATAGGGGTACAATTAGAAGAAAAAGATGGTGATTTTGGAAGGACAAAATTGGTAGAAAGTTTTGTCACGGTTTCCTTCACCTATACAGTACCACCACTGTGAAAGAGTGAGAGAAGAGATAAAAGGAGAAGCGTTCGAATCGAACAACCACTTCAACTCCTGGATCTTATTTTTCACCACCAAGAAAACAAAAAGAAACCCTGAATTGAATTAAGATTAAGAATGTCGGATCCAAGCGATGATGTGATTGTGCACAAATCGTACGCGCGAGTAGGATTGCTGGGAAATCCTAGCGATGTGTACTTCGGGCGGACGATCTCGTTCAGTCTTGGAAATTTCTGGGCTGTTGTAAAGTTGCAGCTTTCGGAGGATCTCGTTATTCAGCCGCATCCGGTTCATGATCTTGTTCAGTTCGACTCGCCCGATCATCTGGTTTGTGTCTAGTTCCTTCTCATCTTAAATTTGGTTTCGCTGCAAATTCAATTACATCGATCATTTTTGGATTGAATTTGATTTTAGTCTTGAATTTTTTTTATTGATCGCCATTGCGTGCATTGTTGCTGGATTGATGGGTTGATATACGTTTTGAAATTCATTTAGTAACGTCTAAATAATGAATGGTACTGATTAGTAATGAGATGATCCCTTTTATGAAATGCCTATTTCATAACAGTTTAGAGCATCTCCAATGGTAAACCATCCCCCATTTTAACCAAAAGCTAAATCTAAATTGGAGAGTTCCCCTATTTCTTCACCACTCCAACTACATTCCTTATTTTAACTTTTTTATCATTATTTTAATATATCTTCAACTTTTCTATACCAATTTAATTTTAATTATACTATTATTAATTTCAACTTAAATACATAATATTATTAATTTTAATTATAATGTTATTTAGATACTTTTTTAATTATACAATTATTAATTTCAATTTAATTTAAATTTGACTAATTTTAGATTTGAGAGTTTTAAAAAAAATTAGTTTAATTTGACTAATTAAAGAAGAGGGGAAGGTAGTTGAGGGTTTATTTATTTATTTTTGATTTGTTTTTAATTTAGAAAATTAAATATTGGGAAAATTTTATTATTATATGAGATATAGGGGATGGTTAACTTCCCCTTAAATTTAGGGAGAAATTGTATGTGGAGTTATTATAGGAGATTGTTTAGGGGATGATTGGAGCAAAAAATTTCTCTATGAAACCCCTAAAATAACTTTTTGGCTATTTTAGGGGATGATTGGAGATGCTTACATATATAATTATTCCTTGTCTCCTTTAGACACCTTCTCTTGATCATTCCAAATATGTCATTTCTCAATTCCATAGTATAACTCTGGAAACAAGAGTACTATATGGAGAGGTTGGGTAGAGTCCTTTTAAGTGTTACATCATTACATTTTATTCTTATTTTACTTTTCAATCACCTCCTCTTGCTAATATCTTTCAAACAACAAGACTCAAATCTCTAAAAGATTTTTGTTGCTAATATGACAAGTTTCAAATCTTACACCCCAAAATTCTCTAAAATGTTGTACTTTATGTGAATTAAAAATTCTTAAGCAATTCAATGAATGACTCGTTAGGGATTCATCATCTTTAGAGTATTTTTGTTTTTGTTTTTTCCTTTTGTTGTTAGGGTGAAGTTCATATAATATGGATCATGATAGCAGGTATCTGACCCATCCCCTCTTTATTGGTTGATTCTGTGTTTGACTGTTTAGCAAGTTTCAAGAACAATGGGTCACAACTGAGCTTGAGCTTGATTATGTAACAACAACGATGGACAATGGATGGGGTGGTAGAGGTTTATGGGTTGCGGTGAGTCTTATGGTTGAGGAAGAAGATTTGGTGATTGCCTTCAAGGGTGAAGCGGTGGACTAATTTGTGCAGGATTTGGAAAGGGATATTTTTTTAGAGGATGAGGAGGTACAAATGTTTGGTGCAGTCAGATAGGAAGGAGACAAGGTTGAGGAGGTATGAGAATTAGTGGAAATTGGACATTGATACCGATTTAGGCTCAATCACAAGGGGGAGAGAAACTAAAAATTTAATTAAGGACATTTGGGAGGGCTACGTGGGAAAACCAACAAAAGAAGTGAAATGAAGAAAAACTTACAAGAAAGTTTATCATTTTTTGCTCGGCTTCATAGGCCAAAATTGTATGCCTCATTTCGACTGGCCTCTGAATGCACTATGTGCACCACATAGTGACGTCTTAAACCGTGGGTAGGTGCACCCTTACTTGTGCCCTTGAACTTCTTTTAAAGTAAGCTTTGAACGATTTTTTTTTTGCAATTGTTGAGAACGAAAAAGAAAAGATTTCAGAGACTATCAAATGTATATGTCCATGGCAGATAATTTTCAGGGATAGGAGATTTAATGAAGTACACTTTAAATCTCCTTAAGAAACAATTTCCAAAAATAATGATCAAATGTTGTTACACTAAGTAAACGTATCACATTTTCAACATGATATCACATGGCCACATTTTTGTTGCAACGAATGCGTTTAACATTAGGGAATTTGAAATGTGTTTGGAAGACGTTTTGTTGAAATGTTGAACTCAGTGAAAAGATGTGCACTGGAACAATTAAATTTGACCAAGTATCATTTGGGAAGAGGTGCATTGGTTGGAATTCAATGGATCCATTTAACGATGGTTCACTTATAAATGGATCCAAATTTTCTCTCTTGTTCATTATCCTTTCTTATTTTTCTAATCTCTTGAATTTACCACGCCATGGCTTATAATGGGAATTAACCACATGAAAATCGAGAAATAAAAGAAGGGGTGGAGTTTAATGATGCTAAAACTGCTCTCCTAAAGAAGAAGATGATTTCAGTGGCTGTGTGGAAAATTTTGAGAATCATTATCTATGTTGTTTTGAAGATTACTTAGTATTTTCAGTGACGAATTTTGAATATTTAAGTTGAAACTTTTGACTTGATTTCATTATGAAATTTGAGCAATGTGAGGGACTTCCATATGCATTGTAGAAAAATACTTACAAAAAAACTTGTACGAAAAAAACTAAAAAAATACTTGAATAACTTCACGACGTTTTGACAAAACATGTGTTTTTATGCTACCAAAATTTGACATTGTAAATGGACATGTTTTTCCAAAATGTGAAATTGTGTTGCGCTCTTAAGGGTCGTGACTGTTTAACAAAACACAAATAAAATTTCGTTTACCACATTTTGCCAATGCATTATGAATTATTCAAGTGTTTTAACGGTTTTCGTGCATGTCTCATTTTAAGTTTTTCCATACAATACATGTAGAAGTTTCAAATTTGTACAATGATGCTATTCAATCTTATATAAAGTAGTCACCAAAATTACTAAATAACATAAATTTCAAATTCTTATAAATATCTAAAATTTGTACAATAAAATAATTAGTTATTTTTTAAATATTCTAGGTAGTCACTGAAATCACCTCATTGTTATTATCAAAGTTGAAATCACCCTCACTATCATCATCATCATCTTCTTTTTCTTTGAAGAAGGTATTATATGGTTGATTCTCATTACAAGCCATTGTGTAGAGAAGTTAAATAGATAGCAATAGATTGAAATAATGATAAACAAGAGAGACAAAAGCCATTTATATGTGGACAATTATTATATAGATCTATTAATTCCAAACACTGCATCTATTTCCAAATGACAATTGGTCAAACTCAGTTGCATCCATTTTTCTCTTCCAATATCCTGAAAATTATTTTCAATCACACTTCAATATCCTGAAAATATGTGATAGCTAGAAAATTGCAGTTTTCATTTACACATTTACCAAGATGTTCCTATTTAAAATAGTACGGTTTAGTTGAATGTGAAGGAATACCTCAAATACTTCCTTGATTCAGTTTACAAAACCGTGCTGATTTTTAAGGACAAGGTTTGGCAAACCATGTAGCTGCAGTTTGTGCTGAAACTTATTTTTTAGATCATGTATGTTGGCCGAATGCCTTCACGATGTCATAGTGATGCAAGAGAGTGTGAAATGTGTTTCCCTAGGGTTTCCTCAATTTGGAGAGCAAATCAAGGAGGAACGGGCAAAAAGGAAGAAGAGGAAGCTTTGGATCCAAATAAATCCAGTGATGTCTTCAAACACATCAGGTGGGTGATGCCTTTATGACATTTGGTACTCCCCATCCATGCAATATTTGTGGTTCCTCTACTCCAAACATGTGGACGCCTTAATTGGCTGCCAGAACACACACACCCCCCCCCCCCCCCCCCCCCCCCCCCCAACCCAAAAAAAAAGCAATTTGAAGAGAATTTGAAAAGTCTAAACCATGATTAGACAGATGCATCCAATCCCAAGTAAGAACCAACCAAAATAATGCCGTTGCACTGCCATCTGTTACTCTCCATCGAATGCAATGCTTCCTGATGAATGATCTGATTTGTATCTAAAATTACGAACCCTCAAAAACTTCATCTTCCTCGTTGTGTTCCAAAATCACAGTAGCCTTTTCGCTTTCTTGCACCTTCCTTTCCTGGACATTCGGAGACACTTCCTTTAAAATCGTTTGGTGTTTCTTGGGTCCTTCCCTGAACCATATTGGAAAATTTAGAGGTGGAGATGCAAAATTTTCAGTATGGGAGCGGGTTGGCAAGATAATTTGGGAATTGTTATTTTGTATATGGATATTGTGGCAACTCCTTTTACCTGTACGTCACTTGTTCCTACAGATAGTTTATTTATTGGTGTTGGATGGTGTGGAAAATCTGAAAAACACTTGTGGAAAAGAGGAAATTTTACATAATCACATGGTTTACAATCTCTTGGAAACATTTAAAGCTAATGATAATATTGAAAATGTATTGTAAAAAATGGGCTAAAATCATTTCTGAGGGGGCTCTTATATTCAGTGGGGGTTGGGTAAACTAAAAAATGATAATATTGAAAATTAGCTAAAATAAATTTGAGTGAGATCTATAATTCAATTTGAGTGTGTGACTGCGGGATGGGGTTAGAGAAAGAAGGGAGATGTGAGAAGCATGACCAGAGTTGAAGCAATGGTGGGCATTTTGGTGTGGCCACTTCTGTTATAACATCCAGGTAAACCATATAGTAGATATTGAGATGCATCTTCTGAACAAATATGAGTTATCTCTCTATTCAAGGTTGTTTGCAATGAAACTGCAAACTAGGAACTAAATACTTCACTTCTGACAGTTTCTGCAAGATCTGAACTGATAAATGCTTTGGTGGTCTACATTCAATCGCAATGATTACATTAACTTTTTATTTATTATTATTATTATTAATTTTTTATAACTTTTCTTTTTCCATAATGATTATATAATGGTTACACTGATGTGACTTGATTTTGATAGTAATAGATTCACTTGCTCATTTTATATAGGTGACTAAGTTGGAAAGTCAAGGTTATTATGGAGGGGTACGCTTGATTATGGCAATTTGTAAAGTTTTCCACCAGTATTGCAATGAAAACAATATTGAGCTTAGAGGTGGAAATTTCAACCTGTCTTATGATACTAATATCCCTCGCCAGGTAAATCCTAATTTAGAGAAGCTAAGTGCCTTAATCTATGCTGCTTGATATAGTTTTCTTCATTGCCTTTTTTTATTTTTTATTTTTTTTTATTTTTATGAGCGCGTACTTTCATTGTCTAATGTTCAATATATGTTTTTGTTAAGGTACTTCTTACAGATATTGATTATCACTCAAAATGGCATAACAAGGTCTCTATGAGCCACATGTTATCGGTGCAAAAAATTTCACCACTTCAACAGTATATAGCATGATACTTTGTAGTCTGTCTTGCATATAGAGTTGAAGAAATATTATTTTATCGATTTTGAACCTAGTTTGATGGCTGAAAGAATGCACTTGATTGCATTGGGTGTGCACATATTTTAGCCCTGTGTTATTAAATAGGTGATTGAACGGCGATTAATCCCCGATTAATCTCTTCTCGCTAGTACAGCGTTAGGATTTTCAAATTAATCGTTTGGACAATCTCTAGCTCGAGCAATTGGCGTTTTCTTACCGATTTGTCAAATAACTTTCAAAATTCACTGATTAATTGCGCTCTACGGTAAATGTTATAAATAAACGAGAGAAACTTAATTTTAATTTTTTTTTCGAATTTTATCTTAACTTCATGAATTCTCTAACCCATAGGGCAATAACAAGTGTGTGAAAAGGTTTAAGAGAAAGAAAAATCAATATATATATATATAATCTAAGAAGAGAAAAAACAACCAAATGAAAATAACATGCTAAGCTAAAGAATATGGAAAGACACATTTATCTAACATTGAATTTTAACTTTGTTATAGTTTCCTTTAATTGTGGCGTGTGATGTCTACTACTTCAATGTACATTGATTTTAAAAAAAATTTATAGTAAACATATTATAGAAGAATAGATAAATATGTGACTAAAATGTAGGCCGATTAATTCTGATTAATCCCAATAAATCTCATATCACTCCTCAACCGATTAGGGTTTGATTAACGATTTACTAAATAGTTTTAGCCAAGCTGTCATAGGGTTATTATGTGGCACGAAGTTCACTAGCTTTCATCAAGTGTTGGAGTAGCCTTCATCACTGCATAGGCATAGAAGATCGTAAAATATTCTAAATATTATGGGATCTTAAAAGAATTTAGAATAATATAGAGAAATCTAGTGATTTTCTAGTGGTTCTTAGGAGGGTGTCTGGGAAATCTTTGTATGAAATTATGTGTACAATGATATATATATATATATATTAGGGCATGTTTGATTGAAAGAATTTAGTTCCGTGGAATAAGCGTCATTTCCCTTGATAGGGAGTCTTTAGAAACCCCTTCTATGGAAACTCCAAATTCTACTGTTTGATTGTAATTTGCTATTCTGCGGAAATTGAAACTCCAAATTTATTTTTTGGCAAAGAGAATATTTTCAAATCTCTTGTTAACAAATAAAAAACACTATTTATTGGTTCGAAAATGCTAGGAAACCAGGTTTTGAAACATGGGTGACGTGGCGTGATCTTGAAAGACTATATGAAATCCCCAAAGTGTTTGTGTATCTCGAGGTTTAAAAACTCCTTTGATGATGCCACATCATCCTGGTTGTAGAACCTGGTTACAATACCTGTTCCCTAGCCTTACTTTGATTGGTTTTGTTTATTAATTAGAAACTAACCACATAATCTGACCCCAATACTTGAATTTGTAATGGAAACTCCAAAATCATTTTGCTTGTTGATTTTATCCCAACAACATAACATTTTATTTTTCACATATGAAGATAGCACATAAGCTAATTGACGGTGGAAGGACTTTTGCAAAAAAATGATGAATCAATTAGAGCTTTCATTAGATTGGAGTTCAATTTGCCCATGGAAAAGGAACTTGTGCCAAAAAAAAGTAAAAATAAATGAATAATCATTTAGGGCTTTCCTTAGGCTGAGATTCTTCTTATAATAAGTGTAAAGATGAGATTGTATGGTTGAGTATGTGTCTAGATCTTTGGTATCTTCTTCAAAAGTTGATTAGATCAGTCTCTCTTGAGACATAAGATAAAAGGAAAGGAAACATAAGGAGAGGAGGATAGAAGTGATGAGGGAGAGGAGAAGAGTACCTTCTGGATGTTGAAGACCTGGCTTCTTCGTATACGGCTTGGAGGATGAAGATGCTTTGCTAGGTTACGGGTTTGTGTCTGGCTTGATAGTTTACAAACTTCTTGGAATCATGTTTTGAGGGGGTACCAAAAAATCGAAAAAGAGGTTTTATGACAGTTTTTTAGGAATTGGGGGCACATAAGGAAATGAGCTCAAGGAAAGGCAGGTGCAATCACTGGAATAAACATGTTTCCATGGAAAAGGCCTTCCACGGAATTCACAAAAATCAAACACAACATTTTTTTAGGGTGTCTAGGGAAATCAAGGAATGTGATTCCTTGAAAAATGTCGAAATTTCACGAATTTTTTTTCTTCTTCGAGTTATTGAAATTTCTTTCAAAATCCAAAATATTTATTTCATTCATTAGCTGTGTTTAAATTGGTGATTAATTGGCAATTAATCCTCGATAAATCTCTTCTCGCTAGTAGAGTGTTACGATTTTTGAAATAATCGTTTCAACAATCTCTTACCCAAGTGGTCGGCTATTTCTTGCCGATTTGCAAATTAATCGGTCTTTGGTAAATGTTATAAATAATCGAGAGAAAATTAATATTAATTTTTCTAATTCTGCTTTAACCGCATGAATGCTCTAACCCATAGGACAATAACAAGTGTGTGAAAAGGTTTAAGAGAAAAGAAAAAATAAATAAATAAATATATATATATATATATATATATATATATATATATATATATATATATATAAGAAAGAAAAATGAAAAATTGAAATAACAATCTAAGCTAAGGAATGTGGAAGGACATCTTTATCTAACATTGAATTTTTAATTAGCCTTAAACTGAGGTATTTGATGTCTACTACTTCAATATATAGTAATTTAAAAAAATGTAGTAAATATATTATAGTAGAATAGAGAAAATATGTGTATAAAAATGTAGATTAATCCTGAAAATCTCATATCGCCCATGAATCGATTAGGGTCCGATTAACAATTTAACTACATAGTTCATTAGGCCAATCTCAATTTTTGTGCATTTTAACCCATTATAACCTTAGTTTAGTGTTAAAATTTTGTTCTATAAGTGATTTTTATGCAATATGGAGTTTGTAAGATTTTAAATTATATTGATAAGTTCAAAATTACAACTGAAGTGTTTACATTTTACTATACACGACGAAATATTTCTTAAAATCAACTTTCCGAAATTACCTCGAAAAATGAAATCACATTCCTTGAGGGAAATCACCTATTTGAATGGAGTATTTTTTCACCGCGGGTCTTGTAAAGGGCTACCTATCTTTTAACAACTAACATCTTCTTAGTGGCTAGTGCATTCTAATTTTTTTATAGTTCGCATTATAAGATCTCAAAAATGAATGCACATACATGGTGATCATGCCTTAGTTTATGGTATGGACTTAGAGATCGTGCCTTAGTTTATGGTATAGACTTAGAGTACACTTGGAGAATCTTCAACCATGGGTTGGAAGAAAACTCAAAAGGGTTTTCCATCCTCCAGTCATTAATTCTCATCCAAGCATACACAACGCTTGGGGGTGAATAGATATCGCACGTTAAAAATAAAAGTCCAGAAAGCTTTCCTGTCTTGATTCCCCAACTACACGTAATTGAGAAAAGTTCACTTGGATGAGGGGACCGCCTTATGGGGCAGCATAAAGAATGCTGATCCCAATTCCGAGTGAGGGGGATATAAGAATGCAAAGGGCCTTCAGCAGCGTTTTTTTCCAATTGTGTAAGGGGTAAAATTTTGCTTTCCATCCCATGTTTGGCGCATGATTTGTGCATGCAAGTAACACTTTCAGGCCCATGATTGGAGATGCTCTCAGACTATAAGTGGGCCACCATTGTTAGGGGTGGATGCCCTTGTCCCCCTCTCCCCTCACCTGCCACCCCCCATCCGAATAATATTTTTATGTCCTTTACATGATAGGCAACTAAGTAGGACCTGCAATCACAGTTTCTGATCGCATCGTGGATGACCTGAGCTTATTTCCAGTTTC